>JBAMNC010000488.1:0-487707 GCA_037902135.1 Cetoscarus ocellatus | reverse complement strand
AAATAATTCATGTCACAAAAGTAAACTGAATTTCCTTTTGGTATTTGAGTAGAGGTCTACAGGTACACTACAGCCTTGTTTCCACGGTGTAGTCTTGTTTGGTTCAGTGTAGTTCAGCTTGGTTTGGAGCGGTAAACTCTGATCTTGTTTGTGTTGTACCTTCACTTGAGGGCGGGGGTGAGAGCCAGGAGGAGGGGGTCGTGCTGGCTACATAAATATGTGATGTCATAGCAGCGTGAAACAGTGACCACCTTTTAGGACCTGTTTGGTATGCCTTGCATCCCTTCAGAGGGGTGCCTAAAATTCTCCTTATCAGACAGTGGAAACACCAGAAATAATGTACCGTACTGAGCCCAACTGAACCGGACTGCCTGGAGGAAAGGCAGCTTATGTAATTCGGTCGTAGGGGGGCTTCTCTACATTAACATTGAAAGCTGCACTATTTTCACTAAACAGCAGCATGGAGCTGTCTTATCATTATCGAACTTCATTTTAAAAACGCAAGAAACAAAAATGTCTGGCCCTACCGTCGTAAAAACAGTGACACTTTTCAGTTGTTGTGTCTCTGTTGGGAGGAAAGTGGGGGAGGGTGTTCGTTTCTGGAGCCCACTGGGAGCAAAAGGAGCAGTCGTGGAAAAAAATGTGATTTTTGTCTTTGAAATCTTCCACAACAAACAGTTTGATTTAACTGATTTTACTGATATATCACCCAGGCCTAATTGTGTCTGCAAAAAAATCAACACCCCTCAATCAGGGTTCAGTGAGATTTCTCTAAACCACAGATCTGGGTCAGTCCAGCTCTATGATACTGCCCTTGTAAACACAACACCACCTCAGCAGGAAGAGGAGAGGGCTCTGAGGTCAAAGGTCGCCGTAAAGATGTCATCCTCTTTCTGGAAGAAGTTGTGTTCAAAGGCCTGTAGGGCTGGATTTTAAAGTGCTGTTGTAATAGTCACTGCTTGTTTTCAGAATAAAGGTCTATTTTAACCCAAACTGAAGGATTTGTTTTAAGTTTGATTATTTAATTCATTTGTTTTGTTGAGATTGGGTTGATGAGATTGACATGGTTCTTGTAGCTGTGTGGAAAACACATCACTTAAACAGCTGCCGATAATCTGACAAAAAGCAGCAGAAAAGTTTCCCAATGGTCTGATTCTCTCTCATTAGTTTTAAGTTAAAGTGATAACATGAAGGTTCCAGTGGAAAACAGACGCCTGCTGTTTCAGTCGTCTGTCTGCACAGGACTCCAGACGCTCATCCTTCACTCCCTTTGTGTTGAGTCAGATGTAGTGGACTATGGTGCACCCACTGGCAAAAGAAAATTAAAAACTGGTTTCAGATACTACTTTTGCTGCCAACAGTTAAGTCATCACAGTTGCACAATTAATACAAACAGCAACAGCGATAGAGTCGAGGAGAGTAAACATAGTCGTGCAGGAATGAGTCCTTAAAAGTGCAATCCAGTTAGCATTTTAGCCCCTCCAGTTGGCACCAAAAGCTTTGTTTGATGAATACTTGAAATAAGAGCTGTGCTGAACACGTCCAAATGAGAACTGAACATTTCAACAATCAAGAATCAACAGTATTTTATAATTTTGTTTTTTATGATTGTGGAAGCCAAAAATGAAATGAAATTTGAATGATTTCTCACCCCTACTTGAGAAACAAATAAACCTTTATTAAGATATTGATTAATATATATTTGGATCTGTGGTATAGCTCTGTTATTAGAGCAGGTATACCTTGCTATAAAGCTACAGTAAAAATACAAATTGATCAGAGGTTTGACTCCCAACCCTGACTTTGTTTGGTGCAGCTCATCCCCCGACCTCTAAAGCAGTTCCTGTCTATCTTCAGCTATCCCATTTAAATCTGGGTGAAAAGCCCCCTTCATTGAATTCTTGCAAAACTTTGTTGAAGTCATCAATCGAGAAACATAAGTTTAATATTGAAAAGTCTTTTGTCTTTAATTGATTAAATAATTGGGAGCAAAGTAATAATTCCCATCACTCGTATTTTCTGTGATGTTCATTAAACACTTCAAAAATTCTTCTTTGAAACATTCATGTCTATAGAGCTTAGTGAATCGAATTGGACTGAACTAAATTATATTGTGTTGAGAGTAAAAAACTTTCCTTCAAGGTTTTCTGAGATTTTTAAAGATACAGAAATTTCAGCTCTATGAAAATGAATGCACCAAAAGTCGTTACAGAGAAAATTGAGAGCTTAGTTGTTGAAGAGTTACATTATTAACTTATGGTCCTACAGATCCCTAAGCCTCTCCTTGATTAGTCTCAAAGAACGGACCGTTTGAGAACCAGATCAACCCAAATTTACCCACAGGACGCATCACCCTGAGGAGGTATTTGGACCTGTTGTGGTGCCCTCCAGTGCAGCCATCTTCATAGACACACAGACATTTTTTCAGCTGAGGCTCCTGCCAAAGTTGAACCCTATCTAAGCCAGAGAGACCTTGAAAAAGTTACCCAGGCTTTTATTACATCTCATATAGATTATTGCAACTCCCTGTACGTCGGCATCGATCAGTCTGAGCTAGACCGCCTTTAAAATGCAGCAGCTTATCTCCTAACTGGGACAAATAAACGCAAGCACATAACTCTGGTGCCTTCTTCTCCTCTGGTTTTAGGTACAGGATTAATTTTAAGATCCTTTTATTTGTTTTTAAGTCTCTGAATGGGCTGGCCCCAGAATATCTGTCTGATCTTTTTAGGTTGCGACAGCTCTCCACAGCTCTTCGGTCAGGTGATCAGGTGTTCTTGGATATTCCAAGAACACCTGATCGCAGCTCCCACTCTGTGAACACATTACCTCTCACTGTGCGGACTGTGAATAGCCTCTCCACCTTTAAAACTCTGCTTAAGCCTTTGACTTCAAAACTATGAAGTACATTTGCAAGATGTAATTTGTTGGTAAAATTTTGTTCCTTCCTCTTCATTTAGCAACATTTCAGATTTTATTTTTCAGATTACCCAATTGGGAAGCAGATATGTTGGTCAACCTGCTGGTTGGCTTGCCTGTTAACGGTTATACTGGGCATGAATGGATTTTTTCATTTCTGCAACAATTTTTTTTGTATGAAAACATCACAGAGAGCAAAATTTGGATATTTAGCTGCTGACCCAGTTTTCTGAGGAGTCATAGATACATTTTTGTCATCAAATTTATTTCCTTTTAAATTATGATTGTTAGAGGATCTGGAAATATATGAAAAGATTTTTTCTTGCTCTTACTCTTGCTCTTACTGTTAGATTTCTGAGGAGAAATGCAGCACGATTCAGTTCTGATTTTTTTCTGGTTTTCAAACAATTATATTCATGTACAACAGCGCCTCCCAGTGGATACATATTAGTGTTACAAACTCTATTCAGAGGGGTGAAAAAGGAAAAATAGACAAAGGCAGGCTTTAAAATTTTAAATACAGTGGTAATGCAGCAAAAAGTCAACCGCACGGTTACAATGCCAGTCAGAGGGTTAAGACACACTTGTTCACTTTGGCCTTTGGCAGAGTATAGTCCGCTTTTATGAGGTTTTTTATTTGTTATGTTTTCTCTGTATTGCTTTGTTTTTACTGGTTCTTATTGGTTTTTATTATTTTCTGTCTATTTTACTGTAAAGCACTTGGGAGGCCACTGGCTGTCTTAAATGTGCTGTATGAATAAAGCTGACATTGACATATGTAGCCCTGGTATTCAACCTCTCATTCAACTCTTAGCTAATTCTTTGAACTATTCTCAGCTTTCCTCACATTTTAGCTGTTTCTCTCTCGAGTTGTCTGCATAATCTCATATTTAACTTTGTTTCTTTGTGTTTTTTCCTCCAGAATCCGAGGTGTCCCTGCTTCTGCACAGCCTCGTCCTTCTCTCTGTCAACTACCCCAAAGGCTCCAGCCGACACTGACAGGAAACCTGCGGCGGTCTGATTGAGTGTTTTGTCGTCTTTCTTTGTGCACTGGGCAGCACCACTTCCTTGGAGTTGTCATCATCTCCTCTTTGCCAAAGGAAACACGTTAAAGCTGTTCTTGGCAAGATTTTGAGTTTCTGGAGGGGAAAGCTCATCTGGGTTGAAAAACGAACAGGTTTGCAGTAAAAAGGTTCTTCTGGTGTTTGTTTTGACCGTACCACTGAGTAACATCCTGATGAGAGGATTTCTTTGGAGATGATGGAGTGTATTTTGTCTTTTGCAGAGTCGTGGTATGAGATTTAACTTTATAAATAAGCTCGATAAGAGAGGTATATTTTGACTTAAAAGGCTAGAGTTCTTATTCACTCATAAGGGACTTAAACTGGTCATGATGCACTGAACTGTCGTACGTGGTGATTTGAGGTAATATCATGATTACCACTCACTGAATCTCAAGCTCGTCTGTGCAGCACAGACCTGTCATTTGTTTACTTTAAAGCTAGCACATTATTACACAGCTACAGAGCAAAGCAGGGACATAAAGGGTTTTGTTTAGTAGATGTAGGACTGTTTGGACACATTCCATTCATAAATATTCAGGTCTAAAAAGCTTTTTATGAGCGCATGTTTGTTTTGTTTTTACATGTTCATATCGACTGTTTCTCCTCAGACCTTTACCTCACTTTGTGCTCTGCTTTTACCAGAAATACTGCATGCCACGGCATAGATGTTCTCAAAAAGGTGGAAGACAGTTTTTGTCAATTATGTAGAAAAATTGATCTTGAAGAAAATCCAAGGATTGAACAAAAGCACCTTCTAAAAGAGTAAAATGTTGATAGATCCTTAATAGATTTAGAGTAAAAAGCCCATTTGTTGCTTGATTGCACAGGCATCCACGCTTGTTTGTGATTTGAAGCTGAACCTGTTAGTGTAGATTATAAATTAATGTGAAGCTCAGAAGTGACCCGCTGTCTAGACAGAGATGTGATGGCACTTTATTGTTTACTTAATCCTTTCCTTCTTTGGAGGCTTGAAATGACATTCGCTCACTCTGATCACATCACACTCCAGCACATTCGTTTGAACTAGGGCTGTCAGCGCTTATGCCAATTAAATAGTCTGGTGATTGCATTGCTGTTTTGGTTCTCTGATTATAAGCTTCTGTGGAGGGCAGCAGCATCTTAGCCTCTCCGTGCTCTAATGATCATGATAAACAGACCCCATGTACCTTTGATAAGTCTGGAATCATCTTTAACAGGCATCTTCAACTGCATCTGTACAAAGGCCAGGTTTTTCTAGGCATATGCTCTGTGGGCCTGATTTAAGATAACAGTAATGATAATGAAAAAACTATAATACAGAATATTTTAGTCTGGATAAAACATTATTTATCAGTTCTTATTCACCAGTCCTGCAGCCATATAGGGTTTCATGACAGAACGCTCTCCTTTAAACAACAAAGTTTTACATTGCATTTTTACATTTCCTCAATTTGGTGACAACAAAGACCAATAGACCAGAAAAAAAGGAAAGAAATTTAGAGGTTGAACTTTTTTTTTTAAAGCTTATTTTTTTGGGCATTGTTGTGCCTTTATTGACAGGAGAGAGAGACAGCGGATAGATTTGTGAAAGGGGGCGAGCCAGAGAGCAAAATGAGCACCTGAACTCACCAAATGCTGTCCATTTTTCTGTCTGGCTGATATTTGTCAGAGGGTAATGCGTCAACTAGTGGGTAAGGGTTTGAATCAAAGCAACTCTTCACAAATAATTTTTTTCATAACTTTTTTACTCATCATTCTGGTAAAATTATCTGGTCTGTGAAACATATATGAACTCAATTAGATGCACTGAAACCAAACAATTTGTTATTTTAGTGGGTAAAAAATATGCTTGGCTGAGGATTTATGTATTCACCTGAGCGCCTTGACTGGTGAGTCAAAAGGTGACTGTCGGACCCCGTCTGCACGTGTGATTAGGGCTATACTTGAGGTCCAGCACAGAGATTTTTTGGGAAAGTCCTGGTGAAAAACTCTGCTGTTTGTGTTCACACATGCAGCTCACTGAGGTAAATTTAGGAAATTATTCAGGGGCTTTGTGGAAGTCAAAAGGGGCTGGTGAGGGTTTTCTTCATGCACCTCTGCAGATTTCTTTGAGCTTCTTCCACTACGTGGTTTCAGCTCGACTCACCTCGTCTTCACTTCGATGTTTTGGTTTTCCATTAGGGATTGTACCTCTTACCTGGTACAGTTTTTCTTATCGACTCCAGCAGGGTTCCTGATGAGCTGGACCAAGACTAAGGGTGAATCCCAATTGTACCCCTTAGCCCTTCTCCTTTGTCTTACGCCTTCGTCTACCCCTTCCCCTTAGCCCTCTGTTTTGAGGGCCAAGGGAGAAGGGGTGAAAACATACTCCTGAGAAACGAGACACCACTCGATTCCTGCTACGTCATCACCCAGAGCCGCTCGCTGGCTGTGTCGTAGGCAGATGCGACAATAGCCGTAGCTACAGCTGCGAAAGCTAGCTCGTTGTAACAGGAAATGTTAAAATACGACCAACAATTCAAAACATGATTAATATTTACTTGATGATTTAATAATTATGCACTTCCTTCGGTCTCTGCTCTGCCTTCTTGTCGGCGGGCGCGGTGTATTATGGGAAATTTTCATACCCCTTCCTTCCAAATGAGGTCCTGATCTGTCTTCATTTCAGGGGCTGTGTAGCCCTTCCCCTCAGCCTTACGGAGAATTGGGACACCCCTTCACTAGACGTGAACGCGCAAAACCAAGGAGTAAGGGGTAAGACAAGGGCTAAGGAGTAGAATTGGGACGGACCCTCAATGTGACGTGGCGACACTGTTGACACCCAGCCATGCTATGATGGCCGGCCTACTTCAATGAGGAAGTGATACAGTCTATACTGTGATGGAAAATGCAGCAGGTAGTATCCAAACAGTTGAGTTGAGTTGGGCAGATACCACAAATGGAAAAGCAGCATGATGTCAAACAGTGTTTAACATTTCATTGGTAGAAAGGGAACATGGACGCTGTCTCGTACCCTATGGTAAAAATTATTCTAAAAGTACATTACATGCACTCATTAGATTCCCAAATCAGGACATTGAAAATACATGGTTGCGAACTTTGAGAACTTGCTTTATAATGCAAAATAAAATATTTGAATGTGTTTAACACTGATTAATTAATGGAAAAATTCAGTGATTAAAAGTTTGAATCCTTTGACGACCCTAGTTTCAGCCCTTTGTTTTCAGCCATTTGCATCCTTCTGGTTTAGTGCTAAGAGGAACTGCACGCCCCCTCAGAGACTGTTATATAAAGTGTGAGGTAGGAAATGTCATTTGCTTCCTGTGCCTTTAGCATGAATGGCACAATACAACTGAAATAAGAGTTCTGTCCTGTTTAGGATTTTTTTGAAAGTCTGTGATGTTTTCTGCTCAACAGGTGAAAATGTTGTGTTGCTGTGCCAATATGAGAAACATTGTAAAGGAGATGTGGCTGAAATAAAAACCTTTTACGATGCATTGATTCTTTTGTCCCGCTTTTATTTCCCCTCAAGGCAACATAATTTAAAGTGTCTTTAATAAAAACAGACCAGTAAAACTCAGCGGCAAAACAAAGTGAAAGATGTTAGAAAAACCTCACAACCAACAATGACAAATACAGTTAGAACAGACTGAATGCTACCGTTTCTATCTTTAAAAGCTCCGAATCACGAACAGTATCAAAGCAGGAACATTTAACCTAAGAAAATATAATCCAAAATCAGTTCAAGGGAAAATAAATTGTTCTGTGCAGAATATCTGGAGTATATGATGAACATACAAAAGGCCTCAAACTGAAGCTCCCTATCAACGCTGCCTTTGCTCGTCCTTTATCACATGACTTCGTAGCCGCTGCGGATTCCTCTGAGCAACAAGCAGGAAAACACGATGCCCATTATCTAGAAAAAAACACCATAGAAGAGGGACAGGACATTAATATCAGAATACTTTATGTTTCTATAAAAATCGAATTGACTCCAGCGATTTTTACGATGATTTTGAGCCTGAAAGCTGGGGCGTGTAACTTGGATGAGACTGGGGTTGAAACAATTTTACTCCCTTCTCTATGGTTGTGCTCCTGGCTGCGCCCCTTCCCTCATGCACAACCAGCCCACCACGTTTGTGTGCCTTTAGCTGCCATTTGCATGATGCTAATGTAATGCATCTGCAGCAGCAAAAGACCCACAAACCACATGGCTCTTGATAAAATTAACATTACTTGTTCAATCTTAAAAACTACAGCTCACTTAGATGCAACAAGCACACATACCTTAGGAGAAGATACCATAAGAGCTCTGTCCTTGAACTGAGCCCTGATTGCCGAAAAGTGGGCTAGCAAACAAACGGCTCACTCACAACTGTGCCTCCTTCTCATCATTCACCTAAAAATGCTGTTCAAAAGACTCGACTCATTCATGAACGTCACATCTGTAGCCAAACCACTGCAGAAGTAGGTCAATAAAACAAAGCCTCTGTTTATTAGCAGAAGATAATATGATGATACTAGAAGACAATGTAACACGTCTGTGAGCCATTCTTATATGCAAATTGCCCAGGAAATTCCACTGTTTGAGCTATGCTAATTAGCGGTGGGCAAGCTCTGCCCATCTCTTCCTTGTTACTGCATGCACAGTCAAAAGAATGTTGTCTATCTGCTTGTCATGGACTTGGCAAGACACGAAAAAAAAAAAAAAAGTTGGCGTATCCCTTTAACATGTTACTGAAAAGTGTACTCAGAATGAAAAGTACTTGAAATACATTTTAAATTAAGCACTTTACCTTGGATTTAAAGAGCACTATGTTTGCTTGTACTTGAGTAAGGCTTCATCAAAGTAACTTAACTTTAACTCCTGAACAGCATTTGTGTACTCTTCGCACCCCTGGCCACAGACTGAAAAGAAACCCTGACTACCCCCAACCAGGACATCCTCTGAACATGAGGTGTGCGTACATAACACAAGACCATCAGCGCCCCGGAGTTCAACACATTTATCAGTAAGATCAGTGAGCCAAAATACGGGCCACCAAACAGTTGAGCTGGGAGTTTAAGTGTTAAAATAAAACCACAGATGTAGATGTAGAAGGTACGGTTAAATGAAATAAGGCCTTATAAACTTAAATAAAGGACATATCTTATGCTTAATTAAAAAGTTGTTGCTATATACCTGCAGGAAAGCAATAACAAGAGCTGCCACGATCACCCACTGCATGTTCTTCTTCAGGAAGTCCTCCAAAGCCTTTTGACAGCCCTGGACAAAGAAAAGAAACAAAAGTTACATTTAATCTGGAGACTGGATTATCACATCCAAAGCGGAGGCTCTCGTTATCTGATAGGCCACCCCAAAATCCAAATCAATAATTGGTCCCTTATTGGGGTCTAAGAAATATTAATAGACCACTATAACATGATGTTTTGTGATGCAATACTGGATCAATATTTTTATTGCAATATTGCAAAGGAGGTTGTGTTTTTGCCTGCATATGTCCATTTGTTTGTTAGCAAGATTACGCAAAACTAATGGATCGATTTTGAATATTCAGGAGGTGTTGGTAATGACCAAACTCAAAAATGATTTGATTTTGGTGGTGATCTGAATAACCACCAGTAGTGAAAGATTGTTTTTGCTCAATAATTATCAAACTAATAATGATATCAACATGATTCCAAGTGTCAGGGGAAGGTTTTCAGGGTCGAGGAATCACATTATAATGGTCACTTCATCACTGAACAATTGTTGAAGGGTGTAACAGCAATATGTGAGCTACCTTGGCCGAGGTTTGCACTCTCTGAGTGTTGTCTGGTTTGGAATGTGCTGCAGATATCAAATTCAATGCCAGTGAATGTTTGCAAAAAAACATTTTTCACATTTTTACATTATTTATTGATTTATAGGGAATTTGAGACATTTGTTTTGTATTGCAGTTCAGCCTCTGGTTCCAGTAGGCAGCAAACTTACAGCCATTTCACTCTCCCTCTCTGTTTCATTTTCTGCTGAGTCTCTCAGACTGATTTATGGTCCTGTCACTAGAAGGGCTTTACAGCAGTTCACACTCTGTGACAGGAAGCTGACTTGCTGAGAGGAACGGTAATGCGCCCATTTCATGACTGTGCTCTGCAATGAGTTGGGCAATTAACTGAGTATTAATCTCAATTACAATTACTGCCTTCCATAATTACGAAAACTGGGTAATTGAGAAAAAAGATTAATGTGTCACATGACAAGATGGCCTTTATTTCTCTTTTTTCATTGTCACCATTAGCTTTATTTCAAGGTATTTGCATTTTTACAAGTATATTTCTATATACTGCGCTCTCTTTTTTGTTATAATTAAACTCATAATTGTGATCTTAATATCTATTAAAACAACTGTGATTATGATTTTTGCCATAATCAAGCAGCCCTAGGCTAGGAAAAGAATGAGAGAACCTGACAGACTAAAAATCAACATTAGAGTAAGATAACAGTAACTGAATATAAATTGTACGGTTTGTTAAGCGTCTTGTCCTGTTGTGTAGCATACACATACTCTATGTGCAGAAAGTTTGCACAAAGAAAATTCAAATGTCACGTGTAAATATAAATCCAAAACCCAGTCACTCAATGTAGTTCACTAGTTTCTCATATCTTTACCAGACAGCTTCACTGCTCACTGTATGTCAACAAATGCCTGTTGCAAAGCTGTTCTGAAAAGTGCAGTTTCACCCAGTGGCCACTGGAGGCACACAAAACTGAATTCTGAGATACTGCTGCTTTAAGACTCATTTGCAGCACTTGCTTGTCTCACGTCTGAGTTTATCTTTGTAAGATTTGACCTGCTGCTGTTGCAGACAGGATTAAACAACTGAGGAGTTATTAAACAAAGTAAAAGCTGGGTCTTAATCCTTTCTTTTTTCATAACAATACCCAGCCCATTTCCCCTCACACTAAGGCTCAGTGGATAAGTCCTCCTTGATACTTCCAGGAGACATTAGTTATGGGTACATGTATTTGCATTTGAGAGCAAGTCTGTGGATAATCCAATCAAAATATTGAATGATGTGGTCTAACATCTCGACATTGTTCATATCTGCTGAGCTGATGTAAAAATCAGCACTTGCATTATTAAAATCTGTACATATCTATAAATGATTAAACAGCTACCCACCTAATGAATTATTTAACTAATGTGGAGACCCAGGTGTGCATTTAAATTCATTTTGAGAAAAGTGATTTTATTTTTAGGGGAATTGGGGTGATGTTTCATATCATTAGGTCTGCGTAAGTTGATGTATGACTGCTTTCTTTTACTGAATCAAGAGGGATCCATGACATTGCTAATATTTCAGAACTCATCATCACCATATTGATATCTACATGGATAGTTTTTGTAAACTGCACAAAGCCTCCAAAATTGACCTGTTTCTTTCATGGAGACAGTTTATGTATGTTAAAAACAGATGTGAAGTAAGAAAAACACAATTTAATTCTTAAACAAATGACACATTTGATTTTCAAAAGCAGACGTTCAGTGATGATGAGGTAAACTATGATGATGCCTTTTTACATTCTGACATTACAAGCAATATATGGAAAATGTGTGGCCAGTTTGTGAGGCCAAAATATTGGTAGTGAATATCTGGAAAACTTTCATATCTGCCAATACCAGTAATCAACTTTTTAGGCAATAATCTGTGTATTGTGCATCCCTGAAAATAATGACAAAACAAGCTTCTATAAGTGATTGTTAGTAACTAATAAAAACATCTACACACCATGAGGAAACTCAGGGCAAAAATGACTGAAGCTTAAGCATCTGATAAAAATACATTTAAAACAAAGTAGGTCAGGTCAGGATTCTCAGCATGATGATATCTGACTGCATGGGCCTGGCCAGTGCTCAGTAGGGCTGGGTGATATATTGAGCTTTTAAGATTTAAATTTTATGATTGAGATTTGGGGTGAGACGCGGGGAATGTCCCATTCAAGAGGCTGACAGGGTTGAGAGGGTGCACATTTGTCCAATGCGTATGTCACACAGGCGTGCCAGAAGCTGTCCCATTCCAAAGGTTCCTCCAAATGTGGCCTAAAAGGCCGACCAGGGGAGGACCAATTCTGGGACCCTACCAGCCAGACAAACCCCAGGGTTCACTGTGAGTAGGGATGCACGATTTTATCGGTTTGCTATCTGTATCGGTCGATATCAGCCTAAAAGATAAGTATTGGTATCGGCCGATATTGAAATTTTTGCAGGTATTTACAGATGATATACCGGCCATATATCATCTGGAATATCGGCAAATTACTCAGATGTACAGTATTGATGCACCTTCTCATCACTGCATGGGTACATTTAAAAATCAAGGGTTTAATTTTTGCAAGAGTTAAATGCTGTTTTTTTTTTTGTTTTACATCTGTTCCTCCCAAAAATATACTGTAACGCTGAAAGAAACAAGTCCATTTTAAAGTACAGAGCTTGTGCTCTTGACCATAAATACTAATATCAGCGATAATGAATTAAAAAATATCAGCATTGCAGATATCTACAAAAATCCAATATTGTGCATCCCTAATATTGAGCATTTTTTTCTTTGCTTTTCTGACAGTGCCACAACTGTTACGTGGCATACACCATGCTATTAATAATAAATACAGACTAAGCATTAGTTCCTTAAAAAAAGTGGAATGGAGGTATGAATATTTAGACTAGATCTTAATTTATCGCTGTGTTGTAGTATCAACCATACATCAGACCATATTCTGTGTATTGTAACCATGTGTTTTTAAAATTGTGCTATACAAATAAAGTGGATTGATTGGATTGGATAGTTGCTCTTCCATTAGTTTTTGCCATACAGTCACTATCATCAACCACAGGACCTGCCAAATCCCCCTGTTCTGAAATCGTCCAGTGTTTAATCCCATCTTAATCTCAGGTTTACTGACATCTACAACAGTTTACCTCAGGGTTCACGACGTTGGGCTTTGACAAGGCTCCTTCTCCACAGTTTTTAGTGACGTTCACACAGCAAGAGTCAGGTACAGATTTACCATCAGGGTTGAAGTTTTTCCAGTCAGAGGAACTGTTCATGCCGCAGCATTTCAACTGGAACGCAAACAAGTCAAATGAAAACCATCAAACATGAACATGTCAGCCACACAGCAGTCAAATGACCATGTATACACTCTGAGGAAAAAAGCTTGTGTCAACAGAGGGAGCAATAAAGAAAAACAGAGACAGGTCATGCAACTCTGACCAACAGGATGCAGCCATGTTATATGAAGGTGTTGTCAGAGAAGAGTCAACAGAGGGTGGGATACTTTACGCTGAACTCACATCCATCTGCAGTTTATCCACAGCATCTTTGAACTGAGCGGTGCTGTTGTATTTGCTAATCATGTCCCCAAGGCTGTCCTTGACGACCACTGACAGCTGGAGACACAACATGAGAGCAACGTTAAAATATCTGAATCAATGAACACAAGACACAAGAAATCAGCATGCAGCAGTATTTGAATGCAGTATGATACAGTAAAAATGCAAATTGCACTTTCCTTCTTCATTTACACTTGATGTCAATACCTTAATTTACTCATATTTCTTCATAAGACTTATGGTTTTTATACATTAGATGGGATCCTTTTACAAACTGTTAGAGGTTTCTTTTGTCCAAGCTGTGCTGAGTGTCCTGTTTTCTTGTGTCTTATCTTACTTTTCTGTCTTTTGCACAAAGTCAAAAAAGAAAGAAAGAAAAAGGAAAGGCTTGACAACATGGAGCAATATCTATTTCTCAATTTTTCAGCTATACAGCTTATATCTTGATCATTTTTGTGTAGAAATTACATGCTTGTCACTTGACAGTGTTAAACATCAAAGATGATAACACCGGTTTGATACCAATGCTACGAAAAGTCCTAACACAAACCACAAGCACCTATGCACTTGTCTGCTTGTACAAAAGCTATTTTTTTGGAGACTTTTCCTCAATGCCCTTTAGGAGGCGCTATCTTCCCCCACTAAGGAGAACAAATCAATAATCTCTCTTCTTTATTCTGTCAGTTATCAAACCGTCATGCTGGTTTTTACTTGTTGCATCAAGGTCTAAAGTCTAAGAACATCAAAAGTCATTATGCATTTGTTATTTGTTAATAAGTTACAGTGCTTTTATTCATCATTGACCCAGTTGCTGAATTTGCTGCTACTGATAAGTAAATATGATTGCATAAATGTTCCATGACTGTGTTTCTTTCTTTCTTTCTTTTATCGTTTCATAAGACTGGTGGCTGTGAACTGAATTGCCCTTTTGGAATCAATAATCTGAATATGAAGTTAGAAGTTTGATATAGCATTATAAAATTAGATTAGATTAGATAGAACTTTATTGATCCCTTGGGGAGACTCCTTCAGGGAAATTAAGATTCCCGTAGCATTGTACAGTACAGAGGGTAAAAAAAGAACACAAGATATAAAAAAGTAAAAACAATATATACGGCAATTTTAAGACAAAATAAAGTGTTTTAAGAGAACATCTGTATACCAAAATATTGAAATATTTTCCTTTGCAATGCTGTATCATTATCTAACAATAACACAATATTAATAATATATTAGTAAAGAATTCATACAAATTTAGGACACTGCGTTGTATTGTAGTGAAGCCTCCTTCCACTAGTTGGCAGCAGACATTCAGTCATTAAACTCTTTTTCTCCCAGTTACAGTAACTGTTATGTTTGTCAATTTAGTTTATCTGTGTTGCAGGGATCACGATTCATATAAATGACACTACTTAAAAAGTTATTTTTATGAATATATTATTGTGGGTTCTTGTGGAGGGTATGCACACGACACAGTCAGCGGAGTGCCAGCCACTGAGCAGCAAAGAGCACAGATTAACGAATGGCAATCAGAGGAAAGTGTGCAGTCAACTACATAAATTCAGCTTAAAAGATTCAAGATTTTTGTTTTGTTTTAATTTTCACCACGGCAGTATAAATCTTCAGTTGATCATATTATAACGTTTAAGGCAAAAACAAAACTGTGATGTTACAGCAACTACTCTAGCTTTTGCTTTAAAGAAAAATCAAGACATTTGATTTCAGCAAATCATTCAGAAAATTTAACAACTACATCTTAAATAATTAGGTACTGAAGACATCGGATTATGTTTTCTTGCTTGGTGACAACATCAAACCCAGAGAAGTCTGATCACAGCGGCTGGTTCAACCATAAATTAATATAAATAGTTAAAGCCCATTGATTTTACCTCAAATTGACAACATAATTGTGTTAATATGACATCCATTTGACTAATTATTGATGATAATTTTATATACTGTTAATAAAATGAAGGTTTTTAACCACTTCGGGGGGGACCTAACAACTAAACAAGAGGCAACACCAGCTGAGGGGATGCTAAAATCGTTTGCTCAGATGAAGTCTGTGTACGTTGATCTCACTGAATCAAAGATCCAGAGTTACAGTCACTACAGAGACTCATCATGCTAATACATGCTGCATTTTCAATGTAACTTAGTGTCTCCAAACATTTATTCAGCCATTTTTTAAACATAATTCAGACAAGAATCTACATTTTCCATGATGAACAGTATAAAACATAATTAGGCCTCCTGACCATCACTAAAAACACAGAACTAAAGTGTTTCACTGCTTCTTACCCTTAAATCAATTATTAGACGTTGCACTCAGCCAAGGGTGGAACTGCCAGTCTGGCACACAAACTGTAATGTCAATGCAGTCCTCTGTACCCAACTTTCAAGAAATTGACTTGAGAAAGTAAAGTGATAAATAATCCTGCTGAGACTATCGTGATATAAATAGGAATAAATATCAAACTGTCAAACCACATATTGCAATTTGCATCTTTTTGCTGTTTTTTTTTTTACCAATATACCCCCTAATTTATTAACACTTTGTCTCACAATATTTCTCATGTGAAACTACTGCACCACCCTAAATCAAGGCTTACTTTGTTTCTGAAGACGTATCCAGCAATGGCTGCCGCAATCTGAACGATGATGAGCAGAGACAGGAGGATGGCAAACTGGCAAAAAAAAAAGAAAAATGAAATTTAATTCAGACTTAACTGGAATGCAGCTAAAACTCAAAGCCACATTAAATGTTTAATTGGTATAATTCATTTGTCAGCACCACAGACGTCCACACAACAACGTTACATAATACCACCAAACACGACTCACCATGGTGATCATGCATTGGTTCTCCTTCCAAGCGCCGCAGCAGCCGAAGAAGGAGATGAAGAAAATCACCACACCGACCCCGATGACGACAATGGGAGCTCCTGAAGCTGACGCATCCTTAATGGTGATGGTGTTGTGCAAAGCCACCTGAACCAGGATTCCCACGACAATCAGCGCGAGGCCACATATCTGCAGAGAGAAGAGAGAGGGTCAGCTCAGGGTGGAAGTTATGGGATCATTTCTGTTTGCATGTACATAATCATTAGAGAACAGTGTAAAATGCAGCGTATTATTAGATAACATGGTATTATTTGGTTTAGAACGGTGAACAGAGGCTATAATAAAGGAGACTGACTGGAAAATTTGCACCTTTAAACTTGTGAACACTTTAACATCAGAGGCTGTAATGTAGTTTAACACTACCTAAACTTTAGCAGCCAAAGAGCAGAACAAGTATGATTTTTATGATCATCAATCATTTGAAGTTATTATTATAAACTTCAAATTGTAACCCATTAAGGAATAAGTCAAAACTAAGAGAAAACTTTAACAAACTTAACACTACACTTGTCTTGTGGTAAGCTTAGTATCATAATATTGACTTCATTATCTGATTTTGTCATGTGTTTTCCTTTTTTTTTTTCAAAAACACAAGAATAAAGCCACTTTAAAACTAAATGGGCTTTATTTTGTCCATATTTTCTGGCAAAAACTGCAAAATATCCCTCTCTTTTTTCTAACAAACAAATAATCTTTAAATTTTTAAGCTGTGCGATCTAGAATAAATGAAGACATATTATTCCTTTGTTAAAAAAAATATACAGTAGGTCTACATGTGCAGTTGAAACAAGCTGTGGCAGCATTTCGCAAATGGTGGGGCGTGACTCTAAGGGTTGCAACTTGTCTAGGTAAGGGCCAAAATCTTAACTGGCCACCCCATTTGCTTTTCAGTGCACAGTGAACAGATGTGCACTTACTCTATGACACAAACACTTTAAAGAGATCATGTTTTGCCTTAAAACGGGTTCATTCAGTTTTGATCACTGCTAGAGCATGTTCACAATCACTGATATTGAGAAAATCTTCTAGTGTTCATATAAAAGTGCTGTAGCATTTCTGTTTGAGGCCCCGTTTACATGACAACGAAAACACCAGAAAACGGAGAGTTTTAACTGCGTTTTCGCCTTCTGTTTACATGAGAATGGCGCCCGGAGTGCCTAAATCTGCAAACTTTGAAACCAGGGTCCAGAGCTTCAGCTGTTTGTTATCCGACAAAAATATCCAGACAGATTTGTCGTCCAGACAAGAAACTCCTACGTCTTTGTGCGTCCACTTGTCATTTTTGTTTGTTAAAAGTTTGTCTTCATCGGAAAGCATACGCGTGCTGTAACACCACTGTTTCTCTACAAACCTACATCGCTAACTACTGGCCTGGCATGCACACGACTGTGTTTTCAGTTGTTCATGCGGATCCATGTGAACGTGCATCATTTATACATTATCTCCGTGTGAACGCAGAGCGCTTTTGAAAACGCAGAGGGAAAAATCTTTCCGTTTCTGGTGACAACGTTTTTGTGTAAACAGGGTCTGAGATACTCCGTCAGAGCTCCTTCCCCACAATGGCAGAGTCAGCTCTCATGGGTTTACTGCTCTTTGGTAATTGGTTATTTCAGCACTGCTTGGCACCATGTTGTCAATGACTCTTCATTCATTTTATCATCTATACTCTGCACTGGGCTTGCTACCGTCAGCCAATGGGTTTAAACCAGGGGTGCCTTAAACTGGTGAGTGTACAGAACACCAACTTCTTCCCTTTTGCTGCAGTTATTGAATCATATCGCTGAAATATCGTGTACACTTGAAGCCACACTGTGAGGTTTGTTCTCCCATATAGTAGTGAAACTGTATTTTGCATTCAAATGAGTGAGTTTTCTTTCTGGTGATGAGGTACATTATTTCAAACAAACTGCATTGAATCATTAGTGTTAGGCTTTCAAATTTGCCAGGCCAGTGACAAGCACATCTGGCTGTGCTCCTTCTCCGTTTCAGTCACACTGGCTCTGAGTGAAAACGCCTTTAGCCTTTGCCTTTGCCTGTAGTACTATGTAGTGCTTTACGCCCCTCTCGGCTGTTCATAGTTTTTAGACCGGAAGGACATGGAAGCCTCTATAAGACTTACCCGTTCTATGTAAATACATATAAGAAATTCTTCGCTCAGCAGAGCAAGTCAGATTGTTGGCAGCGGCAATTCGACACAAATGAGGACACATTTATGAATGCAGACATTGTTTTTAGATCATAAAGTACGTAAAACGCTATATATTTTCCCTTTAATCAAACTTTTTCTCACTTCCATATACTGCATACAACACACAAGAAAATGAATAATCACTAAGGTTATTGACATAACAGGAAGTTACAACAACTCTCAGTTCCTGCGTGGGGCTGTAACACGATCAGATGATCACAGAGATGCTCATGTGTCATTGTTGTGGGTGGGGTGTTCAGAGTATTTCATTAGATCTTTTGCAAACAGTCTGTGTGTGGGAGAAGTGTTTGACCATGATCTGCAGGGATCAACAAGCTCTTTAGCAAACACTACAGTGAGCTGCAGGGCCTTTGCTTTGACGCTGCTTGAGTAAGAGCAGAGGATGGTGAGGACGGCTCAACCAGGATGGAATTTATTAGACTGCAGTTTTTATTAGCGTTGATGACTTTATCAGCCTGGAGAGCCATGTGACTGAGACCTGTCAGTTGACTTGTGGTTTTGACTCCAGTTTCATGTTGCAACAATCATAGCATATTGATAAAGAGTACTTCATAATACCTTTAGCAAACACCACCTCAGTATGTATTTCAACAACCTAAAACTTTGTTTTATGTAGCTCTATTGAGTCTATTTTTATCCTGGTTTTGTCCATGCTCATCATCATGTGTATCTTGTACACCATGTTTAAAGGTGTTAATATATGTTTTAAATAGGGCTGGACAATATGGACCAGAAATCAGATCCTGACCCCTTTTAGCTAGTGGAATCTCATGGTATACAGCACAATATTTTTAGTTTGTAGGGACAAAACAATTGGTTGTCACTATAACTGAATTTCAAACTTTGATATGGTCCTACAAAAACAAACAATACCAATACCAGTTTGATACAACAGCAACAGAAATAGAAATCCTTGACTCCTAATACTGAGCAACTTAATGTTTTAAAGTGGTCATGTTTGCCTAAAGTCAAGTTCATACTGTACATCTAATTTTGATAACTAACTAATGACAGCTTAGTTTTCAGTATCATGATCTGACATTGTAAGGAAGGGGCAGGACTAGATAAGCTTATTGCTTCATTCTGTCCCTTCTCAAACTGGGCTGTTGTGATGACATGCATATGTACATATATGGGGATTATTTTGTTATTTATTAGATTAGATTAGATAAAACGTTATTAATCTCTTTGGGAAACTCCCTCAGGGAAATTAGGAAATTCCAGTAGCAGTTGAAAAGCAGATAGAAAGATGTATAAAAATGATAGATATAAACAGAACATATAAATAAATAATTATAAAATAAAATAAATTAAAATTAAAAATATTATAAGTAGATGGATATTTACAATTGTGTAGTGTAAAAATTTATACTATTTGATTTTGACCTTGTTTTTACAGTTTGAAATGAATAAAAAAAAAAAATCAATGTTCATAATAACTAATGTTGACAATACAGGTGTGCACCCCTGATCTACCTGTATTCTCTCTCTGAGCTTCTGTCACTTCACGGCCCTCTTCCCAGCTTAAGCCCTAACTGTTCTGATTGGTTGACCTGTCTAATATGTGGTAAATGGGCTCTTTGGCATAGTTCAGTGACATTTCAATGGCTCTGTGTTATTTTTACAGTCTCTGCAATGTGCCTGCTAACCCATGCCAATGTGCTTAAACTGCTAACAAAACAATACAAAATAGGTCTGTTTAGAGAGGATGGTGAATCAAGCAGTGCCAAATTCTGATCCTACTATCTAACAGGGCACACTGGTGTGCCTCAAGGCAAGTCTCAGTGTGCCTCAGGACATGTATGACCAAACAACTGAAAATACTGTAACTTAAAAAAAACCTTGTAAACCATCAAGAGAGTGTCATCATTTGCAGTTTACACAGTAAGTGTAGGGGAAAACTTTTGTCTCTCCCACTTATTAGTTCAACTAATTTTAGAAATGCTGACACAACTAGTCTAGTTACAGAATTAAATAGAGTTCCCAATAAATTCTTACATCATTTAGGCTATATTTTAGAGTTATACAATCACTTGTCAAATATTATAAGACATTAATAATTTAAAAAGAATACGTAAGACTTATAAGCTACTGAAACATACATTAAGGCTACCAGTAAATCAATATATATTTGTATAATGCCAATTCATTCAAGTGTTATCTCAAGACACTTTACAATAGAGCAGGCTGAAGCCATACTCTTCATTTTAAATATACATATATGCATATATTTATATATACATATGCAAAATACACTATTTTATATATACATATACAGACATTCAAATTCAAGATGAATCCACCATGAGTGCAGCACTAGGCCAACCTACAGTGCAGTGCATCTATAGGAGGCTCACAGTAACAGTCCTGAGAAAAAACCTGTTAAGCAGTTGGAAATATTGAGCAGAACCAGTCTCATGCCGAACAGCAACCACCGAAGCTGTGTTGTGGGTATGGACGGAGGAAGGGAGGTGGGCAGAGACAAGGGACAAAAGTAAGAACTGAGGGTAGTGGCAGATCCATGGACCAATCCTAAATCCGTCCTCATCATATTTGTCTCTGCTGGACATAAATTTATTCGAGGTAAGCCCCTTGAGATGTGGCATCTAGTCTCAAGAGGGTCCTCCTTTCTACATGGTTGTAAAGGTAGTTATTATGGAGGTACAATCAATAACAACCATGGAAAGAGAGATAAATCTAATATTAACAACTATAATGACTAAGGAGGAGAGGACCAATGTTAAATAATACAACAGTATCTAGCTGAACAGCAGTTAAATTGGGTTAAACTGATTACTTGTGTGGACATGTATATGCCGTGCTTTGAGATTTGGCTTGGTTTCAGGTGTGCCTTGGGCAAAAAAAAAAACAAAAAATGAAAGACACTGAGTTTATTTACAATACTGTCTAACCCTGACATCTAAAACTCACAAAAAATTCTTTAAAAACTTGATATATTGCTCAGTCCAGAGACAGACTGTAAAACTTGAAAGCAGAGTTTACCAGACAGAAAAATGAAGAAAACCCTTTTAAGAACACTATCAATTATGTCTCATAATAACTATTTGAGCTTTAATACTCTTGACATACAAATCCAAGTTTTATTTTCAACTCACGCTGACATCTAGTTTGTTTGACTAACAGTTTAATACCCTTTTGATTTTAACAAATCAACAAATATTTGGTGCCTTTGTTTTTTATCTGGTTAGCTTTAAACCAACTTACAAAGGATCTGACATTTGATTTTTAATAATGAAAATGTCCAACAGACAGATAATCAGAAGAGAGTTTCATCCATCTAAACAGAAAGAATGAGAAGTAACATGTTGACGTCAGTATCAGCCTGAGAACAGATGTCCCCCCGCCAAATCAAACACTCAACAGGAAGTAGCAAAGTGTGAACACAAAACCCACTGCGTAGTTAGTATATAATTTGAGTCTTTGGCTGAAGACAAATCCACTATACGGTTTCATTTTTTAACATCATAAAAAGCTGAGTTGCTTTTAAACAACTGGTCAGAAGTCTGAGGGGGAAAACAGCTCTCAGCTCTCTATTTTCAGTCGAGACTTTCAGGTCAATTTCACAGAAAAGTTTTGAGTCAAAACAAAATCGTCCTGTTTACAGCCACGTAGTCTTCAGTGGGTTTACAGTCAGCTGACCCACAATCAGCCCACATCTTTTATTTATCCTTGTTAAGCCCTCGATACAGCTATGTCTGTTGGCACCACCAGTGTAAATATTTGATTATGAATTCAATAGGTGGCTAATGATTGACTCTTGGGAAGATATGAAGGACAGGGAAGAGTGGGTAAACAGAGCAATGATGGCCGAAACAAACACTGAATAGCCTACAATAAAAAAGTGACACAAATGAAACTCATAGAGACGCTTTTATAGTTCTTTATCTTTTGGTCAACATTAATTTCTCCATGACACTGTGTGGAGCTGGAACTTCTATTACTCATCATCTTATTTAACCATATGAGCTACTTTTGACTGATATCATTTTAAACTTAAAATTCCCAGTCCAATGTGTGTCTTTGAGTATTTGATCATTTGAAGAAAAACGTCATTGTTGAACTAACTTTAAGACGTTTGGGGAAAAGTCAAAAATTGTATTTTCAACGACATTTTAAATAATTCAATGTTTTTGTCCATAAAATACTAAGTACACAAACTTGAAGGTGTTGAAGCTGTTTAAGAATACTCCAACTTGGTGCTATCCAATGAAGCTAAGATGGCTATGAGCTGCTTTTAGATTTATTTGTGCCAAAGATGTGGAGAAAAAAAGGCTTTTGGGATTTCTCTTTGATAATTTTCACAATTAAATCCTTTTGGGGGAGTTGTTCTGATACAAGTGGGTGTTCCTTGTAGGAATGTTACAGTTACCGATAAAATGAAAAACCACAGTGAAATTTCAGACAGTTAGCATTACTGTTTCCTATTCTAATTACAGTTAAAACAGTGTTACCTCACTTTGTTAATAACTCATGGTGACCCATTTCCTGAAAAAGCCAGAACTATGTGTCTGCTCCTCGGCAAAGCAGATGCAGGAGCACATGCCAGCACTGCAATATTTGGCCTCTGAAAGTGAAAGTATGGTGGCTGAGGCCTGCACAGACACTGTACCGGAGATTTTTCCCCCCTTGAAACAAAGTCTGAAGTCTGGTATTATTTTGGATTTTACAAGTACGCCAAGGGGAAACTAATTGGAGACGGTCACCCTGTCATAGCAAGGAACCAGGGAGTCCAAGAAAGTTCATTATGTCTATGTTGATAATATGCTTATACTTTCTTTTTTAACAGACAAGAAGGTTTTTAGTTCACACCTTTACATGTTTCGTCAGAAGTGTCACCTGATGTTAGTGTGACGTATCCTTTTTCATGTAAAGGTATGAACTAAAAACCTTCTTGTTTGTTAAAAAAAAAAAGTATATAGAGAGGTGAAGTGGGTCAGGTTCTGACCACTGCAGATCATTCTTAAATTCACATTATTTTCTAACTAAATAAAACTATTTTGGGGGTGCTGGTTTGGCGGAGTGGTAAGAAACCAGACATGACCCATATACTGTATATGCTTCTGCCGGCCCGGGTTCAAATCCAGCCTGTGGCCAGTTTGCAGAGTGTCTTCCCTCCGCTCTCCCTCAACCCCCTTCGCAAGCCTATCCACTGTCTCTCTCTCCTGTCAATAAAGGCACAAAATGCCCAAAAAATAATCTTAAAAAAAAAAAAAAAAACATGTAAACTCAGCAATTCATCCCTGTTTCAGTACAAACAAGCTCGCCTGAAAGAGGTGGTCTCAGCTCACTTCCAATCGACCCCTGGAGTAGTTTGATTGCAGTGAGGACACAACTGGCCCAGCGACTGATTCAGCATTAGAAGTAATAATGCATTACTGATACTAAGCTTATAACAAAGTACTCCTTATTAATATTGTTTTGGATCCCAAAATACCAACAGGTAACTTTACTCACTGTCCCTACAGCAGATCCCCACAGGACAGCATCATTCAAAAAGGTCATTCAGCTCCAAGAATGTAGTTCAAGCAGAATAATTCATCCTTTTTATAGCTGCTCTCTACTTTTACAGTTTCTCTATGGACTACAGGTGTTAAAGAGTAATAAGTTGCCATGCTGTCTGGCGTCCTTTATGGTCCACTGTAGACACTTACAAGTGTAAAAAGCCCCTTTTTTACACAGAGTTTGCATTCACGTATTTGAAAAGGTGTGTCACACATTGACATGCATATCTGTTTAATCCCATAATCCATATTTCCCATAATGCACGGCATGACTCATAGTCATATCACCACTGGGTAATGACCTAATGATGAAAGAGCAGCTCAGGCCTTATGTAGGACACAGCCTGGACTCAGCCACTTCAAAATACTGCCATGTGAACAAGAAACGATCCAAAGGAAACATGCAAATCTGTAGCATTTTTATTATCTGAATAAGAACCACCAAGGGAGCTATAGGACTAAAAACCACCTTAGATTCAGCAGAAACATGTTACAACTGCACATGTATGAAACACGAAGAGTGGTATAGGCCAGTTGCACTCTTCATGTCCATTAATTGCAAATTATATCTTATATTATATCCCAAAAATGACAAATGTCATCCCACATAGCATTTTTGTCTCGTATCATGCAGGTCTGGTCAACAGTTATGACTTAACTTTAATAAAATATTCCTCATATTACGGACATTGTGTTAATTATTGAGCATCTATACCAGCTTGAGTTGGAAAGTTTAAAAGTACAAAAACAGTGCTTAACAAATTCACACACCAACTGTTATAAAACAACAAAACATCAATATTTAGAAATTTTTCAAAAACTTGTTAAAACTGAAATTTGTATTTTTATTGGACATTCATTTTGAACAGGAATGAGAAATTTTCAAACTGAATACACCTTTTTATACCCTAATTTGAGAGTGCTCTCTAAGTAAATAACTATAATTTGACATCTTATTCAACAAATAATAATGTACTCAACTGTTTTTCGGGGGGTTTTTTTTGTTAACAGTAAATTTGTAAATTCATGAATAACAATAAAAATTATATTTTAGCATTAAAAAATCATAACAGAGAGCTGCTACATACTTGTGTAATTAACCATTATAGACCCATAAAAAGGAGTTTGGTAATTACTAATGCTGTTAATTTAGGACATCTGTGACTTAAAACTTACATCAGCTGAAGCACGGTACATACATTCTTCTCCTTTACTATAAAAGAGTGTATAAATCCATTACTTCTTCCTTGTTTGCACCAATATCCCAAGTCAAATTCCTTGCATGTGTAAATGTACTTGGCATAAAAACTAATTCTGTTTCTGATCACGGTATTTGGAGGTTTTAATAAAAGTTAATTATTGGCATTAAAAACTAAAAAACATTCAGTTAAATTCCCTCAGCTGGGCTCTTAGAGAAGGGGTAAAAGTATTTTTATCAGTCTGTACTTCCTTGTTTTTTCAGAGTATAACCGGGTCTGTTCTCAGTTCCTGCTCAGACGACGATCGCTAAAGCTTTAACTGGAATTGTGCCATGAAAGAGTCCGGTGGAGACGTGGGGGAACATTACATGTAGGACCAGTCACATGTTACACTTCAAAACGTGGTCATAAGATTCATACACAACTTCTCACTCAGCAGCTCCAACAAAACCAATAAAGAGAAAAACTGTCGACTGAGACATACAGAAACATTCAGGTTAAGTTAGGATACATGAGAGGAGTGTCCTCATGATTTCATGAATTTGACCTTAAGCACACATTTGATCCACTCTCTGAAAGTGTAATAATAAATCCAGAGGATGTCATAGGATGTGTCCGTGTGTAATTGCTCATCAGCTGATTTTACAGATGATTACATAGTGGATGATAATTTTACAGGCTTGAGGTCATGGTCAGAGTCATGTGACAGGCAAAGAAAAGTCACAAAACTGGTCTAAGTTTGAAAAAAAGTCAGGTCAATGAGAGATCTGCTGATCTGGCACAGATTACACATGAGAAAAAAAACGAACAATGGAGCCTGTTCTTATTTCCTGTTCACTCTCTTGTTGCAATCTTATTCTTCCATAACAACAAACTAGGGATGGACCAATTATCATAGCTTGACTTTTTGGCAAGAAAATTATTGCCCACTTCCAACACAGTGCTTTTTAACCACTGAACTACTTTTCTAAGGTGGAAACAGTAACATATTGTTGCTTTCAATTGTATAAAATAAATACTCCTAATATAGACTAAATATTTTAGGACTGACAGTTCTTAAAAAAAGAAATGTTCTTACTGTGCTTCAGGCTTTGCTTTCACTACCTTGGCCAAAGAGGTTGTGTTTGTTTGTTGATTTGTGAACAGGATAACTCAAAAAGTTATTAACAGATTTTGATGAAATTGGCACAAGGAATAAGAGATAAACTTTGGAGGGGAGCCGAATCTGGGAGCGGATGCAGCAATTTCTTCAACAGTTTGTAAACACTGTGAGGTAGGACAATTGCCACATTTTTGCTAATAACTCAATAAGTTCTCAACAGATTTGGATGACATTTTCAGGGAACGTTGGACATGACACAAGGAAGAAGTGATTAGATTTGGTGGTGATCTGAATTTGTATGTGATTTCAGGAATATGTCAAGGATTTCTCAACAGTGCAAGATAGGGAGTTTTTCCACATTTTCACAATAACTCTTGACAATGTTGAAAATGCCTTAGCGGAGGTTTGTGGTCCCAAAGCCTTCCTAGTTTCTTTTACTGTAATCAACAAAGGCCAAATGTAGTCAGGAGAAACAATAACTTTGTCTAAATGCAACAAAACATAAATGAACTGTGTTGTCATACCTTCTATTTCATTTGATTATATTATTTATACATCTAGAAAACTGGAAAACTTGCCCAGACCTACAAAAAGGTACATTAAACCCTATTTGACTGTTAAATGTTGTCTGTGTCTACGCTTGAAAACATTTAAAAGAAGTTTGAGTCGCTACTCACCCAGAAAATGAAGTTAAAAAAGAAGAGCAGGATCTTGACACATTTCATTCCCCCTTCTACAGCCATGGCTGCTGATGATCAGTTTCCTGGAACAAGGGGAATCACAAAGAAAAGTTATATTTTATATGTTTTCCCAAGGCAGACTGTCCTGAGCATTACATCAGCTCTAATTCATGCAGCAGCAGCACCATGGAGGATCTGAGTCATTTTGAGGAGGAACCTGGTAGATAATAGCCTGTAGCTAAACAGAGGGCCGTAAACGGGCCAGCTGTGGCTCCATATTTGTTTATTAATAAGTAAGCAGGTCCACACATGTTCCCATTGTTTGACTGAATTAATTACAGTCTAGACGATGGTTGGTTAAACAAAAGGATGGATCAATATTTATAGCCAGGTGCTTCTTTTCGCTGGAGGCAATAAAGCCGCGCAAATAAAAGCAGTTATGAGGTCAAAATTCAAGAGAGTTATAGGGGGTTTTTTGTGATAAGTGGGAACAACGCCTTTATCAAACCATGAGAGGCTAAAACTTGGGTTTTTGAGGAAGACAGAGGCAGGGTGTAACGGTGAAAAGAGTGACCGTGTCAAGTGGCGACATGAGGGTTGTCGTAGTTAAAATAAGAGACTGAAAGTGTCCGAACAAATGCATCTTTCTTGGATAAGAAATAACTAATAACTATCTTGACTTTGAATTAAACAAAATCACACTACCTAAAGACTTATTTTTAACAACCCATCCGCTTTTAACGTCTATTACGACTTCAACCACAGACTCGTTCTGATGAAAATCCCCAGTTAACACGGTCACTCCTGAATCCATAACATGAGTCCAACCCAGACTGCTCGTCAAAGCTAGCAACACTACCAGCTTTGTGGACGGTTAAATTACATTAAGCACTGTTTTCTAATTGAATTTGACAGTTATATTAGGCTAAGATAAACAGAAAACAGCCAAGCAGCAGTCACAGACACATTTTCTTCCCCTTAGTGTCGAAAAAGTCAACATGTGGAAACTTTTTTTTGTCACAAATGCACCACCAAAACATTTACGGGAACAGTTAGCGTCGCAAATTAGTCGTTTGTCGGTGTATTCAGAGGCTTACCTTAATGGAGAGGGCTCTTAAGTCCAAATGAGGGGCGAAGACAACGATGTGTTGAAATTGCTGGCAAACTGTTTCTGGTCCCTCCCTCGGCTCTTTTGACTAACTGTCCTCCTCCTTTCTTTCTCTCGTCAATGACCGTAACTTCTGAGCTGCCTTCACGGACTGCTCGTTAAATACATTACTCACCAATCGACAGCGTCTGGTCTCCGCCGGTGGTCGTCTCAGGGACTTGGACGCTTGAAAACCCCGAAGCAGTGGCGAGATCAGAAAGTCTGAGGCCTCGGTGCGTAGGGATGGGGCTTCAAATTAAGATTTTGAATAAGATATGTCTAAATAATACAGTGATATCTTTACACGTGGTTCGAGGTTAGCCATAACCGTATATTGGTCAAGACAATGGCAGTTAAATTTGGAGAAGTTTGATCTGGTCCTCAGTGACAACATACACATTTACACCAATGAATCTTCAAATATGAGTTGAAAATGTTAGGTATACATTTTTACCATCTTTCAGATATCACTCCAAAGCTCAACTACTCTCTTTATTGTTCATTTTGTCAATCCTCATTTAATTAGTATCACATTTAAATACTAAAAAGCACTCTGAGAGTGTCCTCCAAGGTAGCTCACATATTACTGAGAAAAAAAAAATCTGATCATTTCTAAGCTGTGCCTCTACCAACATCTCCTGAAAATTTCAGCAAAATAAAAAACAGGGGGTAGAGAGTTAGGGACAACACAAACGCCCCGGGACAGATTCAAACCCAAATTGGCCAGTGCCCCAATAATTAGTCTAAATGATTTTGTTGTCACAATAAGACAAAAGTTGCAGAGCTTTTAAAGGGCATGTCCTGGAGAAAAATATGGTCCCAAATAATGCTAAATGTACTTTTAAAGGCCCCATATTCTGCAAAACTAACATTTCTCTTTACAGAAAATTCCTCTTAAAACACTCTATATCTTATTTTCTGGAGTTTATTATGTAATACCTATACAACCTCCACCTACATGTGTGTTTTCTGATTGTCACAGGCAGATGCCATGACTATTGAAAGTCCGTCCCAAGGCCTGAAATCCCTTCCCATCTGCACAGAGCTCATTATCCTAGTCTCCAGTAGCCTTCCCACTTCCTCAGATCCATGCGTTTCTGAATGGGAGGGAAAAAGAGTTGCATCTGATCCTCAACAAAGACAATCTTTTTCATTTTTTTACTCAGTTGATTAATAGACACGATAGATATAATGTAAACAGTTCAACAGACCATGACATGGGACTTCTAATGGTTTTTGTGAATACTTGCCCATGGCCTAGCTTCAGCCTATGAAAACTTCATCCTCTGGTTTCTTTCCACCTTGTAGTAAATGTCTGCTCAAACAGTCTATTTGAAAATGTTCTCTCAATGAGATCATTAGGGGGTATGCAACCTCCCCCAAATGGGAGACACTTCCTGAGCCAGTTGTTTGTTCGGCCCACAGCTGACTCCAGTGATAGCTACATGTCTCGGCATGTCAGTGTAGCCACAGTAAACATTAGGAGAGCCAAAAACACATTCACCTCTTGAAAGCAGGCTTGGGCAGAAACAGCTAATTAAGATTCACGCTAAACCAGACTGTTCTGAGCAGGGGTAAACATGGGGGGTTTATAGGCATACAAAAAATCAAATGTCTTAGCAGATTTTTTTGGCAAGAAACTTCAAATTGTGTTTCTGGGACGTCTAAGACCATGGATAACTTTATAAAATTTGTGAAATATGGGACCTTTTAAAAGTTTCTGGCACTCAGCAGAAATTCCCCTGTGCTCGTGGGAAAGTTTCAAGAGCACATGAAAAAAAGTTTCTGATGCACAATAGAGAGATCTTGGGAGTGCAAGATTGCTCTGTTTGGTGAGTTTTCCTGAAACAGTTTTTCTGCCCTTGTCCCCCCAGGTGCTGTACTAAACAAACCAAAGATAAACACAAATTCTGAAACTGAAACAGTGAGATATTGAAAAACAGTTTTAAACTCTGATATTTCAACGTATCAAATTTATCAAAATCTAAGTTCAAAGTCACACATTCTGCTCTTTTTCAACAAGTTCTGACACAAGTTGTGATGTCACCAGAAAACTTTTTTTTTATTTATTTTCCTTGCCCCACATCCCCTCAGATATTAGATTCTGGCATGCCTATAAACCCGTCTGTTTCAGCCCTGCTTAAATGAGAGTATTTTAGTTGAATCTTCATGAACTCTGACTGACTACACCCTGGATCAAGAAATTGATGTGGCTTAAGCAGTCCAGCACTGAGCTCTAATGTTTACTTTGGCTGAACAGGCATGTCCGTTGGCCAAACAAACACATGGCTCTGGAACTGTCTGGCATATGAGATCATTTGTAGAAATGTTTCAACAGGTGGAGAAAAAAAACCCAGATATTTTTGTCATGGGAAAACTGGGTAAAATGCAGGTTCATGTCCTCTTTGGGCCACCATAGAAATCATCAGACAATTAAATACAGAAAAAAAAGGAGTTGACTGCTTCAGATCAAAGAACTGTAGAGTACAATGACTTTATATATCACCAATAAGTAGTACACAATAGGCATACAAGAATGTCTCAAATACTTCTGCTCTTGCAAGATGTCTTAAGTCTATTTTTAAAATATGAGTATTATTAATTGTATTAAATGACACATACTGTATGTTTGATAAGTTATTGAAAATACTTAAAGGCAGATTGTGTGAAAAATTGCAATTTATCCACCACTGACGACCCTGTCATCTGCTATTAATGCTTAGGATTATTAACTTTTTCTAGCATTAAAGGAAATGAGACATCATGTTTTGTGTTCTGGTTCCTTGAACATTTCCTCTATTTCAGAGAAAGCCACGTCTTCACACTGCTGAACCCTCAGCTTGTGCAATCATTTCAAAAGACAGCATGACCACTAAAATTCTGGTAACTAGGAAGAAGCATTGAACAACAGCCCTTACTTTAAAGCAACAAAAAAACACCCTAATCCTTCAAAAATATAGATATTTTGGCCAATAAATTGTGCAAAAGGCATAATAAAGAGATGTTGTAGAATAAGGTTATGATCATATGGTATCAAGGTCTAGACTTTTTCAAAGCTTTGATAGGATTTTAGTTTGAACACTCACTTTTTATGCCTGATCTCCAGCCATTAATTGTCTGAGGCTGAGTTTCTCAAGTTTTTAAGCCATAGTATACTTTATAATATAGAGGCTGACCTCATGGAGCTAAACATGTCACCTGATTTTAGTGCATCTTATCAAACCACAAGCATATCAAAACCAGACGCCTTCATGACCCACATACCACAGCAGATCATAATACACTGATATCAGCTTCACCGTCTTTACTGCAAAATGTCTCTATTACAGTCAAACTCAGAGTGAAGCTTTATTTTGTCCGTGTGTAAATAAAGAACTAACAGTGAATTTTCTGGTTTCTGTGTATGTTTGGTTAGAGTTTAAAAATCAAGTATAGGTTTCAGTCACATGCTTCTCACTGACTGACGTCATATCTAATGCTCACATCCTGATTGTGACCACCAACCTGCCTTTATCTCTAGAAGAAAACTATTGCCAGACTGCAAGTATTTCTCTGCCAGACTCCTCTGCATGCCTTTATTAGACTGGCCTATTTAGTGCACCAGGGAAAAGCCATAGACCACATTCAACTTTCAGCTGCCATAATGAACTGCTGAGGTTCTGACAGAGACAGGTGATAATACTTCTCTTGCCTGTTTATAACTTTTGTATGAGATAGTTTCAGACTAATTCTTACAGGGCAACAAAACTGATAATTCCTCATCCAGGTTCACCTGTGGCTTCAGGAACATTTCTATCAAACTGTTCAAGACTTATAGTTCTTGGAACTTTCTTGAAATACTTGAAATACTACCATCAAGTATCAGGAGGATTATGCAAAGGCCCATGGTGTATGGAGAGGCATTAAAGTAAGTATGCTACCTCAACAGTCCAATTAATGGTGCTCAGTCATGTGACCAACAAGGACTAGACCAGAACAACTAGAGAGCACAGAGTGTCAGCTTGTGCTTAGCACAGTGTGGGGCTGCAGCACAGGCTTTTTAATTAGTTCATTTCTACATCACAACATGCATTTATGTACCAGTAAAAACACAAATAAATGGAGTTGTTGAAGAAAGCTTTAATTTACAGTCAATTTGGATCCTTGCATATCACCCATGATATTTTTTTATGACATGACAGTATTTCTCTGCCAGAATCCTCTGCATGACTTTACCACACTGGCCTATTTAGAGAAAAAAAGCCATAGACCAACTTTCAGCTGCAATAATGAACTGCTAGGTTTCTGAGAGAAACAGATGTGGCCACACTTTACACCTGTTTATCACTGATGTATGAGATAGTTTGAGACTTTTTATAGGGACACTAAATGAATAGATCCCTCTTCAGGTTTACCTGTGGCCTAAAGAGTACCACCAAAACTATCAGGGACTTACAGTTCTTGAACTTTTCTCTAAAATCTTAAATAGTTCCCATGGCCTATTATTTTCTACCTTTCCTTCCTATCATCAGGAGGATTATGCAAAGGCCCATGATGTATGGAGAGGCATTGAATATTGACTACGCTACCTCAACAGTCCAATAAAGAGTGTTCAGTCATGTGACCAACAAGAAGTGCGGAGAGCACTGTTCGGTTTACCTGTGACTTCAGGACCATATAACTGAAAGTATCAGAGACTTGTACTTCTTAGAACTTTAATGACAAAAGCATGAGCGCTCGCAATGAAGTCTTTGACTTTTATTAAAGTTAATGCAGCAGCAACAAAACGAACACGTTTTTAACGCTTGTGTGTGTGACCCTCTAATATAATGAACACCAGGTGACCGGCCAAGTAGAAGGAACAAAGAAACAGAGAGGACACATGTCCAAAACAAAGGAGAATATTATTTAAAAAAATGATGTTGAATCAAAATAACCAAATATATACTAAATAAATAAGTCAATTACAGGATGTAGAGAGATCCAAAACTCAAAAATTGATAGTAACAGAGTAACAGAAATCCATCTAAGATCAATCACAAACAAATGAATTCATACATCAACAGATGAAAATACATAAAGATAACAGTACAAAATATATATAATTCTTGTTCTGTTTATTTATGTATTTTCATCTATTGATGACATAACCAACACTGAATGAGTGAATGAAGCTATTATAACTGATAGACATTAATTTATCAGTCTCTGCCATTAGGATTTAAACCTGGTGTGAATTTGTATAATCTAAATTACCTGACACCCAGTTTCTTTGAATTCTCCTTTCCCCCACTGACTTTCCAAACTCATGCTCTTTCACATTTCCTTCAAGATCACAATCTGGCAGTCTCTTACTTTTCCAGTAAGAGATTGCAAAACTTTTCACTTTTTAGGGGCCAAAAACAATAATAACACATCTGAGCTATTTGGTTAAAGGAAGCAGGCATGTGGATTAGAGCTGTGTTTCTCTGACCCCCTCCACTAGCACCTCCGTGATGCTTTTAGACCAGAGGAACTATCTGTTACTTGCTTATTTAACACTTTAATCAAGTCTGTTTTACTGATGAATCCATATAGTTTATTGGCTTGTTAGAATATCTGTTATTCAGGTTTACGGCGAGCAGTTGGAAGAAATGGCTGAATGTGGGCCCTGCTTTACTTGTGAGGTCAAGAGATGGTTGCTGCCACCCTGTGGTATGAAACCATAGCTGTGCTCTGCTTCTGCTGCTGAGTTTCTTTCCACAGAACTGTTACTGTTTTATTAGCCCTTATGCTCACACCCTGTCCTGTGTTTATTCAGCACAGATCCAGAGATAAACTTCTATAAAAGCAGATTATTCCTACGCAGCCTCCCATTACTATTACTATAACTCCACTAATGTCAAACCACAAGTGCTTTTGGAACAAAGATGGCTGCACAGGTTTTTAAAAGAGTTTCCATTTGGGCTGAACTTTCTTAAAATGAGAAAAAAAGAAAAAGGAAATAGTCAAATTTATCTGTCCTAAATAAAATAATTTAAAAAATGTACAAAATATTGTTCAGTTATAATGAAAATCCAGTTACACTATTATTATTATTATTATTATTATTATTATTATTATTATTATCATTATTATTATTATTATTATTATTATTATGATTATTATGTGCTTGCAAGGGGTGAGTGAGTGGCGGTCCATGGCCACATGCGATCCCCATCCCACCCTAAGTGATAGTTAGGTATTTTTGAGAAGGTTTTATGAGGTTAATTTCAACAGTTACTACATCGGCCACACTGATTTTGATCAGTTCTGCTCCTGTACTGATAGAGCCAGCGTGGAAGTTAGGCTGCTCATTACTGCAAATGGGCCAAGAGCTCTGTATAACTCATACATTATTTAGGTGAGAGCAAGTTATAAAATCAGCACTGGGGCGATTGTTCACTGTACTGCACACATCTACAGTTCTTTACTCTTATGCTAGCATGCCTCTTTGTTGTGGTTCTATACTTTAAGTACTTCTATGTTTACTACCACTTCAGTCGGCTATGCAGTTTGTTGAAGTAGTAACAGAGAAAGGAGGGCTTGGCGGTGAAAAACTAAGGTATCTTGGCCCCATCTGCAGCAGTTCATAGCATAACTTCTGTGCCAGCACTTTCCTGACAAGGACAGAGCTGATCAAATCACTGTGGGTAATGTATAAACTATTGAAATGATCTTCATGCAATCCCACTTAAAATATACTGAGCTGTCCGTTTAAGTTAATTAAAGTAAGCATAAGGCCAGGGGTGGGCAGCTGGCCACATGTGGCCATTGTCCTCACTATGTGCGGCCTGCCAGTCGATTTCAAATTTCAATAAGTTGTGAACATGGAGACGACATGTTGCCATATGTTTAGTCTAACTTGCCTCTAAGGCAGGGCAAGGCAAATTTATTTGCAGAGCACGATTTGTACACAAGGTAATTCAAAGTGCTTTACAGAACAAGAAAAATGCATTAAAATCAAAATACAAAATAAAAACAAAAATAACCATTATAAAATGAACTTTAAACAAGAAGAGTGCAGATAAGCTCATTTCAGTCATATGCACAGTTAAATAGAGCTGTTTTGAGCCTAGATTTGAACATTGTCAGAGTAGAGGCCTGTCTCACATTTTCAGAAAGACTGTTCCAGATTTTAGCTGCATAAAACTGGAACCCTGATTCCCCATGTTTAGTCCTGACTCTGGGCACCAGCAGGAGTCCGGTCCCTGAGGGCCTCAGAGTACAAGATGGTTCATATGGCACTAATATGTCAGAGATGTGCTTTGGTGCTAGGCCATGGAGAGACTTGTACACAAGCAGAGCTGCTTTAAAGTCTATTCTCTGATCCACAGGAAGCCAGTGTAGGGACCTGAGCACAGGACTAATGTGCTGGTACTTCCTGGTTCTGGTCAGGACCCGAGCAGCAGCATTCTGGTTGTACTGCAGCTGTCTTCTAGATAGGACTTTAACCAATTTAGGGCAGTGCCAGAGATGCCCACCCAGTCCTCTAGTCTCTGTAAGAGGATCTCATGATCGACAGTGTCAAAAGCAGCACTCAGATCTAGCAGGACTAAAACTGAGACTTTGCCTGCGTCAGTGTTCAGGTAGATGTCATTTGTCCCCTTGATAAGAACGCCTCTACAGTGCAATTTACAAAGGCACACTACATTGCAACATGAAAATGGCAACAATTCCACAATAATCTTTAATACTTGTTTTTTTTCTAAAACAAAAAGAAGATATGATTTGCTGTAATAGTTTTTTGTGAACCTATCTTATGATATATCACTGAATGCATTTTTGAAAATTCTCAGTCAGATAAATTTTACTAACCAGGAGTTCAATACATTGAGAAATATCTAACTTGTTCTCAATTTAACGTTGAATTTGTTTAAATGCAGCTTTACTTTTGCAATTCAGCTTAAAATGTCAATGTAGACATCATAAATTTAGTCTAAAGCAATGTATATTGCTGTCAGGCAGAGAAATCTCTTCTCCAAAATTACTTTTTTTCAGGAATGCAAAAGTTATTGTTTTTTTATTATAACTATTTTAACTTGGTTTTAAAAACCTACTTACATGTTTGAAAGGTGGATGAAAATTAAATTATAAATCATGAAAAATGAAGGAGTGAGGTATGCCCAACAACAACATTTTGTTGTTGTTGTTTTAGATGATTTTTATTGTATTAATGAGAGTATGCTTCAGTTTGACATTTGGCACTCTGATCATTAAGATAACATTAATGTGGCCCTCGTGGTCACCAAAGTTCCTCAACTCGGCATTAGGGTTTTATAAGTTTAAAAAAATATGGGTCAAATAAATTGTAGTGAAATGTATCCCCTTTTACTGAATTACAGTTAATCTTTGTGGTCCAACCTATTATATTTACCAATTTTTGGAAAACTATATGAAGAAACAAACAAATAAACAAAAAAAAAACAACCCACGGAAAGAAAGTTTAAAACAAACTTTCCAATGCCTATTTTTAAGTCTTCGCTTCACTGACAATGTCTTGTTTTTCAAATGCCACATAGAAAACCTCATTCCGTCCTCTCAATTTTCAGTAATTTATTTATTTAACCCCCAAAACTATCAAACGTTAACGTTATTTATTCTAAAAAGCTCACAGCTTGGACCACCGGTTATGTTTAAGCTCAACCGTCAGTTTAGAGACGTTGAAGCACAGCGATGGTTACGTCATACTGTCTGACTTTGTGATTGGCTGAACGGCCTGTAACTCAAACATGTTTCAGGAGGAGGAAGGGGCGGGACAAAACATGAGAGGAGGGATAATGGTGCTATCATCATGGCGGGATGCATGAAAATGATAACCGGGCTGATTTCTACCTGTGCTAAATTAATGCTTTTCACGGTGCTGCTCACCTGTTTGCCTCGAAACTCGCTACAGAATACGGGTAAGAAGCGTTTCTACATGGCAACCATAGACATCGGATTTAATACGATACGTTCTCTAAACAACTTACACGTTAGCTTACTCGTGCTAGCTGATAGTTGGTGTCTAATACTGTACAAAAGTATCTCACAAGTGACCCTCTTAGCCACTTTACCATATGATCCCGTCACTGCTGCTGTTTACCTGATTAAGACTGTCTTTCAGGGCGAAATGTTTATTTCTTCAGTCATTTGTTATATTTGTTATGGTTTTCAGAGCACATTCTTCCAACGCCCCGCCCTCAGGTTATTATTAAAACTGGTGGTGCAACTGATGTGTAACTGAAAGTTCAAGTGGAGAGGAAAGACAACTACATATGACCTTTAAACTGGTTTCTTTATAACGCTTTCACTTTGTAGGGGCATTCCTGTAGCTCCTAAAATCCAGTCATGAAGTTAAATAAACTTAATACCTCTAATGACAACAGTAAAGGGCATTTGAGGCAAATGGTTGATCCTCAAGTTAATAGAGATAGATTACAACAGATGGCTTTTCAGCTAGATTTCAAACATAGCACTTAAAGCATAAATAAATGTACAAACACCAGTTCCAATGAAGTTTGGACACTGTGTAAAACGTGTATACGATCAGAAAATTAAAAAATTGCAAATAATTTCAGGCCTACATTAAAACGAATTCACTTCAAAGACAAGATAATTAATGTTTAAACTGTTTAATTGTTTTATTTGCAAATATTCACTAGCATTGAATTTGATATCTGCAGCACTTTCCAAACTAGGTAGCTCACGTATTGCTGTTACATCTATAAGCAATAGTTCCATGATAAAGTTACCATCATAATATAATACCTTGACCCTAAAAACCCATGCCTAGCACTCAAAATCATGTTGATATATTTATTTGTTAAACAGACAGAGCAAAATTTGCAGATTTGTCAGTGGACTAAGTGGTTTGAGATGCTGATGTTACCAAACCAACAGATCTTGTTGTGTATAGTTGTGTTGAACAATATACACATATGCGGTGTTCAGTTTAAGTCTTCAAATAATATTGGTATTCATCACAGAAGAATAGTGAAATTGCTGATATACAGAAATTACTAAGGCCGGTCATTCCTTAGTAGCATATCATTTATTCTTGTTTTTCACCTGACAGGTTCTCCTGGTCATAAGCATGACAGCTTCTGCTCTGAAACTGTGAATGATACATCTATTTAACTCGTATGCCTTTGTCTGGTCAAATCCAGGTAAAAACTATCCAATAACTGACCTCAAGGATGGCGAGACTTACGTCGTGTCCGGGTCCAACAGGTTCTGCTACAAAAACACAATAGTGCCCACATGGAGGCACGTGTGGACAAGAATTTATGTAAGTCACCAAAGCTTAAACTCTTGAAATGAGTCATTAATCCACATTCTCTTCCCTCCTTATTAAGGCAAAAAACAAACTAATCTGCAACAACCTGTGGTAGTTATGTGCACTTTAGTGGTCTGTGAAATCCTATTGTTAAAGAAGTGTATATGCATTGGTTTACCATTTGTGTCAGCTATTTTTACAAACATCAGCCATCAGCAATTTAATTTTAGATGTTTATTTGTTGTGTAATATCAAAAGGATGCTGACATCAAGCACTACTGACAGCTAGTTCATAGAAGTAGTTTCTCACTGGTCAGAAGAAATTAACTGTTGGACAAACTTTGACCTGTTTTATGATCAAACAGGCGAGAAAATGTTGTTGCTGCGGGAGAATTACACCAAGGGAAGTTACTACCAAAACATTGGTATTGGCTAAATTGATATTTTAGTCGTTGGAATCAGCATCAGTCTGTTTTTTTCTCATTTGCGCTTCACCACTTCTCAGAATGGCAAACGCCATCACTCTGGTCTGTAATGGTTTTTGATTTATTACAGGTCAGAGTTTGGAGCACTACTGTGTTCAAAGTGGACACTGTGGAGGGTGAGGAAAAGCTTCAGGAGCTGGACCGCTTCAGTCTCTGGGTCTGGATTCAGAGTCATTTTAAGGAGCGTCAAAATGAAACCACTATTAACATCAACCTTTTCAGCAAGAAGACGTGCTTCAAGGTTGACCCAGCTGACAAAACTGAGTATAAAGTGAAACCCCTGCGTAGTAAGTGAAAAAAGTAATGACAGTAATTTTTCACTTTGTTTCCAAGACATAAAATAGCCAACATAAGATTTTGATTTTTCTTTGTAGTGTTTGACATCTATCTGTTCCTGGTTTTCCTGGCTGGGATGTTGTTGTTCATGTTCGCAGACTCACTCAGCAGGTAGAGTTTCTGACTTGTATTCCTTTGTTGGGAAATAACAAAAATATGATGACATTTAATGAGGCCTGCAAGTATTAAGGTATCAACTGTGATGAGATTAAGGTACAAAATGAACTAACTAATAGAAAAAAATTACAATAATTGCATGCTGTTTTGTTAGTTTTAGCCATGCCATCAAAGCATGAAATGAAAGGCCTAATTGTCTTGAATCATTGAATTTCATTGATTAATTTTCATATCAATGAAATCCTTTGACAGCCTTCATTTTTATTTCATATAGTGTCAAACTGCTCTCCCTTCTTTTATTCAGGAGTCAAGTTTTCTTCTACTCTGCTGGCATGAGCACAGGGATGATCGCCTCTCTCATCATCCTCTTCTTCATTCTCTCACGCTTTTTGCCAAAGGTATGGTATTTTATTTTCACGTTATATATATTACCTACATTTAATAGGTTGTATATTTACTATTATGAGTTATTAATCTCTCTTCCTCCTCTGTCTTTGCTGTTCATGCAGAGAAGTCCTTTCTATGTGTTGATTGTTGGCGGCTGGTCATTTTCTGCCTACGCCATCCAGCTTGTAGTGAAGAACTTCAAAACAATTTGGCATGAACACTGGCACATAGCATTAGGTAAAACCTATTCACGTATTTAATATTTATGCTGACTGTCCTTTTTGCATTAGATAAAATTGTAAATATCAGGTGGTAAAGTTCCTTATTGTTGCTTAAGTAAATGTTTTACCACTGATCACACGTGTTAACAGGGTTCCTGCAGGTCCTGAAAAAGCCTTAGAGGTCCCATGTCCTGCAGAATCAAATTTCTTTGCTTTTACTGTTGTTAGAAGGGGCTTGGGGAGCAGAAGAACGTGACACCTTTGATTAAACTCTCAGTTCATAGAGAAATGCGCTTTGCCTCTTAAAGAAAGTGCTGGTAAGCAGGTCAACAACACAAAGCCTCTGTTTAGGAGTAGAAGTTGGAGTATCCCTTAAATAATGAGAACAGATTTTTTATCATCAATATAAGATGATGAATAATGTGTTATGTGCTTTTGATCATTGATTTTCTTACTGTTGTCTATTCTGTAAACATGGTGAATATTGCACTGAAGCTTGATTTGAAGAAAATCGTGAATCTAATTGAAATCGCAATACCTGCCAGAAAAATCACAATTAGATCTTTTCCTAAAATCGTTCAGCCCTACACCCAAGACATGATGTCAATGGTCAAACACTCGGGATATGGTACTTTTAAAAGAAAGATGGCAGGAGCAATGTGACATTTACACAGCAAGCATTCAAATGTTCTTTCTCTCTCTGGAGTGCAATGTGCCTTTGTATTTATCATATGTTAGTATTTTGCAACATGGCAAATAAACATTTTAGAGTTTTATAGAGCTAAAAGAATGCACAACATCTTGTATTAATCTGTAGGAACCCTGTTTAAACATCCCAGGATTTTATTGTCAGACACCTCTTTCATCAAGCTAACGCCTGTCTTTTAAAGTTTCATGTTTTAAGGAAATATTTCTCATGTCATTGTCCTCGTCAGGTTACATGGCTGTGGTGGGATTCATCAGTTTTGCCGTGTGCTACTTCTATGGTCCTCTGGAGAATCAGAAGAGCATCAACATCTTGTCATGGACGCTGCAGATCTTTGGACTGCTGCTGGTTTATTTGGGGATTCAGATTCAGCAAGTGGCCTTCGCTGTCATTGTAGCAGCTTTTATCGCCAAATACCTGGAGTACCCTGTCACTCTGGCAGTTGCTGGATGGAGGTGGGTGTTTGCAATGTGAACATGAGGGGGCGCTACAGGACAGTAGTTTAATCTGTTGAAAAACCTCTCAGAAGGTGTTCATTTCAAGGAGGATATGAGAAAAACAGAAGTGGTGTACACTTTTCTCTACCTCGAACACTTTAAAATCTAAATGTTATTTTGATTTATAAACGGTCATTTTGTTTTGAAATGTTGTTTGCTCGGTCCATGATAGGTTTCCTAGTTTACTTTGAAGTACTCAAACTCGTTGCAGCAATTATTAGTATGCAGCTGTGTTGCATTTTACCTCAATAAAATGTTTTCATAGGAACTATTGTCATTATCTAACTGACTGCTCTTTCTTTCATGCAGGAAAATGAGAGGTTACATTCACTGGAAGCCAGAGCCACGTCGCCTGTTGACTGAGGAGGAGTATCAGAAGCAGGGCGAGGAGGAGACTCAGCGTGCGCTGGAGGAGCTGAGAAAGTACTGCAACAGCCCTGAGTTCAGCCCCTGGAAGGCTGTGTCCAGACTTCAGTCCCCAAAAAGGTGATTATTAGGAATTTCCCTTTCATAGTTTAGGATTTGTTGAAACAAACAAGAACTTAGTATCATGCCACGTGTTAAACAGTAAAACCAGTTTTTTTGTCTTCATTTTATTAGTAGTAGAGCAGTTTTTCTTGCATTCATCAGTACAACACAAAATAATCCAGCCAACAATATTTACAACATTAAACAACACCAAAATAAGTAAAAGCCCATTTAACAATTAGAAAGCACTTGGAGACCATCGGCAGAGTAGCTCACATATTGCTGTTACATCTATAAGCAATAGTTCCATGATAAAGTTACCATCATAATATGATTCATGACCCTGCAAACCCACACCTAGCACTCAGAATCATGTTGATATCATTATTAGTTAGACAGTTAAAAAAAACGATCGTTTGCTAATGGCAGTTATCTGGATCACCACCAAAATCTAACCATTTCTAAGTTGGACTATTACCAACATCTCCTGAAAATTTCAGCAAAATCAGTCCAGTGGTTTTTGTGTAATCTTGCTAACAAACAAACAAATGCCGACGAAAACATAACCCCCATGGTGGAGATAACAAAACAGGAAAAACAAACACAACTAGTCACTTAAAAGCCAAAAGCTGCTGTGAATTTTCTGGCAAATGTGCATATTTTCTTTCAACATGAAGACTATTGTTCTACCCTGTGTCTTGTTAAAAATAAATTCAATAGGGGTGCACGATATTTTAAAAAAATCTGTCTCGGCCCAAAACACAATTGTACCAAATTGCTGCACCTTATCATCACTGCTTGGATACATCAAAAAATCAGGAGTTTCATTTCCTTCTATCATTAAATGTTGTTTCTCTTTTTTTTTTCCAACTGTTCCTTATACAAATAGACAGTCACATTAAAGGCAACAAGTCAGTTCTGGTAAAGTGAAGACTTTGTACATCTGATGAACAATATCAGTATCAGCAATAATAAGTTAAAAATACTTGCATATCAGATATTAGTAAAAACCAAACCAGGTGTCTGAAAACACTTGGTATGTGTCTGACAAGTTCTGCCTAATTTCATCAGATGAGTTGTAATCTTAAATGTGCTTGCAGTATCTCCATACCTGTGAATACTATCACAGTGTCAAAGTCCCATATCACTTGTACTGTTGCTGACGTTATTATATCAAACCACAGGTTTGCTGATTTCGTGGAAGGTTCCCCTCACTTGATGTCAAACGAAGCGTCTGTCCACGCGCAGGAATACGGCTTTGGAGGATCATTTTTTGAGGATGAATTTTTCGACACAGACGACGACGACGAAGAAGAGCATGATCTCAAACCCATGATGAAACCAGAGTGAGACGACACATTTACGGACTTTGTGTTGAAACAGGAACAGTCACTGCTGCCTTTCACTCGGTGGGACAAGGGAGCAGCCCACAGTGGCTCTGTGCAAACGCCCACAATGACTTCTGTGTGTTCTTTGTTTTGTGGGGGGCTGGGTCAAGAAAAGCCGGGATTTTCATTTTGATCCCAAGAGCCGGAGCATGTTCTGCCTTATAATGACTTAACACTGAAGATCAAACTGTGTGGTCAGTTTGTTATCAGCAAAGAAATGTGCTTTCAAAGACCCTCTCTGTAACAGCATCTGCTTTGGACATTTAGATACCAAGTGGAAGTCCTTCATGTGTGGTGTGGACATACATCAGTGGTTACTAAAGACAGCTTGTTATTCAATGGATTACTTCATCCAGTTTGTTTTGATAGGGTAGACTCAACGCACAGCGGCACACATTTAAGCCTGTCTGTCACCTGATATGATCTGCAGCCACCTGTCAGCAGCGTTTCAAAACAACCTATTAACTCAGGCCAGGATGGTATGTAGATTAAAAAAAGATCACAGAACAAGCATGCTTTTTACCAGGCAAAGTTTATTTAATGGAATGAATTCAGTACTCAGATCCACAGGTCAGATTATTTAGTTGGATCAGGAAATAACGAGTCTGTTTTAATTTTAGGGCCGGGCATTTCCAGCAACCTCACGGTGCGACTCCAAGCCATAGTGTGATGCATAAAATTTGACCATGCCTTTAACAGATTGCCCAACAACTTTTGCTTTTTCTTGCAAGTACAAAAAGGAAGGACGAGGTGTAAAGCAGTGGTCATCAACTTGCGGCCCAGGTGCCACATCAGCCTAGTTAGTTTGTTTATTGTCCCCATAGGGACATTGAGGTGTGGCAGGAATCACAGAAATTTGGCAACAGAAATAAAAAACATATCATTAACACTAGAAAACTCAAACAGTGCACTCACACAGAGAAGAAAAGCAAAGGAAACCTAGTAGTGATGGACAGGCAGGTGGGTCTAGGCCGGCTAGACCTATTTCTAGCTTTAGTTTTTGTTGTTAAATCCCTTTAGATTGCAATACAACTCTTAAAAACAATCGCGTTTAAAACAGTGGTATCAGAAATAACTTCATGAAACTGCCACCTGTCACTTATCAATATTTAACCTGTGGAACAAATATAATGAACAAAACCAATGACTGCCCCAGAATTAAACAGCCAACTATGTCAGCGCCTGGTCTTGCAGGTATCAGTATGGGCGATAGGGACTGATCATACGTTTAAGGGCTACGTAATACAGAACACCCAAATTAATAAGACCAATATTTTATTGTTTCAATTTTATATATATATATTTTTAATTTGGCCCCTCACTTCTGTCAAGAAAGAGTGGCCCATGTACAAGTGTCTTTGATGACCCCTGGTTTAAAGGATTTTATATTCAAGACACTTAAATTTCAGGTCCTCAAAGCTCCAGAAGTAATCTAAAGTTTGAAATGTGGACTGCATTATGTGGTTTGGCCTCTGTTGCCACCTTTTGAAGTGCAACAACACAACTAAATTTTACAACTGTTGTCCTTCAGAGTGGCTGTACATATCAGTAAGAATTACATTAAAATATTTTGAAGTATTGATTTTTTTTAACATAGACATAAGATACTATCATTTACTCACCATATGGTGCATAAACTTCTGACATTCTGTTCATTGAGACCTTGCTTGTCAGTAAGCACAAAATGTGGCTAATGTACACATGTCCAGTCTCACTCTTTGTGATTGGAATTCTTTCTTTAGCGGTTCAGATCATTTAATATGGCTCCTAATTTGGCACTATTTTTGCTTTTTATGCCTATTTTATTAGTGGTTCTCAACTGATGTAGCCTAAGGACCCAACACCAATTCCTAAACAAAGGATTGCCACCACATACAGTACTTTAAAATAAAAGTGTTGTATTTTTAATAAAAATAGAATAAAGCATACAACTGAACAAAGACATTTTTTGAAGAGTACACCATATCTAACCCGTGGGAGAACATGCTTTAATACGTTTAATTATATATATTTTTTAATGATAAGATGTAATTATAGGAAAACAAACTCTGATGTCTGAAGATAACAAGATAAATAGTTCAAAATCTTTAGAAAACAACTAAAATTTACCTGCTATCACAGCAAATATGGATTTATGTTTGCATAGGGCCTTCAGACAGCATAGATTGAGAGGGCTGAATTTTCAGAAGTAACACATTTGGGGCTCTTACACTACATGGTATTAGCTCGACTTTACTCTGTTGTTTTGGTTTTCCATAAGGGATTGTACTTAATGCCTGGCCCAGTTTTTCTTATCACCTTCAGGAAGGTTCCACGTGAGTTGGGCCGAGACTAAATGTGACGTGGAGACGCTGCTGACCTCTGATCTTAGTGGTCTGAGAATCACCATGAAATGGGTATATCGGACGCGTAAATGAAAGGCCTCCTGTTGTCTGCTCCGTAATGCTGTATTACTTCCCAAACTTCCCTCTGCTTTAGATAGTCTGTTGTTTTGCTGTTGCAACTGTTTCTGGAACAAAATTCTTCTCCTCACTGTAGCAGAAAGCCACATGGGGGCCGGCAGCTCTATCGCCTCTTTTTCCTCCCTTGTTGTCGCGGTAGTTTCACACAGCTATGCTATGACAGTTCTGCCTTTGTTAAAGAGGTACTGGCTTAAAAGTCTGGACTGTAATGGAGAACAGAGCAGGTAATATCCAAACTGTGCAGAGTTGAGCTACGATTAGCAGATTCCACAAATGGAAAAGCACCAGGTGCTGACACACTTCTTGGTCCCAACCCAGCAGTTGAGAACCACGATATTTAAACAACAACAATTTAGACTCCTGCTTTCACACAAGATTCCAGCTTGTTAGTGAACAGCACATCTCTGTTAGTTTTAGGTTGTTTTATTTTGCCAAACAACATTTAATCATTCCCTTTAGAAGCATGTTTATGTTCATGGAGTAAAGTTGTTTTAAGCATCTAAACTTGTGGTTAATTCATCTCTGGGCTGATTCACAAAGCCTACAGAGACTCTTCATTTCAGGACGAGTGCCCAGCGAGGCTTGACTGACAAAAATAAACTATGTTGCACCTGAGAGGCCCAGAGATGATCAATGTTATTTACTGAAGAGGCAGATATGTTCACCAATGTAGGCCATAACTGAGGACTGAGGTGTGTTCTCACACTGAGGTGCTCTCAGCTTGGTATCCAAATGCCTAAAATGGATGTTAATGTATCTTATAAAACAGGTCAAAGATGCACTAAAGCCTTGTGTCCTCTTCTGTTAGGGGACAAAGGCTTCTGTTATAAAACAAGTGAAACAAGCAAGACGTCAAAGACAAAGAACTTTTACTGTGTGATGGTAGTTTGTCATTAGCTGTAATAAAAAGGTTTCTGCTGTTTTAGGTTTTAAAATTTTGTTACCAGCCTGAAGGCTCCACACGGGCTCACTGCAATGAAGAGCATCCGTACATCCTCCAGATCGTCATGTGAAAGTTCTCTGAACAGCGGCGTGACGTGTTGGGAGGCGATTGTAGCTCTCTGCTCGGAGAGAAGTTTGTTTTTCACTGTTTTCTTTTTACTGGAGATGGAACGGTGGAAGTGTCCTGAAGTATTTTGAATAAATAATGTTTGAGTTATGTGTGCATTACCTTCATTTCTATATATTTTAATAATGTCAGTATGACAACAACATAAATTTATGGGGAACTTTTCTAAATCTGTTTAAAAGTATGTCACAAGAATAAAATAAAGCACTTAAGGCAGAAAATTGAATGAACAAGACAATCATTTTAAAGAGGTAAATTGAATAGATAAAACCAATGAAATGTGTAAAATTATAGAAAGTAGTATTAAAGTTGAGATAATAAATTGGTTTCTGAGTTTGCTGTCCTGGGGGGCTCAAGACTGAGCAAGAGTCCAAACTTTTCTCATCAAGGGCCGCATACAGAATAATGTAAGGATGGCCTGGACTATTTGATACACCAACATTCAGTGCATTAGAGTTAGTAAAACCGATTTAATAAAGGTTAGAATATGCCTAATGATTAAAAATTGCTTTAAACAAACCTGCCTACATTAAGGGCTTCCAGTAATGGCTTCATTAGACAGTCAATCAACGTCAAAGAGTTCGAGGTAGCCTATCAAATTTCAGGGGGCCATGGTCAGCCCGCCAACAACTGAACTGACTGCTCTGAGTCGCAGAGACTGGACACAGATGGCTCATCCTTACCTTCAGACTCAAAACAAGAGTGAACTGCATGAAACTGCCACACTTGACTAGAGACCTGGCGATAAAAGCTGATTGGTACAATATTTACCTTTGCCAAGGAGGTTATGTTCTTGCCAGCATTTGTTTGTTTGTTAGCAAGATTACACAAAAACTAGGACTGATTTTGCTGAAATTTTCAGATGTTGGTGACGGCCCACCTTAAAAATGATTAGATTTTGGTGGTGATCCAGATAACTGCCATTAGCGTACGATTGTTTTACTCAAGAATAAAGTTCTAATGAGGGCCTAATTTGTTCTATCTTTGGAGCTTGCTGTGGGCCGACTTATAGTGGGCTGCAGTTGACCCCTGGGCCATAGTTTGGACACCTCTGCCTTAGTGTATTAGTAAGAAACAATCAGATTAATTTTTGGGCATTTTGGGCCTTTATTGATAGGAGGGAGAGACAGTGGATAGACTTGTGAAAGGCAGCGAGAGAGGGTATGGGAGGACACTGCAAACTGGCCACAGTCTGGATTTGAACTTGGACCGGCAGAAGCATAAATGTGGGTTGTACCTGGTTACCTTCCACTCCACCAAACCAGCACCCAAGTCACTATGTTTTAAGACCAGGACAACAACAAGTCTGAGGCACTCACATATTTGGTCATTTCTTGTTTTGAAATGTTAACTGTAACTAAGACTTGGTGGTTATTTGCCTCTGCAAGGTGTACTTCGCTGCACTGCATGCATGTTCAAGAATTACCTTGAAAGAAATCATTTAATCATCTGACAGTGACTGCTGTGCCGTCTTGACCAGGTCTTCCTCGAAAACAGATCCTAATCTCAAGAGACTACCAGGTTCAATAAAGTTCAAACGAAAAAAAGGGGAAAAAAAGGATGAAGATGTTAAGAATCTCTGGGGTTTCCACTTTAGCAGCAGCAGACAGCTGAGCTGTTACATAAATAATCTACATTTCACACTAACTCTCAGTTAAATGTTGAGTCTGCACATTCAAAAATGAGTCATTAAAGGTGAGCTTTGTGAGTAAGAGCTCGTTACCTTGAATCATAATTAACAGCTTAAAAAATATTCCCTGTTGGTTTCATTTTTGTGAAACACATAGTGCAATTTGATTTAAAGATTTGACCTTTTAGGGGCTTTTTTACTAGAGTCAAGTGCAGGGTGGGCAACTTTGATCAACAAGAGGGCCACATAAAACTTTTTTTTTCTCTGCCTGAGGCTGCATTGTTACAAACTGTTGGAAACTTTCAGTGTGGACAATATACACCACCAGGCATTACATTATGACCACATGCCGAACATTGCATTGGTCCCCCTTTTGCTTCTACACAACAAACTGCAATGCACTGTATTCTGACACCTTTCTATCAGAGCTACAGTTAACTTATTCAGCAATTTAGCAACAGCAGCTCCTCTGTGGATCACTTCACTTCACTTTATTAATTTTCCCTTAAGGGGCAAAGGGCGATTTGGTGCGCAGCAGTTAGTAACGAAACCCTCACAATCGGATGGCATGGGCCAGTCTTTAAGCCTTGGCTGCCGCTGGTTCACCACTGTTCCTTACTTGGACGGCTCATAAAGATAGATACTAACTACTACTGACCAGGAACATCCCCACAAGAAGTGCAGTTTGGAGATGCTCTGACCCAGTCATCAGACATCAGAATTTGGCTCTTGTCAAACTTGCTCAAATCCTTACGCTTGACCGTTTTTCCTGCTTCTAACATCAACTTTGAGTGCAAAATGTTCACCTGCTGCCTGATATATCGCCCAAACACATACAAGAGATTTTGATGTTTAAAGGTCCCATATTTTGCTAGTTTTCTGCAGTTTAACATGGATCCTCGATGTCCTCATGAAACATTAGTAACATGCTTTGGTCCAAAAAGCCTATGAATAAAACACAGCTGCATTCTTTTCATGCTCACATAGCCCCTCTGTTCAGAACGGCTGGTTTTGAGGGCGGTCGCCTTCATATGCTAATGAGCCAGAGCAGAGGCGCGGCGAACACAGTACATACGAGGACTTCACGATGGACCTGCAGCATATCTAGAGCGAAGCAGAGCGCTCCACGCTCCACTTACAGTCCAGAACAAACACAAACCGCAAATTTATGCTGGTAAACAGATAACGGCGAAGCTCTTTCCCCCAAACATTGCAGGCTAACGCACAACATGCTAACCACGGCCTATTCACCGCAGTGGGGCAGCTGCAACTTAGCCTACCTTCCGGGCTCAAGTTAGCACAAACCGAGGGGTAAGGGGATGGGTAAAGGACTGATTATATTCAGCCAACTGTTAAACTTCTCTTGACTAATGTAGGAATGTTCATACTTTGAAGTTTACCCTTCAGATTTTCAACAAGTAATATGAACATCGACTAACATGTGAAGTTACCTCTGGTTCATTCCCCCCTGCTGTTAGCATTAGCTCATAGCTATGAGCAAAATAAATACTACACAGCATTAAATACTCACATTTCCATCATTAGGTTTGGTGACGGATTGTTGGTACTGAGCCGGGATTCAGGAAAAGTCTAGTTGCCAGTCTTGTGTTGAACTGACTGAAGCTGAAGAAGCAGTCAGACATGAAGCCGACTGTAGCTGCTTATTCCCTTAAAAAATAAAATCAATCCACTGGGCCCTTTGGTCCTAAGAGACTGGTAGCCTATATGTGAAGATATATGTGGCTGTTTATAGCCAATAACCGAGCAGTGATAGGTTTTGGGTTTAGACATGGTGTATACCGATCTTCTGCTAAGAATGTAAACAATATGGCGGCACTATGCTCAGAAGGCTTATGCAAATAAAGTGCTTGTTACGTTACAATATCCAAAAACTCAACAGCTCACCAAATACCATGAGTTTACATTTATGCAGCCTGCTAAATACAGGTTTTGTTGTCTACTCTCACATTTTGTGGGCTGGGAGGAAGGCCAAATACCCAAAAAATGTGTTCAAAAGCCTAAAAAAAAGTGGTTTCTGCATAATATGGGACCTTTAAAGGCATACGCCAACCTTTTTTTTCTTTTCATGTCTTGCCTCACTCCTGAGTCCATGACAAGCAGAAAGACACCATTCTTTCGGCTGTATGTGCAGTAACAAGAAACAGACGGCCAAAGCTCACCTACTGCTAATTAGCTTAGCTCATACACTGGGAATCAGTGGGTAGTGTTAGCCTGCCTCTGCCTACAGCCATCTTCAGCAACTCTAAACAGTCCTGTGTGCTTGTTGTGACGTGTTTTTTTAATGTGTTATGTTACATTATCTATTTTTAGACTGAGATTAACACTTTGTTTTCGAAAGAAAAACACACAAAACTAAACCGCAGGGCACATGTGCAAACCACCACGGACGAGCTTTGTTTTGTTGACCAAAACTGTCTCAGCAAATCCAACCACTGGAAAACAAGCAAATCTCATGTTTTTGATCTACACTTCAACTTTGGCTTCTGCTTTAGATTGAACTTTAAGAGAGTGACAAAAGGACATTAAAAGTTGATTGAGTCCTGCCTTTGATTCAAACACCGAAAGCATTTCTCTCCAAGTTTTACTGACATCAGGTTTCATTAAGTGGAAGCAGAAGTGGGGAAAAAAAACTGACCAAATCTGCTGCATTGGTGAGATAATGTTATCTCTTATGTGGTGCTCAGTATATGTCGCAGAAAAAGGATGTTGCTCGTGGTCCTCTCCCACTCTTACATTTCAAAGAGGCGTATCTGATGACATTTAGGCCAACTGCCCTCTGCATCCACTGCCGGCTCCTTTACATCAATGTGTCTGTATGTGCAGCCTTTGAGGACTGGGAACACCCCTGATAATGTGGTTTTCAAATGATTGTGCTTGATTTTACAACAGGTGTGAAACAGCTAATAAGCCTAACATCATTTGCATGTGTCCCAGGCTCAAGTTTGCCTGAAGCTGCATTTCCTGTGACTTTCACTTTCCAGACAGGCTTCACTCACAGGGAAGCCTCGCTGCAGTGCAAACAGGACAGTATTCAAGGCAGACATGGGGGAATCCCTCTGATGCATGAACAAACACTGTGACAGTCCCTCTATTCAGGCTTCATGTAAAGTGCCCGGAGTTCCCTATAGTATATAGCCAGATCCTTGTAACATCTACTGAGACCTACTTCCTGATATATTTTCCTCAAAGACCCCCTATTTGTACCAAACGGACCTACACAAATCAAACTGATACATTGACGAGCAAAAATAAACAATTTTGACAGTTTTCATGGATAAAATCAAAATGCTATTGCTGTTTCCTGGGAAAACCTTTGGAGAAAATAAGTCCAGATTTTTACATATTAGTGCAGTCATATTAACTAAATACTGATCTCATTCATATACATTTAAATATACAGTAGTAGCCATGTGAGCAATTAGGGGGTCAGGGTCTTTCCTGTGGACTTCTCCATGATTGCAGGATCAAACCCAAATCTTCTGAATAAGGTGCAGCTGACAGGCCTCCTGCACATTTATCTGAATTAAGTCAAACATTGTAAAGGACTCCTCTCACCCTGCTAATGGACTTTGAACTGCTCCCATCCGGCAAGCGCCTCATAGCCCTGCGGACCAGGACAAGCCGGCACAGAAGCAGTTTCTTTCCATCTGCAGTCACCATTTTAAACAGTTAAAGGGATAGTTCAGTTTTTTGAAGTAGGGTTGTAAGAGCTACATATGGCCACTAAGTACATTAGATGCAGTAGAAAGTTCTCTCCTCTCCCTCAGTAAGACCCAATTTGTAAAAGTTTGTGACACAGAACCAGCCGCAAACAGGGAAGTGTTGTACCAAATACAAAGGGTATTTTCTCCGCCTAAAGGAACTCCCATCAAAAAATAATACCACAGTTTAAGAGTACGCTACCTAGAAATTTTTTGAGCGCATTAACTTTTCGGAAAAATAAAGTTTATCTGGAACTACGGCAGCGCTGCGCGGAGGAATACATGACATGAGTCGGTTAGTTCTGGCTGGTTCTGCGTCACAAACTTTTACAAATTGTGGCTTATTGAGGGAGAGGACAGAACTTTCCACTGCATCTAATGTACTTAATGGCCATACGGAGCTTATACAACCCCACGTCAAAAAAAAACTGAACTATCCCTTTAATAGCAGCACTATTCATTTTCCTCCCATCAGTTGTAAATATTCCCGGATGTTTGTATATGTTCCTGATGTACATTTTGTATATACCCTGCATTTGTTGAGAGTTATTTTTGTTTATATTTAATTTTAACTTTATTTAATTTTATTCTCGATTTGTATATTTACTTTTATTTTTTTTACTTCCTTTGTACTAGAGAAAACAACTGAGTCAAATCCCTTGTATGTGTTGCATACTTGGCAATAGAAAACGATTCTGATTCTGAAATAAATGACATTGTAAAGACCTTTTGAGGCCCCTTGACTGTGAAAACCTGATGTAAGCAAACATTTTAAAGATGCCATATTTTGCCTTAACTTGAGTTCACATGTTCATTTTTGATGACTGCTAGGTTATGTTCACAATCATTGTTAAAAAAAACTCTTCTAGTATTTATATGCAAAGTACTCCTGATAGTCCTGTATTCTCTCTCCGTGTCTGAGACCCTCTGTTACAGCTCCTTTCTCATTAAGGCTTCTTTCCCGACGTGGACCCAGTCCACTTTGACTGTCTGACAGTCAACTCTGTGATAAATGATCAGTTCAGCTTTACTTCCTGCCATGTTTTCAACAACTCTGCATTCATTCCAACATTTCCACACCCCAATTTATTAGATTGCCTGTCATAAAATCGGGTAAACATAAGATTTTATAAATCTTTCGAAGATTTGTTTAAAATTGGACACACATTTTGAACAAGAATGAGTAATTTCAAACTGAATACAACTATTTTTAACCAAGTTTGAGCCGCTTGCTGGGCTTCCCTGAGAAGAGAAATGAATCAAGCATAACATTCAACCACTAAAACTATTGTTTCTGCTGAGTTCTATACTATAATTTGACATTTTAATTAAGAAATAATAATGAGCTTTCCTATTTTTTGGTGAAACAGTAAATTAGAAAATGTATAAATAACAACGATCATTTAATCTTAGCATTAAAAATATAATTTCAGTTAAAGATCTTCTACATGCTGGTGTATTAACCATTACATTAACATCCATCCATCATCTATTCCACTTATCCCTCTCAGGGTCACGTGGGGGCTGGAGCCTATCCCAGCTGGCATTGGGTGAGAGGCAGGGTACACCCTAAACCAGTCGCCAGCCAATCGCAGGGCCACATAGAGCGAAGGACAACCATCCACGCTTACACCTATGGACAATTTGCAGTCACCAATCAATCTAATGGGTATGTTTTTGGTCTGTGGGAAGTAGCCAGAGTGCCCGGAGAGAATGCACGCATGCACGGGAAGAACATGCAAACTTCACACAGAAAGGCCCTGCTCGACCCGGGGATCAAACCGGTGACCTTCTTGCTGTGAGGCACGTGCACTACCTGCTGGGCCACTGTGCTGCCCCATTACAGTAACACAAACATTCATTCATTCATTCGTCTTCTATACCACTTATCCCTATCTGTTCATTGAGGGCAGCTGTGGCATTAACCTTACACTGAGTGGTGCTCTGATACATTTTTTTAGCACTGTAACTCTTCAGAGATGCAACAAGGTCCCAGTTTAGAGAAACCATGTTAAAAGGAAACTTTTAAGATGATTTTTCTTTTTTAGCTTCTTTCAGATATAACAATAAAAACACTTATTATGTGTCTTCGAGGAATATTTAAGGCCTTTACTGTGACAACCACATACGCCAAGTAGCACAACACAATAAGCTTTTAAAACTTGTTGAAAAGCAGAATATGGGACTTTTAATGTACAACAGTTTTCAGAGGGCCCTAAACATGGCCCAAAAGTAACTTGATAGTTGCTTTTCTGTCAGTGTCTTCTAGGTTTTAAGATTTATGTTGAGGTAAATCTTTTTAAGACTTTTTATGGCTTTCATTTTAAAAAAATGTAATCCAAGACCTTTATGATCTGAAACCAAGACCAATATCAGCCACCCCTTTGACATACACAATACTAAACCTCACATCAAGGTTTATGCAGTTAGTGAAATTAAAAAGAAAAAACAAACAAACACATGTACATGTGCAGGTCCTCCTGCTCAATTTATAAGCAGGTACAGAAATCCAGCTTTTATAGCAAACAGTAAATAACATGAAAAAATGTGTATCATAGCAAAACAAAGACTGCAGTGTCCACTGTAAATGCAAGCTGCATGTGAATCCTTCATAGTAACATAAAGAAGAAAGGCTGAAAAGGAAAGTTTGCACAAGTATCAAAAAAGATAAAACGTCCCACAATACATTCACTTGCATTTAAGGCAACAACGTGACAGATTCACAGTCCTGCAGCCAGTGCAGTCTGTGACAACATCAGAGAGAGAAGCTGAGGAATATACATCATAAGATGTGACAAGTGTACATCAGGAATGTCAGTAAAGAACAATTACTGTCATGAAACAGCAGCAGTGCATTTACTTTTTAGAGGCTGCAACAGGTAGCACAAACCGCGTCTTTCTCAGATTACTCCACACAGTCTGTACAAACGAGATGAATCTGGTCCTCGTCTCCTCAACCCCGAAACATACAAAGTTCAGCAGAAACACAGAGAACTACAAGTCCAGTGTCTGTGGTTAAAATCCAGTGGTTCGACATTTCTGTCAGTACTTGTTGATCCCAAATATCCGTACACCGTGAAACTGAGGCAACTTGGGAAGAAGCACACTGAGGAGGGAGCTCGTGTTGATTACAAAATGTGTGGGGTCGTATTTTGTGTAGAAGCTGGCTAGGATATACCTGCAGAGAAGCAAAAAAAAAACAAAGAAAATGTGTCAATGTAGCATCAGAAGCACAGACTACACTTTTTCAAAGCCTAAAACTAAATGCATTAATGAGGAACAAAATGTAAAATATAAATAATTACAAAAACTACAAGGGACGTCTTTCTGGTAGATATTAATTTTCAGTGCTTAAGGTCTGAATTCATGAGGTTTTTTAACGTTTGTCTGGCAGATTTAGTTTTTTTTCTGGGGAGTGAAATATTACAGCATCACAACGGCTGTGTTTGTCATTTGAGGTCTAACAGAGGCATCATTGTTATGTTTCATAACCTGTCTGTTTGAGCTACACCTCTTCAAACGTAGAGGAGGAGGACGCGTTTCCTGGTTTACGCAGCATTTGCTGAACATTACATTTGAGATCCCTGTGAAGGATTCAAGCCACAAAACTTTTCAAAACCAACATCTGGAATCAAGACATCAGCCAGTACACCAACATGCTATGAAAAAAGTTTAATTATTTTAAAACTAATTAAAACTGTACTTTCCAAGGCAGGTTGTTTGTTCTGCTGAAATCTTACAAAATAAAATGTGGTTGTAGACTGACTTAGTCTTGCATATATGCATTTAATTTGGACTGGACTGGATTAGGCGTTCTACACATACAACACAGTTAAGGGATAAGGGTTTTAAGGGTTTTTGAAGTGGGGTTGAATAAGGCACATGGCACCAGCCTGAACTTAATTTGTTTAGTGTTTTAAGACTGTTTTTGGGCCATTTTGTGACTTTATTGATAGGAGAGAGAGACAGTAGATAGGCTTGTGAAGAGAAGTTAGGGGGAGTAAGGGGAAGACACACTGGATTCAAACCCAGGCCAGCAGAAGCATGTCTACGGGTCGTGCCTCGTTGCTTACCACTCCACCACCAGCACCGCACTAGCCTGAACTTTAGCCTATAGCAGATTTTATACTGCTGTTTCAAGGCTTAATATTTACCCCTCTGTGACATTTCGCCTCCACTGTGAATACTGTGGAGACTGAACAGGGGGAACGAGTTGATCCCCTCATTGTTCCGTCTCCAGACCTAGTAACAGAGGTGTGATAAGTTTATCTCTATCATAAATTCATCACTTATAAATTTTCCTTTTGACGCTGTTGTATTATCCAACGTCAGTCATCTCCATCTTATAATCATTATAGATGTTAAAGTAAATATTAGATTAATCACTCTTTTCATGATTATTATTGATTATACTTCTATAAAAACTGTCACTACAATCATACAGATATGAGGACCCTCCTGAAAATGAGACGCTGCATCTCAAGGGGCTAACCTCTAATACATTTATATCCAGCAGAGACAAATATGATGAAGACAGGTCTATAATTGGCCCATGGATCTGTTACTAGCTTTAGTTCTTACTTCAGTCTACTTGTCTCTGCCCACCTCCCTTCCTTCACCCCACTCATGTTGGGTTTTGGATGCATGTATGTGTGTATATATGTGTATATATGTGTATTTTATATTTGTACGTGTCCATATGTGTTTCCATAAAATAAAGAGTTTGTCTTCAGCCTGCTCTATTGTAAAGTGTCTCGAGATAACACTTATGAATTGGCGCTATACAAATAAAGATTGATTAATTGATTGATTGACTGAAATTGGAGAGAGGGAGTCACACAGACTTACCCCCAAATTCCACATAATGCGAAAGCGCCGCGGTCTTGCTCCGACCTGCAAACCCCACTGGATGCGCGCGCCGCGGCATGCAGCCCCGTGGGGGGGGCTGATCCCCGGAGAGCCACAAGCTCTCGTGCGAATAGTGATGTCACACGTTAATAAATCAGGTTATAGACTGAGAAAAGAAGTAAACAACAACTCACCTCGCTTCTCTAAGGTCCCTTTGCTGGTCCCAACCTTACAGCTTTGTGATTTATTTCACTTCTATCTGCCTATATCCTTGTAGAAAGGATGTTTGGTGTCATATATACAACGTTATATATTTCTGTACCTCTACGATTCACTTTTCTTAGTCCATGGTGTCGTTTTGCGTCTGGGACACTCTGACCAACTGTTGACCTAATGCTCGTGCCTTCGTTTGTGACATAATGACAAAATATATTACGTTTGAGAGTCGTGCATTGTGTTTTAATTTGAAAGTTCCGGATGCTCCACATGTTGACTTCCTGTCTGGTGCTTTCTCAATGACAGTGAATTTACGAGGTTTTGTAGTGGCAGCGCAGAAAATAGACCTGAAGCAAATCTCCAGTGTCGTGGCGCGCGCCGGCGCTTCAGCGAAGCGGCGCTGGCACGCCGCAGCGCAAGCAGTGGAATTTGTCTGATAGACTAGAGTGGGTTCTAAGTGCTCCGCAGTACGATTCAAGAGCGCGGTGCTTTCGCGTTATTTGGAATTTGGGGGTTAGCGGGAGACAGGAGCGCTGCGAGTGAGCGTCTCTTTCTTTGTGTCTATGTGGGGGCACATGCAGTGTCGCACGCATCCAAGCTGTATTGCAGCGTGAATGGACACAGATATTGTGGCCTCGGGAAATTAATACAAACGTCTCCAGGTGTAAATATGGCAAAACCTTCTTGCTGTGCTTTTGTGTAAAGACACTTTTAGTAAGGTTATAATGAGGGTGCATCTATAGAGAAATAGTCGACATGGATGTAGTGACTGCTTTTCTTCAACAAAATAGGCCACTGGGAGTTTTAAGTGTGCTTGCATCTTCGAGTTCGAGTGTTTAAAGATCATTTACTATTCAAAAGAAGAAAACTTACAGTCCTTACTCACCCAGGTCCAAACTATTGCTTTCATGAAAGGTGATGTGATGAGCTCACTAAAAACCCGACTGTCTCTGTCCACACCTGTGTTTTAGAAACAGCTCTCTAACACCACGAAACCACACCCCAGTGTCAATCCCCAGAAGTGATGTACTTATGAGAAGTAACAAAACCTCAGCAAAAATATTGTGGCTCTTACAATGGATACTAGAGGATCCAGATACTTTGGTGGGTTAAACTGTTTAACCACTAAGCAGTGGGTCAGGGGTTCAAATCCATGTCGAGGCATGTCATTCCAGGTGAACCCTCGGGCAAGGTCCTTTGTGCTATCTTGTTGATATGAGTCCTAACTGATACCTCTATCAATACTTTCAATTTCTGCTGGGAGATTGCTGGTCAACTACATGCTGCTTTCTCCCTCATGAAAGAAGGAAATGAAATGTCGAGCCCTGCCGTTGATTTTTTAGGTTTTTGGGCTTTTCATGCCTTCATTGATAGAGCGAGAGAGACAGTGGACAGGCCTGTGAAAGGGGGTGAGAGAGAGCAGGGGAGGACATTCTGCAAAGGGGCCTCAGGCTGGATTTGAACCCGGGCTGACAGAAGCATGTATGGGATGTGCCTGGTTGAGTGTTGAATCCAAGCACCAGACATACTTACAAAACAATTGGTGAGATGGTGAGGAATTTGCGTGAAGATGTGAACTGGACACCATAGTCCATCTGTTCCCAGTGTGTGAGCAGACGAGCTTTGCCTTGGTCTGGCGTTTCAAAGGGAGTGCCCTTTACGGTGTGTAGGAAGAGATACATCACCTAAACAGAATAAGAGAGATACACAGTTATGATTGGCCATGAATGGAAGCTTCACTTTATTACACTTTAAAGAGGTAATCAACAGAAGTTCAGGTCTGTTACTGGACTATCAGCTGTATCTAGGATCTGCCCCTTCTTCCTTCCTAAATCTGAGATAACGGATTATTTATTTATTTATTTTTTTCACAAAATTCGATTTACGATTTTAATCAATCTATTCCCACTCAAGGAAAAAACTGCTATGTGTCGCAAAAATACAAGAATCAAGTTTTGATTTTGATATAAAAATATATTCCGAAACTAAACAGAATTTCCCTCTTAAGTTGCATGCTGCTATTTTTAAATAGGCAGGTTTGTCTACATGAACACTAAATTTTGAGCTATTTTCACAGTACATTAACATGGAACTCTCTGATCAGTATTCAATTTCATTAAAAAAACAAATACAAGCCTAAACATGTGCTTGTGCAAAACCTGACAAGGCCTACCACAATGAAACCTGTGCATTTTCAGTATTTGTATTTGCAAACATTGCAACAACTTACAATTGGAGTAAGTGTAAGTCAAGAAAAAAAATCTCAATTTAACATAATTTGAATGAATCGACTTAATCAATACATTGCCCAGCCCTATGTACAAGTGTATTGAAAACACACAACTGACCAGGTTGTGGATGACGTTGGTGAGGGTCCAGACAAGTGGCACAGTGAAGAAAGGAATGCTCAGCAGGACAACGTGCAACACCACGGTCAGCAGCAGGTAGGTGAGCCATATTCCTCTGCTGTTCATCACCCTCGTGTTGGGGTTCACCTCACTGTGAGCTACGCCAACGTTCATCTCTGACACAGAAAGAGGCAAAATGTAGGTGATCAGGGTGTTAAAAGAGGTGTATGTTCAGAAGAGGAAGCCATCATATGTTATCTTCCTGATACTGTGGGACTCCAGGGGCCCTGCTTTTCATACTCCGCATTATTCAAATTGAAAAAACTTTATTTGTCCCTGTGGTGCAATTAAAGGCACACAGAGCAGCCAGTGAGCGAAACTGCACTTAAATGTTGAAAATGCAAAAATTCTAAGTAAAGGAAAAATAAACAAACAAAATAAACAGTCCTACCAATCAAATATATACACAAATAATATACAAACATAAATAAGGGAAGAAGGAAAGAAATAAAATGCTAAAAATCCTGAGTGCAGCAAGAGGAGTGCAAACTTGGCATGAGTGTGAGGTGCATTACAGATTAGCAGATGTAGATTAACCTGAGGTAGTTATGTTACTGGTGCAAAGGCATTCGGGCAGACAGTGAGGAGTGCATTCAGTCAGTTAGGGGTGCTTTATGGATGTTAGCAAAAAGGCTATCAGAGAAAGCCTGAGAACCACAAAAATATAATGTGGAGGAGAGATCTTGAGTTGCAGAATTAGGCAGTTGAAATCATGAATAAGTACCTGAAGCACTTGGCACATTGGCAATAACTTTGGACTGTTACTAATCTTCCCAAGTGTACTAATGCATCATAAAACAGATTCTTCAACATAAAACTGTACCAAGAAAAAATATAATTGAGATTACACAAAACAAGTTTTGCTTTAAAGAGGTTATACCCTGATCAGGCATAACACTATGACCACATGGCTAATATTGCTTTGGTCCCCTATGCAGCCCCATATGCAATTCACTGTGCATTAAGCAATTAGAGCAACAGTAGCTTGTCTCTTGGACCACACGGTAAATAACGCTGATTATCACTTCATCATTGCACTTGTTAGTGGGTAGGATGTCTTAGGCATTAAGTGAACATTTGTCCTCAAAGTTGATGTCAGAAGCAGGACAAATGGGCAAGTGTAAGGATTTGAGCGAGTTTGACAAGGACACCTTTAAGGTGTCAGAATAAAAAGTGCATCACAAGTTTGTTTTGTTAAAGCAAAAAGGGGGACCAACACAAAATTAGGCAGGCGGTCATACTGTCATGGCTGATCGGTGTATCTACCAGGAAAATTCTCTACTCTCTGGTTATATTACAATGTTTGGGTCAAATGTAGCTATCGCAGACTGTAAAAGCATTGGACAAAGCCATGTGATCAGCCATTTGTAAATGGCATCAGCCTTTGAAACATTATTGATGTGTTGTAATGGACGCTGCCATACTGTGTGAGCCACCTCAACTAAACTTTAGCTCAACCTACTCACACAAGAAGAGGTAGTACTGTGGTGGGATTTAAGGCAAGTCATGTCATTTATTTCTAAAACCAGAAATCTTTAATGAAATAAAAATGGATGCTTGTCCTTGAATAAAGTTTCTGTCTATACTTTTACATGAGCACAGTACTTCTGTGCCCCCTCCACACCTTATTGCATGTTCATTTTCAGATGTAAGAATTGTTTAATTTTGGCAGCAGATATTTTTATGTAACAAATCTTTTGATCTTTCATGAAATATTTGATGGAGGGCTTAATTAACCTTCTGATTAATAGAATACAATTTAACAGAAAGCCCTTTATTATCATTATACAAAATGTACAACGTGATTGGAGAGCTTCTCCTTTTTCAGTGCAAACAGATAGTTAAGTAAAAAACAGCTGTAAAGTATTAAATAGTTATAAGTACAAAACTGTCAGAAGAAAGTATAAGTACAAAATATATACAAGATAAAATCCTAAAGGACAGTGCAATTGAAAATCTGTATATACAAACACGAGATAAAAAAAAGATATGCATTTAAGATTTTAACGAATGTACCATTTAACGATAAAAGCATTATTACATCAACTTTGGGGAACAGACCCCGCCCGGCTGAACTGCTCCGTGTAATCAAACACGCGCTTCCTGTCCTAGCACTCCACTATCACACAGCTAACGCTAAAGCTAGCCGCAATGTTTAGAAACTTTCCGCCGCAAAAACAACTAAAAAGTACAAAGAAAATTCAAAAGGGGCTCTTTCATTCATAATATGACAGTTTGGATGTTTCGCATGTCATACCAATTCAACCTTTACTCAGAAATTTACTTTAGACAAAGTTAGACGTCTGGATGCTAGCTAACTGTTAAGTTGCTATCTACAGGTTAACTTGGTAACGTTAGCCCAAGGTTACGTCAATAATGATGTAACGGTCACAGTTATCAGTTAACACTGATGGGGTCAAAACGAGCTTAGATTCAAGTGAATAGCCTCGTCCGGGCAGCCTGTCGAAGTTAAAAAGTTGACATTTTGTCGGACTAAACGTTACCTTCCTGTGTTGTCGTAGCTCACCAGGAAATTCCTTGTTTTTTCTTTAACCCCGCCTTCGTTTAGCTTCAGGCTGCTCCTCTGTCAAAATTCCAGCTGCTGTTCTCAGCAACAGGAGTCCAGGTGAGAGGAGAGTGGGACGGAGAAACAATAAGTTTCAGAGGAGCTCTGTTATCTTCGTCAAAATCCCCCACACCCCCAGAAACTGCATAAATTAACATTAGTTATATCACATTTAATTTTCATAACTACTAAATGTCAGCACAGACACTATAGGCTGCACTAAATGTTTTTACCAGTAGGCTGCTTTTCAGGTTTCACCTCCACCCCTTAGAAATAATGCTTATTATCCTCATTGTATGAGCCTTACTTTTACTTTCACATATCAAAGAACAAGATCCCTTAAAGTTCAGTCAACTTCCCAAAGCAAACCATGTAAATCAATAAACCCAATCTTAAAACATTAACACTCAAAGGAAGTCAAAGCTAATTTGCACTCTGGCTCAATGACATGAAGTTAATTTCACTTAGGCTATTATATTGAGAAAGCAATGAACGGAAAATATAAAACAAATATAAGTGCAGAAGACGTTATAACTTTTTTTCCCAGTTTCTACTTCTATACATATGCACTCCTACAAAAGGACTGGAAGTGTTAGTTTGGTCAATTATATCTTTTCTTTTATAATACCAATTAATTTTCTATTTTATGTCTTTGGAAAGCCTGATTAGTCCCCTGTAATACCTGAATTTCCTTTGGGATCAGTAAAGTATCTGTCTGTCTGTACAAGTTACACCTTGTAAGGATCTTGCTTTCCTGGAATGAGCAACACAGCTAAATGTGGGTAGTGCCCCCCCAAAAATATGCCAAAATCTCCTGCAACCTAAAGCTGGTGCTTCAGTAAGCAGAGTGGCAGCATTATTTGGTGTCAGCCCCGTAACAATGTCTGAACTTGGGACCAAGATCTGTGAGACTGGTGAAGTCAAAGACAGACCGCAAAGTGGGCGTCCAAGGAGGACAACACCCCAAGATGATCAGATCCACACCCTTATTTCACTGAGGAACCATAGGCTCCCCTCCAGGGGAAGAGGGAATTTTGGCACGTATATTTGGGTGCTACCCTTCCATTTAACTTGTATTGCTCATGCCTCGAATGCATACAAGTTGTACCTTATTTTAAAGGTTCGGGCTTTCCAATGATATAGCATACAATACCAACTGGTATTACTAAAGGGGATAAATAATCGACTGATGTTAAAATTTCCAAACCCTTTTTGAGGAATATATATATATATATATATATATATATATATATATATATATATATGAATACATGCAGTATACAGGAACAAGAAAAGCATATCTATTGAACTGCTGGTTAAAAGTAATAGCTCAGTGTTCAGTGACTTGAAGTAATTTTGAAATTGGAAAGAATCAGATACTCTGTCAGAGGTAATATGAATATTTTTCACAAGAAATGGGACTCTTTTATAGCCTATTTTAATTCTTTAAACCCCTGTTAATCCAATAAAGCCCCCCTCTCCCTCACTCATTCACTCCTCGCTTTCTTTCTCTCTCTTTCTTCTGCAATTCCCTTTAACTTTCCTCTTTTCTATCAGGTTTAACATAGTAGTTTAACTTTTTTCTTTGTGTGTGTTTAGTGAAAAGAATTTTAAAAAAAACTCTTCAATTGGAGTACAATTTGATGCAGTAAGAAATTGTATAGACTTAGATTTTTATATTGTGGATGGGATGTTACTTGACTTGTTACAGAGGTTTTTTATTTTTATTTTTATACATGTATACAAAGATGTCAAGATGTCAGTGTAACTGTTTCAGCAATTCCCATGCCAAACTCCTAAATAAACATATTTATGAAAATACTTATAATAATAGCTAAGCAACTCAGTGCATTTTGGCAATTTAGGCATGCAGCAATATGATCTGAAGTTCATACTGATCATCAGAATGGGGAAGAGAGGTGGCCTAAGTGACTTTAGATGTGGCATTATTGTTTATAGGCCGGTCTGACTGTATCAGAAACTCCTGATCTACTGGATCACCACCTTGAGGTATACAAAGCATGGTCAGAGAAAGAGAAAATATCCATTGATCAGGCTTCTAGCCAATGTATTCAGAAGACCATTTCTGAACACACAATGTGTCCACTCTTGGGCTCCAGCAGCAGAGGACCACACTGAGTGCCACTCCTGTCAGCTAAGAACAGGAAACTTAGGCTGCAATTCATATAGGCTAACCAAAAATGGACAACAGAAGATTGGAAAAATGTTGTCTGGTCTGATGGGTCTGATTTCTGCTCCAACATTCAGGTGACAGGGTCAGAATTTGGCATCAACATCAGAGCCAGGATCCATCCTGCCCTCAGTAGTTCAGGCTGGTGGCGGTGGTGTGATGGTGTGGGATGAATTTTCATAGGACACTTTGGGTCCCTTAGTACCAACTGAGTGTTGTTCAAAAGCCACGGCGTGCCTGAGTGTTGTGTGTACCCCAGTGTACCCATCTTCCAATGGTGACTTCCAGCAGCATAACACATTACGTCACAAAGCTCAACTGGTTTCTCGAACATGAAAATGAGTTGACTTTACTTTTTTAAACTGAAAATGTTTTTGTTGTTGGACAAACATTTTGAACAAGAATGAGGAATTTCAAACTGAATTCACCTTTTTAGACCCAAATATGAGTTGCTCACTGGACTTGTCTGACAAGTCAGAAAGTTACTGAGCATAACTTTCAACCACTAAAATTGATATTGCTGTTCAAGAATGCAAGTAAACAACAAGAATTTGACATCTTAATCAAGAAATAATAATGTGCTTTCCTATTTTTTTCTGCTTTTTTTGTAAAACAGTAAATTTGAAAATTTATGGATAATAATTCTAATTATATTTTAGCATTCTGGTGAATGAGCATCTACATTCTGGTGTATTAACATCACAGAAACATTTAAAAAATGATTTTGGTGATTAATTTACTGGTTGGGGTGCAACTTTCTTTTGTTGAAGAAGACCTTTATTATTTTTGTTACAGTAAAACTAATTGCATGGTACATTTGTTTTTGCTGAAGTGACAGAGCATAGAAGAAAATAAACCACAAGAAAGTTTCAGATCTTTGATTTTTGACGTAAACTGGGTTTCTTTTATTTTAAGTAAGATCATCATTTCCTTGGCTGTGACCATTTTGTGGAGATTATGTAAGTCAGTCTGTCAGAGTAACTCACTCTGGAGAGTTATGACATTATTTATGGTGTTTGCTAAGCTCATGTACATAAATTTTGACCCACATTTAATGCCAGTGAAAGGTATAAAAATAGATTGATCTTTTGACTGGAGAATCAGCAGCTGCCAAAATAATCTGAGCAAATACATCCATACGAGAAACGCTTACTGAAAATTACTAACTCAACAAACTCTGCTTCCTCAAGATGTCCTGCACCTAAAATCACCACGTCATTGATAAAGTGTACTACGTCACCTCCATGTTTAATCTGTCCACACACCTCCAGTGACACCTGGAATCATCGTGCACAGTGTTTACACTTCCATGCAGTGGCAATTCCCTGCTAATTACCTCCGCCAAGGAGGTTATGTGACAGATTTTGCTGGAATTTGCAGGAGATGTTGGTAAGCCAACTTAAAATGATTAGATTTTGGTGGTGATCCAGATAATCACCATTAGCAAATGATCGTTTTTGCTCAATAACTATTTATTATATCAACATGATTCTGAGTGCTAGGTGTGGGTTTTCAGGGTCAAGGAATCATATTATGATGGTAACTTTATCATGGAACTATTGCTTATAGATGTAACAGCAATATGTGAGCTACCTTGGAGGAGGTTTGTGCTCTCCAAGTGCTTTGTAGTTTTATTTATGCCCTTGTTCTGATGTTTGAACCACCTTTCATAGATGAATAAAACACCATGATGGCTGTGACAAATGGATACAGCTGTAAACTTAGTAAACAGCTGATTAGACAGGATGAAGTCACTTCATTTACAAACTTCCTTGTTGAGTAATCCTGTACGTTAACAGAGCTACTACTTCCTCTTTACGCTCACACTTACCATCTACCCTTTCTTTTGCTTTGTAAACATTGCATCATCACAGTGTGAGCAAACAGCAGCTTTATAGGACACACTGCCTGTCTGGGAGGAAGTGAGCAGGAAGTTGTGGATCTAAAGAGAGACAGGGATCTTTGAGGAATCTACAGCTTCCTTGTAGTCTTTGTTAGGGTGTCTGTGTGAGTTTGTTTGGGGAAATCATTCAGAGCAAAAGAAAAATTCTCAATGCATAGTGACCTTTTTTCTTTTTCAGAAGTATCAGATTTTTACTGCTTTCACTGAAAGGAACAGACACATCAGGGGAGGAGGTAGAAGGTGGAAATGTCGTTTGTTGTCACTGTTTCTTGTTTTTTTAATCTTGTACATATTCTATTCCTTTTCCTTACCTTTATTTTAATTTTTATTTTAAAGTTGAATTCCTGCTTTCTGCTTCTGTCTGTTGTATAGGTACCTAGCCTGTACTTAGAGAGTGAAGTAAACTGGGGTCAAATTCCTTGTATGTCTAGCATACCTGGCCAATAAAGCTGATTCTGAAATGTCCAGGGCTTTGTCCACACCAGCCAAGGTCCAGGATCATGCTCCTACGTAAATGTTATCCCTTCTATGCAGTTACGTGCACTAATTTCAAACCATGATAATCACTAAAATAGATATATCTGAATTATTTTTCAGTCTTTTCTGTTAAAAGGGGAGATTGTCTGATGTTTCTTTCATAGATTAAGTGAGGAATTAGCCCAAAGTTACTAACTGGCATTAAATATATTTTAAAAGGACATGAAACACAGACTGTGTTGGACCAGGTTAAGCAGCAACCCCAGATGCTGAAAAGTGAAGCAAATGCAGAAGGGCAAAAAACAGCGGAAGAAAGTGACTGCACGTCTAGGGATTGGCATAGATGCTAACAGCTCCTGCCTACTACATCATCTGGTTGGCTGTGATAAATGTTGATTGAGAGAATGATTGTCCAATCACCAGCTGGATATGCTACTGAAAGGTTCTGCCCTCCCCAAACACTTTCTATGGGCTCTTTCCCAGATGGACAAGTGAAATATATTTTACAGCCCATTTGGTGTGCCAGGTTAGTCAGTAATGGCCCAACTTAAAAATAATTAAATCTTGGTGGTGATCCAGATAACTGCCATCAGTGAATGATCATATTCGCTTTATAATTGCCAAACTAATAATGATATCAACATGATTCTGAGTGCTAGGTGTGGGTTTTCAGGGTCAATGAATCTTATTATGATGGTAACTTTATCATGGACCAATTGCTTATAGGTGTAACAGCAGTATGTGAGTTATCTCGGTGGAGGTTGTGCTCTCAGAGTGCTGTCTATCTTTATGATTTGACAGAAATAATAAAAGTTTGTTTTTTCCTATTTGATTTTTTTTAAGTAAATCAGTGCGAGAATGTTGAGAGATTGCAAGAAGTTAAAACTTGTTAAGACCTGGGGTTTAAAAAAACAGGGATTGAGCAGTGACTCTACTGATGAGACACATCATCCATGAACCACAAACTATATTACAGTGAAATCCACCTTTTATTTTTCACATGTTGATTGCATACAGAGTACAAACAAACAATCACACATGCATGAATGATTCCAATAAATATAAATAAATAAATATGATTCCAATAAATATGTTGTATAGATAGAATTCCATTGGAAATACATTCCATGCACACATGGAGAGACAAGAGTAAAAACTCTTTTGTAGAAACATCATCAGCTCCTCAGAGCTCTACGTAAGACTTTGATCAGTATGATCAAACTTAGAGTTCTTTTACAAGTTCACCGGCTTACATACACGTCTGAACTAAGCCATCTGAGTGGTGAGAGGGATCTCCAACAGCAAAGACACGAGCGGTGAGTATGGAGAAGGAGTAGAGTCTGTCCAGAGTGTAGCGACAGAGAGCTACAGCCTTTAAGGCCTCAGGGAGGGAGTGGGGGTCCTCCACAGTGTTGTGGGATTCCTGGAAGACCAGAGAAAAGACAACAGTAAATTATTAAACATATTTTATTTAAAAAGAATGCTCTGAGGTTATTTTTCTCAGTGTTTTGTTCTTAGAACTTAGATGGATTGATGGGCAACAGGCCTATTGATAGATAGATAGATAGATAGATAGATAGATAGATAGATAGATAGATAGATAGATAGATAGATAGATAGATAGATAGAAAGGTGAAAGAATGGATGGATAAACTGCTCTGATCCCAAACTAGGATTCTTTGGTGTAATGGTAGTAGGTTTTCAGTGCAAATAAAACCATGGAAGATTAAATACATATTAAATACAACCTCACTGTAAAATAAATACATGTTTTCATTTTAATGTTTGTCAATGTAATATTTTATTTTTTAAATAATTTGTTATTTCATGTTTTTATATCATTACTCTGCTTTAACATTTTTTAAATAATAATGTGAGCACGCTAAAGCAGAACTTTTTTTGGACATATTTTTTAAGCCCACCTGGTGCTGAATTGTCCCTGCCTTCGAGTTCACACATCTGCCCATTTCCTGGAGCAGGTTGTGCAGAGCCGGCTTCACTCTGTCTGCAAACTGTGAGCAGCGCTGGTATCCAGAGATCATCTCCACGTAAGAGTTGTAGCTCCTCAGGACATGAAGCATCTTCCCAAGACATGTCTGCACAAAGAGAGAGAGGAAACTTTAGACTTACAACCAAGAAAAATCTATGACTGTTACATAGTAAGTAGTATCAAAGTAATGTAAAAAGTGGGTATGTCACTTACAGATGGTGTCTGCCTGAGAGTCACGGGATCACACATATCTTTAGCCTCCATCCAGGCCAGAGAGGTGGTGAAGTTTGACTCAGATTTGTCACCATTTCGTGCCTTTAAGAAATGGAGAAACACAAGCTCAATGTACTGCTTTCATCGTATAAAGAAATACAGACACCCTAAAATAAATAAATAAGACTGGGAAATATGTAGTGTTAATGAGATACATGTATTTATTTTTAAACAAAAAAGCTGAGATAATATTGTTTTTATCATCAAAATGTGGTAAGTTGAGATTATACATTTCTATTGACTCTTTCTATTCAGTGGTGAGTACAATATTAAATGAACTGATTTAAGAATATAAATATATTTATATACATACAAGGCTCATGCTCAATTTGAAGTTACTGACAGTAGGCCTGCCACTGGAGTGAAATGACAATGTGTGCCAACATTGTTAAAAATTGTGCTGAAAATATTAATTGCTGTAAATTTGCAGAAGATTCTTCAATTTTGTCCAACACTCGTAGCTGCATAATGTTTCTTCTCAATCTAAAAGAAATCTAATAAATAAAATAAAATAGTGTTTACATAGCATGTATTTATTTATATTTTTATTGTTGAGGTACAGACTTTACTGATGTGTTGTGCCTTAGCCTTTGGCATTGGCCTGCAGAATGTAAAATTAACTAGCATTTGGCACTTGGCAGGTGTTAATTTCAGATCCTACAAACAGACAATAGTCTTATGTGATTTTTATCATTATTTACAAAGTATATAACTCTGTTATTAAGACCATTCTGTTTTCTGTTTTAAAAAAAGATGTTGAGATATATTTTGGGTATCAAAATCAGTAGGGATACACAATATTATCAGAACAACATCAGTATGGGCAGATAATTGCCATGAAAGGGGGTAATTGGTATTAGCAGATATGAATATTTTTGCTATGTTGCTATTTGATTTGATATTTAGAGCCAATATTTTGACTGCACATATCAGCCATATATATCCCATATATTGGCTGTAATATTGACATAATGTAAACTTGATTTACCTCATCACCACTCAGTGTTTACTTTTGTATATCAGAGGTGTCATTTTTTAAAGAATAAAATGTTATTTTGTTACTTAACATCTATTTCTGTCACAATACAAAGAACTTGGCAATTTTTGAAACATGAAGCTTTGTGCTCTTGGCAAAAAGTATCTGTACTAATATTGGTATAGGCACTAATAAGTTTAATATATCAGCATATTGGATATCTGCAAAAATCATCAACATAAAAAAGTCCCTCGAATCAATCTGAAAAAGATCATAAAATCATGTCTCAGCCCTATTGAGGCACATAAATATAACAAATTAATATCAAAAAGTGTCTTTAAAGGCATATTGCTGTACACTGTAAGTAGTAAAATCTGTTTTAAAAGCTGTAATAATTAAATAAACGCATTTAGTGACATTATTCTAAATAAATAATCATAAAACTCACCTCCAGTGACGCCGTCCTTGCTTGGCGGTTTAACTTCAGAGAGCTGCTCCGAACATCTGCGCATGCGTCCTGCAGACCGGCCGGTGCGCAGGATGCTGCCGCGAGCAGACAGACCAGAGCCGCTGTAAAGCACAAGTTCATCCTGAAGTTATTTCAGTTTCTTGTTCAGAGACTCTTCTTCGTTTTTCTCTGCTCTGGCTGCTGTGCTGTGGTGCTGTGCTGAACTCGAGTCCCGCTTTTTAAAGGCTGGAGCAGAGGAGAAGGGGGCGGGTGAGTCATGGAGGGTTTTCCTCGGCATCCCTCAGGTGAGAGAGTTCACGGTCAGGAGCGCAGAGAGGACTGAGTCATGAATGAACTCTTTATGGGAGGTAATTATTAGTAAAACACAGAGGGGAAGAATTAAAAGGAATCGTGTTTTAATCAGTTATTACAGCGAATTTGCTGACTTACATTGGGGTGTAATGATTAGGGGAGACCAGGGTTGGCTGTCACAGTGCTGAGTTAACTTTCGGGTCTATCTCATGTACAACATTTGTCCTGGGGCTTGTGCTCATTTTCATAAAAATATTGTGAGGCAGACACAAAAATGAGAAAATTAAGGTCATTTTGTAAACTCAAGGGTGAATGCAAGTAGATAGGGATGTATGATTATGGATTTTTGATGATATCCGATATGCTAATATTTCAAACTTACTGCCGACACAGATACAGATATTTTCCGGAAAGAGGACAAGAGTATTATGTTGGAAATTGATGTCGACTAAGGAAAACAACATTTCATTCGCTATTATAAGACACTATTGTTTTTAAAATGTCAATATTCAGCAATGATAGGATGAAGCATTGTGCTACATTCATAGATTTTGTGGGCATTACAGCCAAGATATGTGATATATATGGTTGATATGTATGGCTAAAATATTGTCTGTAATGAAATTTTGATGCATATGTCATGCTGACAGTATCATGCAACCACACGAGTAGATGTATTAAATTAAAAGTTTCTAGTCATTTCTCAATCAGACGTCTAGTAAAACTGGAAAATATCTTGGCTTTGATATCGCCCTTGTTTCAGCTACGTCACCAAAGCCATGTGGTGGCCCCATAGAGGGGGAGGAAAGCTTTGGGGGGCCTCATGGGGGGGACATAAAGGTTTAAAGAGTGAGCAATTATTACCAGACTTTGCCCTTACCCCAAAAACTCAATTCCTAACAAGGCAGAAAACAAAAAAATACACTATTAATTATAGGCACTTCACTAAAATGTGGCCCTTTTGAAAACATAAAACTCTTCGTTCTGATAAGGAAACAGGCCTGTTTTCTAGCATTTTGTGAGGTCAGTGGGACTTATCCACTGGGCCCTCAGTGCTGGACTGTGCGTTGCCATTTAAGGACCAGTTAGAGCAGGGGTCTGCAAACTTTCCAACCAATAGAGCCATTTTGCCCGCCAAAAAATCTGTCTGGAGCCAAGAAACACATTTGATCCTTAAAATGAAGTCCTGTTGACTCTATAATATTATAATGACATTAGATCTAAAAGCAAACTGCTTCACCACCTGACATGACTGATCTACAATGGGCCATGCATTTTTGTTGCTTTAACTTGGCATTATTGTTGTATATTGCATGAATTAGTTTAGAACTAAAATGACAACAATGGTGTGTTTACACATGGCTTGTCAACAAAAATAACAGTCAGTTAACATTAGCTTGTATTATCACTGTTATTACTTTTTTGTCACTTGTTACTCAGTGTTTTTCCACAGGGTCACGTTTTACTTGCAGTGAGGAAATCATAAATATTTGTTTGACATCATCATGAGATGGAATCAGGGGGCCTTCCCCAGACATTTGTAAACTTAAATCATCTCTTCCCATTTGACCACTTTTAATGCACAGTTTTATAATAATCATCTGGTAGTCTTGAGATCTTTGAGGTGCTTTTCAAATCTCAGAGTTTTTGAAGCTTATCCCACTTAAATAATTAATCAGTGTTTAGATTGATGTCAACCTTGATGTCTTTTAAAATATGTCAGATGAACATATTACACATAACTCACACACCTGAGTTTTAGTTACTGAATGAGAGAGAAAGAGTGAGGGGGAGAGAGACTGACACCTATCCCATCACACACATGGTAATAAAAAAAACATCCACCTGGTATCTTTGTGTGAAATCCACCCACTTCATAAACAAGGTCACAGTTGTGCTGAATTTATCGGCTCCCCCATTTCTCTCCTCTTTTACGAGGCACCCACCTCCGTTTTAAAAGTTTGAATCCCTTCACAGCAGCAGCTGATGTTTTAAAAGTGAGAGAGTTCATCAAAACATCGGCTGGATAAGCTGCATAAAATGTTAAAACAACATCACGGGTAAGCTCACAGCTAAAGATGCAGGAGCAACACGTCCTGCTCTCCCTCTGCTGCAGGTCACACAGAGGTCATGGGAGGAGCACACATGATGCACATTAAAGTTGACAAGATGTAAAAAAAACGAAGAAATAATCACTTAATTTAAAAAAAATGCAGATAGTGCTAAAACATGCAGAAAAAAACATCAATTAATTTAAGTTTAATGCAGGACAAAGAACCAGTTTTTTTGCTTTTCCATCCCCCAAGTCCAGAGAGCCAGTGGTGAGGGGCAAAAGAGTATGATCTGGCATGTGGGGCCCCACTGGGTTCTCTCAGGGGCCCGGCCATGTCTTTGAACAGCCCTGGCTAAAGCATTACACCTTTTATTGAGGCGTCAAGAAGGGATTGCCGTCACCCATGTAAATAAACTGATCATTCATGATGATGATGTTTTTAGAAAGTGACTTTTAAAGCAGATTTTCCAGAATATTTTTGATGTCACTCCCTCTGTTTTTCACTCAGGGGTGGAAAGACCAAGCAAATATTGTACTCGAGAAAAAGTACTGTTTCTTTGACTGGCTGTAAGAGGATTGGCATATATGGCCAAGAAATGAAGAGCATGATACGAAACTCAGTTTCTGATTTTAACAGATTTTTTGTCTCTCAAAGAAAAATAATTACACAGAAATTACATCAAACAAGTCTTGTGGTAATTTAATCAAAATATGTTGCAAAACTGAACTGATATTGTCTCTCAGAGTGAAAGTGTGTGCTGTAATTTGTCATCAAAACTGTGTGTAGTTTGGACATAGGCTCACATGTATACACTGGCATGAAAAGCTGCACAAAACATGCAGATGGAACTCTCTGATCATTATTTATTTTCATTTAAAAACAAATGCAAGCCAAAAATGTATCCTGAATCAAGTTTTTAGTGTTTATGTCTTCAATTATTGGCACAACTCATAGGCATATCTTGATAATTTTTTTACTAATCTTTTAAAAAACGGAATTAATTGATTAAATCAATATATAACCTTAAGTACAAGTAAAAATTACTTTGTTCAAAATTTACATAAAGTATTGAGTATTTTAGTCCATTTGACCATATCATGATAAAAGGACAACTGCTTGAATGTGATGAGTGTACCAGTTTTTTGTTTAGGTATACAATAATACACTTTTAATATTTGTGTTGACCAAAATTAATATTGAAAAACAAATAAATTTGTGTCAGTGTCAAATCGACACAGTTTCAAGTACTGTTTCAGTCTTATGTATGCTGATACTAAACTAGTTGACAGTATCAAAGTTAAAGTGATGCTATCCCAACAACACTTGTTTACAGGACTGTGCATCTTCACTGGTCTCATGAGTAATTCAATTACGATTATTGAAATAATGATTCAAGTCTTTTTGATATCACGATGTAACAGAGTGTGCAGCATCCTTGATTTTCTATACAACTGCAGTTAGATAAGTTTGCTCATTTTATTAATTAAAATAGCTTTTGAAATAGGTTTAAGCTAAAGGTATTGTCATTGTAAACCAAATAAAATAAATTTCATAGGTCTCCTCTTCCAATATTTGTTTTTTTCTCTCCTCAGAAACAAAAGTGATGCTGCAGTCTAGCAGCAGCCTCTGAAGATTAAACCAATATTGACTGTGTCTGCGACGATGCATCTACATCTACGATTGCAACACAGTGCAATGATTAAAAGATTATTTTGATACCCCTACCAGTTAATGTAAACTTTGATAGGTTTTACATTTTATTCATTTTTACTCAGATGTTTTTAAACATGTTACTCAGTACAATACTCACCTCCCCGATGTCCTTCACCGCAGACCAGGTTAGAAGACAGCTGACAAGACTTCACACAGGCAAAGCTGCAGGCCCTGATGGTGTGAGCCCGAAGGTCCTGAAAGCCTGCGCCCCCCAGCTCTGTGGAGTACTTCACCATGTCTTCAGCATGAGCCTGAGTCTCCAGAGGGTCCCCGTGCTGTGGAAGACGTCTTGCATCGTTCCTGTACCGAAGACGCCATGCTCAAACAACGTCAAGGACTACAGACCGGTGGCACTGACGTCCCACATCATGAAGACCCTGGAGAGACTCGTTCTGGAGCAGCTCCGGCCTAAGGTCAGGCCCCACTTGGATCCACTTCAGTTTGCCTACCAGCCCCGACTTGGTGTTGAGGACGCCCTCATCTTCATGTTGAACAGGGTCTACGCCCATCTGGACAAGCCTGACAGCACTGTGAGAGTCATGTTTTTTGACTTCTCCAGTGCCTTTGACACCATCAGACCGTCCATACTGGGGGAGAAGCTGACAGCGATGGGGATGGAGGCTCCTCTGGTGTCCTGGATTGATGACTACCTGACTGGCAGACCGCAGTATGTTCGTCTGCAGCACTGCGTGTCTGACAGGGTGGTCAGCAATACAGGGGCCCCCCAGGGGACAGTCCTGTCCCCCTTCCTCTTCACCCTGTACACCACGGATTTCAGCCACAACACCGACTCCTTCCACCTTCAGAAATTTTCGGATGACTCGGCTGTTGTGGGGTGTATTAGCAAGGGTGATGAGGAGGAGTACAGGGCTGTGGTGGGGGACTTTGTCACATGGTGTGAGCAGAACCACCTACAGCTCAACGTGACAAAGACCAAGGAGCTGGTCGTGGATCTGAGGAGGACAAAGGCTCCAGTGGCCCCTGTTTCCATCCAAGGGGTCCAGGTGGAGGAGTACAAATACTTGGGAGTACTTTTGGATTACAAACTGGACTGGACCAGGAACACCGAGGCCGTCTACAAGAAGGGCCTGAGTCGGCTCTACTTCCTGAGGAGGCTGAGGTCCTTCAACATCTGCAGGACGATGCTGAGGATGTTCTACGAGTCTGTGGTGGCCAGTGCTATCCTGTACGCTGTTGTGTGCTGGGGCAGCAGGCTCAGGGTAGCGGACACCAACAAGCTCAACAAACTGATCCGAAAGGCCAGTGATGTTGTCGGGGTGCAGCTGGACTCTCTAACAGAGGTGTCAGAGAGGAGGATGCTGTCCAGGCTGCAGGACATCATGGACAACACCTCCCACCCCCTCCACAGCATGCTGGACAAACACAGGAGCACATTCAGTGCGAGACTCATCCCCCCACGATGCACCACAGAGCGCCACAGGAAGTCATTCCTGCCTGTGGCCATCAGACTTTATAACTCCTCCCTCTAAAATCACTGCTCCCTCAGGTCCTGGAGAATAAACTCTCACTGTTTTTACTCCTGTGATATTGTTGATGAGTAAATCTTCGGACAAATGGTGCTGTCATTAATACATGTAAATTCGTAGTGTAAATATTGTTAATTGTTAATACTGTGTATACCTCCACCTCATTTCGGAGCCTCATGTCCACTTCATTTTACTTACTTATTCTACTTATTTTCCTTCATAAGGAAGTTTTATACTGCTTAAAGACTCTGCACATTGCAAACTACTTACGTAATTTTTATGCTCTTTTCATTTGTTTTATTTTTATTTATTTTATCTTTATTTTTTTTTTTTTAATGCTACTGTTTACTCTAATGTCCTCATCTGTTGTTTCCAACTGCTATACTGTGTATAAGAGCAACTGAAACAACCGAATTTCCCCTTGGGGATTAATAAAGTATTTCTGATTCTGATTCTGATACAGTAATGGTTTGAAAAAACTTGTAACACAAAAAGCTGCTGTTACTGTGACTTGAGTCAATGTTATTAGTTACTTTCACACCTGGTTTCTCTCACTCATTACTCTACTCTCACAACATAAAATAAATAATTTAATATTTTTTTATGTTATCTAATTAAAGATAATAATTCAAATATTTACATAGGGTAAGGTGGCTATTGTAAAGAGCATTTTCATTTTAAAACTCATTGAATGTCTCTAGCTTAAAATTGAGGAAGTTTATGCCTTTTTCCTTTCCCAAAACCCCGTTAGCACTTTGGGGGACATACAACCCCATAACACTGTGGCAGCCAGTCCAGATGGTCACAGTGGATCCGAGTTTTCTTAATGGTTACGTTAATATGTTAATGTAATTAAGAATAATGAAAGGGATACCAATTTTACCTCAAGACTTTAAACTTTTGCCTACCTTTAGTATAATCATTCTCAGAGGTAATGATCAAAAGTAATGCGCTCAAGAGTAAGAAGTGTGACAACCAACCCCAGTCTCCCCTACATTTAAATTGACATACCAAAAGTTATAACAAAAGTTTTACAATCAGGTGGCAATTTGGGAAACTACCAAAAGCAGCTACACTTTTGACAGAATTAAAAAAAAGGGACATTATTTTCAAAAGGGACGGGGTCATTTTTTTTCCACCACCACCCACTAAATCCATCAAGAGGAATAGGATTCATGGGATGAAGGGGTGGAGGAGAAAAACAGAATTAAACCAAAGAAGTTTATTTTCACACTAACAGGAAACTATTTTCTTTTATCCTCACAAAACTAAACAGCAAGCCAAATTATGGTGTTGTCTCTCCTGTGTCAAACGGTCCAACTGACCAGCAGGATGAACCCCCTTTATCACCTCCGCCCGGCTGATGATCATCTTCTTCAGCTGGTGATCATCAGCCCTCAGCTGTGAGGAGCCTCCACAGGTGACACCAACAGCTCCTGATGACCACGGCAAACTGCCATTTAGTTTTATGGGGATTCTTTTTCCTTATACATGTATCAATATCCATAACAATACCTACATTTCGATTATATTTCTGAGTTTACAGTAAAATGTGGCATCTCCAATGTTTACAAACCTAGTGTTAATTCTTTTAATTGTGTTACATCTTCAGAGTTGAAACAAACTTCTAAAAAGTTACATTAATTAACATTCAATGAGTTTAAATCAAGTTTTACATCTATGAATGTGCCAGGGAAGTGAGATTAACCTTTGAAAATTAACATGATGATAATGAGTGTAATGTTCTGCATATATAGGGTAATTTTCCACCAAGAGTCCATGATTTGACCCTTCTCCCTTCCACAGAAAAACGTTTGTGCTGAGTATTTTTTTTATTTTCTTCTTACCTCATCTTCCCCTTTTACATTTAGAATCTCTGTACAGTCTTCCTGTGACTGATCCAATGATAACACTATGTCTCACAATACAAAGTAAAAAGAAGCTGATTTATGAAGCTAGTTCTGTAATTTCAATGACCTCATAACAAAAAAGGAAATATACTGGCTCCCCATCAAAATCATTATACCTAAATAGTCCCTTTAGCCTATAGTCAATAACAAGTAATAATAATAATAATAATAATAATAACTTTATTTATATAGCACCTTTAAAATCAGATGTTTACAAAGTGCTTTTACAGACAAAATAAAGACAGAAAAAGGCAGAACTCTATGGACAATAAATCAACACTCAAGTCAAACACGGACCAAAAGAGTCAGAAGAAAAGGCACAGAGGTTCATGTAAAATAAAGCAACAAAAAGAATAAAAATGGTAAACTGGTAAACTGGAGACAACTGAAGTACTATAGGAATATACTAAATTATTATGGCTTTATATGTCAACAGATACATATGATGAACATCAGTAAAGAAGGTATTTTGTTATATATATAATGTTAAAAAGATGACAAGACTATAAATGGATGATAGATTTACAGATACATAAATAAATTGATGACAGTTTACAGTTGATGACATCACAACAAGAAGATGGAAAAGAAGATGGTAGATAGAGGGCGGACAAGGAGAAAGAAATACAATATAAAAATAATATTAAAAAAATATGAGAAGATGGTAAAAACTGAGAAACTGATGAGAGTAAGAACAGCAGGGATTTACAATAGTTTAATAAGTAACTGTAAAATAAGTATGTAGATAAAATAGAATAAAAATAAATAACCAACAATGTTGATAAACAAGTAAACAGGTGTGTTTTTATCCAGACAAAAGGCCTGAGCCAGAAATGTAACATCTAAAAGCCTGGCAATCAAAATGTTTTGCTGATATTTTTTACTGTTTTGTTAAGTATTGACAGACATTTTATTTTATATTAATTAATTTATTATTGACAGTAGACTCATACAAAACTTTACCATGATAAAAACTACGGTATACCAACCATGATATGTACTGTAGTATGCCATGATGGCACATACCAAATTACCTCAAACACTACCATGTTATTCTGGTATGTACTTTAGTAGTTGTGTGGTAAATGCCTTGATACCTCAGATGTTACCAGATGTTATTTTCCATGGTATGCACTATGATAGTGCCATGATATGTGATGGTACATCATGGCACATACCATTGTAGCTCAACTGTTACCCTGGTAGTACCGTAGTATCATGGTTCCTTAAATGTTATTAGCTGCACCATAGTACAGATTATGGTACATATCATAGTATAATCCGTGGTAGCTCAGGTGTTACCCATATACTGTAGGAGGAATTGGACACAGAACCATATTGTACACACCCTCTCAACCTAACTTTGGATCAACCTACTGACAGAATGGCAGAGCTAAGGTGTTACGCATGGCCATCTTTCTAATTGCAACACAATGCAGCCTTGTAGCCTCATTAGTTCTGTCCCCAACTACCCAATTACCAAAATTCTTAATAAAATCAAAACAGATACTGATGTAAAAAAGCACAGTGTGCCTTTAAATGTATTTAATATTTAGACCAAAGCCATTTCTTGTTCAAGGCTGTAAAGGTCATCAGTTCCCTGCACACAATCATGTAACTCCCATTTTTGCTGCCAGCCACAAGCGAACAATAGAATATACCATGGTATCTTACCTGGTATTACATGCCCCATACTCAGGCTGGCGTACACACATATATAAAATACCTCAGTTCTCTGTTTACAAAATCTATGGCTTGTACCTAGAAAGGAATTTTCAAATTGCTGAATCAATCAGTGTTAGTTTTACTTTAATGAAAGATATCATTTGATCCTCTTTGCGTCATAGAATTATCTTCCTTCACAAAAAATGTTCTCTGTTGTTAAATAACTATAAAACATTTGAAGAAATAGCATGATTAATGACATAATTGCAATTATGGGAGAGACATCAGCAATATCTGAACTCATATATGTTTTCAGTCAAATTCAGTCCAATTCAACAGGACTGTCTCACATAAAATTATACATCCATCTATCCTTAATTTAATAATTGAGTATTAAAGTAAGTTGATGGAAAATTATGAAAAAAAAACTGAAGTACAGAAAACCTTACGCCAGTTAAAAGTAGGTGCATACCAATTTAACTGAGTTTTAGAACCACAAGTGCTATGATAATCATCCTTGCTCGTGTGGTATAAAAAATTAGTTAGTTCAAGATGAACAGAAGAAAAAAAACCACACAAATGTTTCATTAATGAAAAATCGACTTAAAGTTTGATCTTGACAAATTAATAACTTTTCCGAACTAAAGAATTATGATGAACCGTGGTGCCTTTGAGGTCCATTAAATAGTCTGGAATCCTAAGTGACGCGCCAGGTTTTTTTTTTAGCAGTTCTGTATACTCTACTTATCAATGAAGATGTTTAAGTTTTGGTTGTTATAGACTTCTGACAATAAGTAATGACTGTCTTGATTTCAGGTTCTTGTATTTACTAAATGAAATGATATAAAATTAATGAAAAACAGCAAAAACACTGTGTTAGTTCAAGCACAGCTTCCACCCTCGTCGGAATCCAAAGTAACGGCGCTCTGTACTGCCCCTGAACGCACCCATATTTTGCCCCGGAAGTGTATTGTTTCTGTGTGTTGTTGTTGTGAATGCAGTGAGCATGGACTCCTCTGTTATGAATATTAACATAATAAAAGGTATGTGCACACTGTTTTTATTCACACTACTCTTGTTGTCTCTAAGCGCCTTAAACCGCTCAGTGATCCGGGTCATCGGGGAGTGGAACCTGAATGCAGCACAGTTTCAGCTGGATGCTAACGTTAGCTGAATTAGCATACTGTAAACGTCACTCTGCGGGATAAATAACGATTTATACATTTTGCATGAGTAAAATGTGAAATACGAGTTAGTCCTGCAGTAGACATTTAAGCTCTAACGTGTTGATTTAGGATCTGGAGGATCTTTCTGTATGTAGCCTTGAAGTTAGCAGCAGTGCTCAGCTACTGTGAGTCCAGATGAAGCTAAATAGGTTTGCTTTTTAACATGATTATCTCTGTTTATGTTTTTTCGGGAATATTTTGTAAGTACTTGATGAATCAATAATGAGTTGGATTTTTACTATGCAAAATATTAAACTGGGTTAAACACAGACTTGTTTATAAACTAAGGTTGTATGACCCATTGCTCTACAGATCTAATAGCATGGACGATTTAAGACCTTTTTAGGGAAGCTGAGGCAGCCCCTGAATTTATCTTAGTCTTCCTAAAATAATAAAGCTTACGATCAGTTTTCCACTCGATTTTTCTAATATGACAAGGAAATAAATAAAAGAATAAATGGCACAGCTCATGATACTAAAGCATGCAAAATGGTAAACTCTGAATGATATTTCTATGCCAGGATGCAGTGGAAACCAATTCCTCTCTTAATAAAAGGCAAAGACACTCTGGCGGTTATTAATGCAAAAGCTGGAGTATGGGTTTAAAGGCCCTTTGACTTAACAGAAATAAAAAAAAACCAACATTTTTGTTAATGTAATTTAGGTTTGGATGTGTGTATGTATACATATGTATCACAATCAGAATATACTTTATTATTAACCAAGGGGACATTTGGTTGCTGTGATTGCTCTTATACACAGCATAGCAGTATAAGCAAGGCAATGAATTAAGACTATTTAACATTAACAATGTATTCAACATGAATATAAGTATGTCAACACAGTTTGACAGTGAGGCACAGTTTGGCAGTAAGGACATTGCACTGGCTATAACATTTGTTTATGGAAAAATATCAGAAGTATATTGCAAGTAATCTGAGCAACTTAAATCATAAATGTATATAATTCTGTTCATCATAAATGTATGTATATGTATATTTTTCTATATGTATATGTAGTATGTGCATAAAATGTAGAGTATGGCTTCGACCTGTCCTTTTGTAAAGTGTCTTGAGAAAAAATTTGTCGCAATGTGGCGCAGCAGTTGGTCTGGGCCTTTCCGTGTGAAATTTACATGTTCTCCCTATGCGTGATGGCTTCTCTCTGGGCCCTCTGACTTCCTCCCACTGCTTATTGAACTTTTTGAGATATAAGCGAAAATGTGGAAAACTGCCCTGTCTCGCAGTGTTAACAAATCCTTTGAGAAATTCCTGGATCTGGATTTGGATCACCACGAACATTTTTTAAGTTATCCTTTTCACAAACTAACAAACAAACAAACAAACTAACTAACAAACACTGGCGAAACATAATCTCTTTGGCAGAGGTAATAAAAAGAACAACAAAATGTTGCAAAGAAACAATGAGTGATAGAAGGAAGAAAGTTATTGATGTGATGTTTTTGAACATTTGAAAAGCCAAACATGCAAAGTGTCCTGGGTGGTATTGATTGTAAAATGGTAAATTATACATATATTTAGAGAAAACATGAAATTGTACTAAATTTGCCCAGACACACCAGAAAATAGGAATCAGCTAGTATTCCAAAGTATTTACAAACTTTTACTTTTTCGGGGCCAAGAGCCTATAATTCAGTCTCTGTCTGAATAAAATATATGCTAATAATAATAAAAATGATTATGATAATGCTGTTGATAGATGTAACATCTCTTTTGTTGAAAACTTTAACAGAAGTTTTAATTTCTCTTTAGGTTGATTTTGCTGATTCCATGATGAATTTTGACAGTCTCGACCCTGGGATGGGTGAGTACCCAGCAGGCCTTCATGGGACCCTGGATGGGGGGATGGAGCCAGCCATGGACCCGCATCTCAATCCCAACCTACTGCAGGGTGTGGAACTGGATCCAGAGGGTCTGGCTGTGACGGTGCCTGAGCCTGTGCACCTCATGGAGGGCATGTTTTCAGAGCTTCACAGTGCAGTCTCAGAAGTTGGCATACCTGTCACTGCAACACATTTTGACCTGCAGGAGGAAATGCTCTGGATGGGAAACCACAGAGTAAGAGCCTCGGTTATGATTCAATATATGTCGCTTTAAAAATATTTAAAAAGCATCTAGCTTTATGTCAAGTAGAGATGAATTGATTTAAGCTGTATGTTAAATCACATTGTTACAAAATGATCATCTGCCAAAATCTCATAGCTAAAGCCTATAATCATGTTAAAAAGTGGCTTATGATATTAAATAAGCAAATACTTCTCACTCAGCATGTGTATATTTTATCTGTTTGGTGTAGACTCAGTACAAGAAGCATGCCTTCACACCAGTTTGATATAGTCAGATTGAGTGATTCACACAAAATGATGCTGTACTTGAGGGGTAGAACTTTTAGATGCATTTGTCCTTATTTTAACACTGCAGGTTTATTTTTTAAATTTCTGCTCTTTTGTCAAAATTCAGCAGCACATTTTTAAAAGCTTTACTCTATTGTTCGGTATTTAAAACTTCATTCTTATTGTTTCCTAGTGTTTTTATATTTAATAATGATTTTAAAAATATATCAAAAATGATGATGTCTGGCAATACTTGGGTGCCTGTAACTATATCCTGTTGGCTCAACCAAGAATACATGGATTGATGCCATTTCAGTGGCAAAATAGAAACTTTTTGGAATTTCTTGGCCTTAAGAAGGATTTATTGCAACCAAAGCAATTCTGCCCAATGCTTCAATAGCACGTCACTGATCACAAAAAGGCAATGTGAGGCCCTCACACTGTGGACATTTTCTTTCATATTTGATCTAGAAAATGATGAATGGTTTACGCAGCAGGAGACTTCTTGTATTCAATACATATAAGCTGGATATATCGTGGAAAACAGAGGGATTAATATTGGCTACGGACATCTGTGTCGGCTAAATGATTTGCTGTTTGGCTCAAGTGTTGATTCTGAAACCGGCTGAATACTGAGCGTTATTTTGTTTTGTCACACACCTTTTATTCTTCTTTTAGGGTCATGTAACCTCATTCTTTGGTCCTACAATGGTCCGCCATTCCTCTTTCCAAGCCCATGCGACAGATGACATTCGACACATTCAGAGTTTGGAAACAGGCGTCCTCTTCCTCTCCAAGTCCAACCTCAGATGTAACACTCGTGGAGGCCTCATTATGTTTGATTATCCGTGGGTGGAACAAACTTTTACTTTGACAAGTGTGCTAAACTGCCGCTTTAACACAATGAGAGTATGTTTTTGTTTATTTTCTGTTTGCTTATTTCAGGATGGAAGAAGGTGCTGACATGCACAGTCTCCTCATGACGGATAACAACACGCTGCTCATGGGTGGGTTACAGAACTACGTGGTTGAAGTTGACTTGAATACTGTTCAAGAAACTCAGAAGGTGAGATGGTTGGATTAATAAATGCTTGCACCAATGGAATGTACATAGTTAAAGACACTGATAATTTTTTTTATGTTCTTTCAGTTCAATGTTGAGGTACCAGGAGTGGCAATAATGCGACAAACCAGTCGTTTCTTCTTCTGTGGACACACCTCTGGCAAGGTCTGTCTTTATAGTTTGTTTCTTAGCCGGTAAAATGTTTATCCTCACGTTTTCTTACTTAGTTACCTCCGTCAAGGTGGTTATGTTTTTGCCAGCGTATGTTTGTTAGCAAGATTACACAAAAACTACTGGATGGATTTTGCTGAAATGTTCAGGAGAGTATTGGCCTATCTTAAAAATGGTTAGATTTTGGTGGTGATCCTGATAACCACCATTAACAAATAATCATTTATGTTCAATAACTGTCTAACTAATAATGATATCAACATGATTCTGAGTGCTAGGTGCGCTCTCCGAGTGCTTTCTAGTATATATAATCAACACTGATTGATCTGTTTTTGAACTTGTGCTATTCTTTTTCTACACTGTTGTGTGCATTATGTATGTTATGTTATGGGTTTTAAGTCTGGAATAAAGTGTCTATCATTATGTCATACTGCCTTAATAAATCTCTTGGTTGATACTTTTTTTAATATTCCTGAATTTCACAAGAATTAGATGAAAATAACTTGTTGATATCAGTAGGTCACAATGTTCTTCTGTCAATAACAGGTAACCCTGCGGGATCTACGCAGCTTTAAGATGGAGCACGAGTTTGATGCATTCTCCGGCAGCCTCTCAGACTTTGACGTTCATGGAAACCTCCTGGCTGCGTGTGGGTTCTCCAGCCGAGGTTTAAATGGGCTGGCGTGCGATCGTTTCCTGATGGTGTACGACCTGCGAATGATGAGAGCTGTTACGCCTCTTCAGGTGCACGTGGACCCTCTTTTCCTGCGCTTCATTCCTACCTACACATCACGGCTTGCCATCATCTCACAGACAGGTAACAACAGGAGAATGTACTGTCTTATAAAAGTAGTTTTCTCTATGTGTTTGAAGATTGAAAGATGTGTCTCTTCCAAATTTGGATGAATTTATCCTAAAAAAACATCAAGGGCATAAGAACAAGGTTTGTTCTGTTTGGCTTGTCAGCATCAGTTCATTGGTAGAAATGCAACGAAGGTCAAAATTTCAACAAGTAAAAGGTCTCAAATTGAATTAACATGCGTTATTTTTTAACTGAAATACTTACATTTGGCAATTTTAGATTTTGTTATTGGAGTCAGAATAATCACAAATTCCCCTATCAATATTTTTTCCACCCCCTCCCTAATATTAGTGTTAGAGATAAATTACATTTAAAAAGTAATTAGGAACATTTCTAATCATGTCCACATGAGTATATAGAAAGTGTTTTAATGCGTTGTCGTCATTTTCCCATCACCCTTGTCTCCAGGTCAGTGCCAGTTCTGTGAGCCAACTGGTCTGGCAAACGTGGCAGACATTTTCCACGTCAACACCGTGGGCCAGCTGCTCATGAGCTTCGACGTATCATCCAGCAAACAAGCCCTGGCCTTTGGGGACTCTGGAGGATGTGTGCACCTGTGGTCGGATGCTCCAGAGGTTTCTTTTAATGATTATTCGCGAGAGACTGAGTTCGCCCTGCCTTGCCTTGTGGACACGCTGCCTCAGCTGGACTGGAACCACGACCTGCTGCCCCTGTCGCTCATCCCCATGCCGCTGACCAGCACCGAGCAGCTGCTGTCAGACTGGCCCTCCACCCTGGCTACACCCAGCCCCAGGTAACACGGGCCAAATCAAGGCTGTCATGATGCCAGAAGTTTAACTTTCTTCTTGATATTTGATGCTGCTTAGGAGTGCGGGGGTGAAGGGTCAGCTGCTGGATACATTGCATACTGGGTTCCTGGGACCTGGTGTGTTGGACCAGGACACAGGGGCAACTGTGTGTGTGGCCAGAGCAACATGTGGTGAAGTGTCGACCTGGCATATGCTCCTATACCTGACCTGAATGCTGCTATCAGTTCTACCTTTTAATCCAATTCTTTATCGATTCCCTTATTGCTTTCTCTCTGGACAATGACAGACCTACACAGGTTTTCAGAGTCAACAAAGTCAAACACATGGCTCTCCTGATATTTGATGCTGTTCTGTGTAGATGAATGTTTCAGCAAGTTGCTGGTGTCTCTACCCTTTCCTAAAGTCACACAGATGCAAACACTGAACATTGCACAGTTAATATCATACTGTATTAAATTAAGCCACACTTTTGACTGCTTCTGTTTTCTGCCCATCACGTTGACACCTTTGACTTCCTTCATGTCATTTCTGCTCACAGCTTCTGATGAGAGTGTGATGACCTTGCAAAGCATACAGAACTTTGTGGTAGGAATTGATAAGGGAATTGTTAAGCAAAAAGACTAATGATGTCAGTTCCTATAGCTATTTGCTATCTGTTCTTGACTGGAATTGGTTTTTGATTCCCATTCTCACCACAGACTGTGATATTACACAGACTTGTATGCCAGAGAGTTGAGGAAATGATAATATTGGTGGTTTTGGCTTCCATCAAACACACAAGTGACAGCATCACATGCTTTAAATCACATTTCACATGCACACATTGCCATTGTGATGTAAAACGATTTATTGTTCGGCCCTTGTTGAAATAATGAACATCTGGGAGTGTTTTTGATATTTATTTCCTCAGAAGGAACAACTGGCTTTGGGACTCAGTACCACAGACCAAAGAGGGAAGTTGGAAAAACTTATGGACAGACTCTGTCATTGTTGGTTTGCATCTGTCGGTGGGATATGCTGACAATTGCAGAACAAGGAGATGTGGCATTTTTTTTTATTTTTTCACACAGCTGCCCACTTTAAAGAATAAAACCAAAACACCAAACATGACGTGGATGATCTTCCTCCCCACCAAAAACAAAATCAGTTCACATGAAGGAACTTGTATGTTCCCATTTGTGCAATTATCCCTGCCTGACCTCATAGAGGTGACGACAGTGTTTAGATTAGGTCAACATCCATGGTCAATAAAGATTTGTTTAAAGATTTGCTATTTTTCACATTTCAGATTTGATTTATAATTAAGTTAGAATTTGGCATCTTCACCAAAACTAAAATATGGACTGCTGGTCACGATGTAGCAACCTCTCATGAATATGTTTACTCAACAGAAGAACACAGCATTTGTTATGACTGGATCATTTGTTAACTTGTCACTGCATGTTCCTTCTTAAACCACTTTCAGCGCCCTAAAATGTCCATAATTTAAGCGTCTGCAGTCTGCTCACAGATTGTTCATGACAATTATGATGTTCAGATTTGGTAGTTTTGGTTAGATGGTGTTTCTTCAGCCTGTTAGGGAATTCTGTGATAGAATTTTGTCATGTTAAATCTTATTGCATGCAGATGCTTCTCTTGGCTAATCCATACTGCTGTTTGAAGGCGATATATTTATTTCAGCAAAGAAGGCTTCGTTCTTGATGGTGCCTGTCTGTCTGTCTGTGAGCAAAATAAAAAGTTCTCAACAGTTCCTGATGAAATTTTCAGGGATGTTGGTTATGGCACAAAGAAGAAGTGATTCGATTTTGGTGGTGATCCAAATACGGTTGTGGATCTAGGAATTGTATAAAGGATTTTTAAACATTACAAGATAGGACAGTCTCCACATTTTTGATAGTAACTCGGCCGAGAGTTAAAAATGCCCTGGCGGAAGTTTGTGCTCTTTTAGCACTCCTAAATATTCTCCTGTGACTCTTTGACTTCAAAATGAATGTCATGAAGGCTTGAAGTGGTTTAAAGTGCCAGCTTCAGAAGTATTAAAAGAGGCATGAGACAGAAGTTATGTCCTCACAAACATAGGCGAGTCTTTATTAAAACTGAGGTTTTCTTCCTGCACTTATGAAAATTATCCCACCTAGACATGAGGTTTTAAAAAACATCTTTATCTGCATGAAACCTTTAAATTGATGGCTAAATGCTATCTGTAGCGTACAATGGTGTCCATGACATGAAAATACATTCTTGTGCAAAGGTAGTTTCAACAGTGTTCCACTCAAATCGTGACCATGAACTTTGGATTTCAACAGAGACAAATCTAGTGAACTATTTCAGATACTGAAATGAAAAACATTCATGAGGAATCTTGTTGGTTCACACATCTGTTTTAACTGTGACAACCATAGATATGGGCAGCCATTGTTCGCAAGTTAAAACAGTCTCTCCTCAAAATCTGTTTCATTGTTTGGAGCGTTGTATAAAGCAGCATCTAAGTGTGACAGCAACTGTGAATGTAAGCTTAAGCATGTGAATTGTCCAGTTTGCAGTGCTGAAACCAGCTAAAGTTAAGCAACGTCCACAGCAGAACAACTCTCTATAACAGAAGTCATACTGTTACACACTGATGCTACACAGAAACTAGCATACAATGTGACGTTTTGGCCCAAAATGCCATTGTTAGTGTCGACATGTCAACACTGTAAACAGAGTTTTTATCAAATTAAGCGTTTTCAGTGACCTGAAACACTGTTGCAGATGAACAGAGGACACAGACGCACAGAAAAAGCTCAAGTTTGAAAAATACACACCTATGTAACGACATGGCTGAACACTGTGCTGTTCGTGTTTAAGTCTGACTGTTTCTGTATGTGGAGCTCCCACTGTAACTTGCTCTCTTGGGCTTCTTCAGCACTATAATGTACAGTAACAGATGGGGAAACCATTTGTTTCCTTATCATTGAGACTGATATTAACGTGCAGTGGTGTGGTGAGAGCAGAGCTAGGCTTCTGTGCTGTTGTGAAACTACATTATTAAAAAACAAGCTAAACTACAACTTGTAGTCCATCCTCACTGATGTAAAAGAGTCAAAAATTTGTATTGAATTTGGATTTTTTTTCTTAATTAAAGTCAGTATGTTTTTGTTATATCTCTGTTTTTCAGAGACATTATCACTTTTTTAGAGTCTCACATTACACCACTGTTCTTTCCCTCAGACGAGCTCCTGCTGTGGACCCAGAAATCCTGCGCACAATGAAAACTGTTGGATTTATCGGTTATGCAGCAAATCCTCGTACCCGGCCACGAAACCAGGCATGTCAAACCCATCATACTGTGTGGATCTAATGCAACTTTGCTTCAGTGTTATGATTTCTTTGGATCATTTAATGTTCTGTTTATTATATTATTATAGTATCATTTTTTAAACTGTTAACATCAGTTTTTGTGTTGTTTTCAGGTTCCATATAAAATAAAAGATGTAGAGCTGGATTATGACAGCTACAACCAGGTCCCTGAATCACCAATCGGTCGAGATGAAGAGCCACACCTCTACATGGTGCCCAAAAAGTACAGAAAGGTCAGACTCCCCTGATTCATCTATGATTTTACATAAAGGACAATTTATTTCTCTATCTCATGATAATCTGTTTAATGACTCTGTGCATATGAACAAAGTCTTCTGTAGTATGTAATTGTATGTTTGTCCATAATCAGGTCACAATTAAATACTCCAAACTGGGCCTGGAGGATTTTGATTTTAAACATTACAACAGGACTTTGTTTGCTGGTCTGGAGCCTCACATCCCCAATGCCTACTGCAACTGCATGATCCAGGTAAGAAGCATGATGTTTCTGTGAAGTGTTTTTCAGAAAATTTAACAGAAAATTGATCAAACTGTGCTTGATTATTTGAAAGCAGAGTTGGTCTCCTTCCTTTTTTGGCACATTAGGTTTTATATTTTATCGAGCCAATCCGGTGTCTGGTCCAGAATCACCTGTGCCAGAAAGAGTTTTGTTTGGCCTGCGAGCTCGGCTTCCTCTTCCACATGTTGGATTTGTCTCGAGGTGATCCATGCCAGGTAGATTATCTGCACTTGTTTTCTCCATTAACGCTCTGCTCACACCTGTGGCATCCCCAGATGTGTCGTCTACATGCTGTCTCCTGTGCACATCTCCAAACCAAATCTGATTTCTTTTTTCAAGGCCAGTAACTTTCTGCGAGCCTTTCGCACCATCCCAGAGGCCTCCGCGCTGGGTCTGATCCTGGCAGATTCAGATGAGCAGACAGGAAAGGCCAGACTCGGTCGCTTAATCCAAAGCTGGAACCGTTTCATTCTCACTCAACTCCACCAGGAGACGCAGGAGCTGGAGGGCCCGCAGGCCTACAGAGGAGCCAGCAGCAGGTCAGAGCAGCCAACACAAACATGTCTCTCTGGAGTGACAAACAGCTTCTTCAACAAATCTTTTCAATAAATTGGACTGGGCAATGAGTACCGAAAGTTGTATCTCTGTATTTTGGCTGCATGATTACCCCAAATTTATTTCTTGATTTTTATTTCCTCTAAAGAATTCACAAAAAAGTCACTTTTAAGTCAGATTAACATGGACTATGTGTTGCACAAGCACTTTATTTACAAACAGCTGCTCACCTTGTTCGTGGGAAAATATTTCCTGGAATTCTTCCTAAATTAAACAATAAAATATACCCAAGTTTGACCAAGCCATTCTAATAAAATTATTTCGTGAAGAGCACATCACAGCCAGCTCTTTCTGTAAATCTCTGTCTAAATCTCAGTCTCTTTTGGGGGCATTAAGCCTTGTAAGTATTTCTTCTGTGTGAATCAGAGGTGGCAAGCGAGGCCACAAGCGACCCCCCTGATCCCTCAGCGCGGCTCAACAGTCAGTTTAAAATATAAAAAATAAGATACATTTTGTTGAAAAAGTAGATATAATTAGCCTTTAAAAGATGAAAAAATTACAAAATTTCCAAGAAAACAGAGCTTAAATCTGCCGTTGGTAGTTCTGTTTCACTCCCTGTTATGCACTACTAAAATACTGGAATACTACTACTAGAATATGGATTTGAGTAAAATATAACCAGTGGTGGACAAAGTACTCCATTACTTGATTAAAAGTATAGATACTCCTGGTCAAATGTTACTCCGATACAAGTGAAAGTTGTTCAGTCAAATTTTTACTTGAGTTAAAGTACTGGAGTACCTGCTTTAGAAAATATTTGAGTATTAAAAGTACATTTTCGATTTAACCTAATGACTGAAACAACCTACTGAATGCATTGACCTGCTTATAGAACCTGTAGAGTAAAAAGCTCATAAAATATGCTGCGAGGTCTATAGAAATGCCTATTGAAACATGATGGAATCCACTAAAGGACAACCATTGCCGTTTTCAATTTTTTATTTAATGTTAGCTCAACGTTTACCTGCTTGATCTGAGTAGCGCATGCGTGAGGTACAAGTACGGCATCAACACTTGAACAAATCACATGCAGATTGCATTTTAGAAGAGACAAGAAATTTCATCCACTGGCTTCAAAGCTATACTTAAAAGTAACGAGACTCTTCATAGAAATGTTGTGGAGTTAAAAGTACAATATTTGTCTTTCAAATGTATTGGAGTAAGAGTCATAAGTTTCCAGAAAAAGCAATACTCAAGTAAAGTACAGATACTCAAAAAATGTACTCAAGTAAATCTACTTTGTTACTTTCCTCCCCTGAATATAAGTTTATCACTGGTAGGTGCTCTGTAACTTGTACTGAAAAAGTTTACAAGCCTTGGTGTCAATGTTCAGTGTGAGGATCAATACTTGTTCAAAATATCCTCCTGCTCTAAGGGACTAGCTGGACTTTGTAGAGGAGCTACATGACATGGAACGACTCTCAGGTATTTTAAGAATTCAAAATGCAGAATTCTTCAAGATGAATAAATGAAACCCCTATAAGACTGCAAGTCGAGACACCACAGATCCTCTCTGCTGAAAGTGTCATTGTGAGCTGCTTAAAATGTCAAAGCAAACAAGACTGAACCCCACTGATTTTATCTATGTTTGTTTAAAAGTGTGAACGTACAGGGTGGTATAAGGGTTTGGTACATTCCTAAGCATATGAAGATGCACTTGTGTACATTTTCTGTCTATTTTGAAATGTCCTTTTGTAAATGAAAAATTAAGTGAAAAAAAAAGCTTGCATTGAATTCTGGGTTGCTGAAGTATGAAGTATTACTAGTTGTATTGAGTTTAAATATCTTAATCTTGCTATGATACTGCAGTAGTTGAAAGTACCATTGTTAAATTTGTTTTTTTGGCTTAGAAGATAAAATAATGTTGCCCTCATGGTAACCAAAGTTGCCCATCCTTAAAGTAAATTAACCAAAACTAAGCTGATAAACAATATTGTCTCACCATATATTTAGTCTGATATATTTTAAGAATGCTACATCCTGTGCAGCCCCAAAAGTCAGTATTTTTACAGTCTGGAGCTTTTCTTATCACAGACCCTCTACAGAAACCAGTCTGATGAACTGCTGACTTGTGTCGTCTTGTGTTGATGCAGCTCTCTGGGCTCCTCTGGTGAGTCTGAAATAGGAAAACTGTTTGGCTGTGAGGTGGAGAACAGCAGTCTGTGTCGCTGTGGTAAAGAGACGGTCCGTACCTCCCTCACGTTACTCTTCACCATGCATTATCCTGAACAGAGCTCTCAGGGTGAGTTCATGAACCACCATATACTCCTTTATTCTCTCAGTAACTCAAGCACAGAGCGAGGCAGTTGTGCTCCTTTCCTGACAAATTTCCCTTTGACTCACCAGATAAAACAATCAAAGAATACGACTTTGCTGAGATTTTGAAGAAAAGCATCTGTTTGGAGCAGAGCACGCAGGCCTGGTGTGAAAACTGTGAGAAGTATCAGCCCACAGTGAGTAACAGCATCTGTTCAGTCACATCATCAGTTTATTAACTGAAGTGTGTTTCTCTGTCTGTAAGATCTGCTTCATGTGTCTGATTGTGTTGATATAGGTGCAGACACGCAACATCCGCTGTCTGCCTGATGTCTTGGTCATCAACTGTGAGGTGAACAGCGCCAAAGAGGCTGAGTTCTGGAAAATTCAGGCAGAGGTAAGTAGAAGTTTCATTTTCTTAGATGCATGATCTAAATAAAGCTTGAATTTGAATATTGTTTTTTTTTTTTTTCAACAGTATGCCTTCAACAAGGCGATGCAGAAAGAAGCAATGGAGCCGGCAAAACCTAAAGAACCCCCACCCATGCCCACCGAGTGGTGCCTGGAGTAAGATAAAGTTTCACAATTTTTAAAGCCATTATTAATGAGTCCTAAGTCCATATACTCTTGAAAACAATACAAAAGCTTAAAGGGATAGTTTTGGTTTTCTGAAGTGGGGGCCCATGGCACCACTAAGAATAATTGCCAAAAAAGCAACTGGCCAGCTCTGCCTCTGAGGGGAAGAAGCCGGGTTTGGACACCAGGCAATACAACGCAGTCATTGGTGCCACTTAGTGCAGCGGGTAACTGAAAAAAAATGTTCAGTGGTGATGCAAGCATGAAATTTGGCACACATACTCTCCAAGGGCCACTGTTTTGAAAAATAACGTTAGACACTGGAAAATTCAAGATGGTAGCCATTTTTCACAATGTGTAGAAAATTGGTATGAGGAGTGTACGTGGGCCACTTGACCAGAAACTGCTCACATTTCAAGATTGTAGCCATTTCTTTGAGCTTGCCACCTGGATCTTTAAATAATATATTACCATCTTCATTTGAATTCCTAAATAAAGGCCAAGATTGGTTTTTTGACTGTGTTTTGTCTAACTCCTTCCCCTTGACCTGTCCGATTTGGTAAAACCTGCCAGGAGTTGCCTCCTAACAGCATAGCTGTCAGGGCTGATCGAAATACACAAGCTCCCCAACCAAGACAAGGTAACAGTAACTTGTCAATTCAGTTCAGGGGAAGGGGAAACAAAAAGAAAGATGAGTTAAGTGGCACAGCTGTGGTGCTGAATGGGCCGCCACCTTGAATTTTCCAGTGTCTAATGTCATTTTTCAAAATAGTGGCCCTTGGAGAGTATTTGTGCCAAATTTCATGCTTGCATCACCATGTGAGTTGTTGAAATAATGAGCATTCGATAGAAATGGCGGCCATCTTGAAAAATGGCCACTCTGACCTGAACAGCTGATGAGGGGGGTGCAGCACGTTGCTGGGGAAGTATACGAAGTCCAACCTTTTAAACACAAAAATCTGCTTGTAGATTTTGGCTGTTTTTTAAAATTAGTGTTAGTTGAATAATTAACTGGTAGGTTTAAATAATTTGCAGCTCAGCCTATAAGCTCTTCATTGCACTCTGTTTTTCATTCTTTAAGTGGGGAGGACTGCAACATGGAGGGCTTCACCTTTGACACTCGAGCGGAGGATCTGCGACACGTCTGGATTCCTCTCACTCTGAAGATGTCCATCAGTAAAAGTCAGGGTCTGGAGATCAGCAGCTGGCCTGAAGGAGACGAGGTGAGGGGGGAATACCTCTTACTATAGGATGTTTTTAACCTGGAAGTGTTGCCTAAGCTTCCTTATTTAAGTGCAAAACTAATCCTGCTGTGGGGTTGGCTATGCACTCCCTCTTTGTTTGTGTGGCACCCTGCTCTTTCTCCCTCAGACTCTTGGCCAGTGTTCACTCTGAATAGTTAAAACGGTCTCTTAATTACCACTGTTCATTTGTATGTTTTTTTTTTTACTTAATCACCAATTAAAAACAAAGTAACCATGCCTACTGCTCCAACACTAAACCAAATGAATCTTTGGGGCATAAAACGCAGATTAGGTCTAAATGATATTTAAAAAACTAACATTGCAATATTTTTTTCTTGTGCAATATATGTAGCGATTCCCTTTTTGCTGTTATTTCCTGTGTTAAATTTGATCTAATGGCTCCTTTCTTTCTCGCTGACCAGTTGAGCGCTGCTGAGGAGGCAGAGGGAGCTTCTCTGTATGACTTGGTCGTCACAGTGCCTCACGTCCTCGACGCTCGCACGGGAGGAAACTTGGTTGCACACATAAAAGTCGGGGAGACTTATCATCAGAGAAAAGAGGTGATTGATTCATGCTTAGTTTAAGTAATGCAGTTTAACACTTACCGTCTTCTTCTACAAAACTGATGTGTTCTTGGTCATGAGGATTCTGTGCTTTAGAAATTAAAAACTTGATTTTAAGGAAGAAATCTTCACTTTCTTTAAACCTTTAATGTCACAATGTAAAAACTTTTATCATTTCAATTAATTAGTTTTCTTTTATTTTTAAATTTTGATTTTTAGTAGTAGTGTTGTTATTGTTTTAATTATTTTGAATGAAATGCTTTGGCATTAATGCCCCACATACATGCCACAAAGCTCCTTGAATTGAATTGAAGGTGCAAAACATTATGTGTTTCAGGGAGTCACTCATCAGCAGTGGTACCTCTTCAACGATTTCCTTATTGAGCCGATTGACAAGGTGAATATTTAGTGGTACATAATTCTTTGGATGACATGTCTAGTTGTGATTGAGCGAAATAATTCCCATTCTTCTTGTCACAGACTGAAGCTGCTCAGTTTGATGTTACCTGGAAAGTTCCTGCCGTTCTTTATTATGCAAAGAGAAACTACCACACCAAATATGACCTCCGCAGTAAGTTCAAGGTCACGACACTTTAAGATTTTCTTCTGAGGTACCGCGCATTGATTCACCTGCTCATGCTTTGCTGTTTGTTTCAGTTAAAAACCCAATAGACGCCAGCGTGCTGCTGACTGAGGCCTCGCTGGCTCGAAAGCAGAGGAAGAGTCACGCCACGTTCATCCCTCTGATGGTCAGTGAGATGCCACAGGCGGGCGACCTGGTGGGGCTGGACGCTGAGTTTGTCACACTCAACCAGGTGAGTGATGTCAGATAGTGTGCACGTGCGAGAGGCTGTTTGTAACTCCAGTTCCTCATTTTACAGGATGACATGGAGTCTTTGTCAGGTATAAACGAGAAGTTGCAGTGTAATCAAACTGTATGAGCCAAGGTCATGCTGTTGTTTTTTGAGTTTAATATTTCCAGTGGATTTACATTTAGAGTTATTAAGTATGATATTTGGCTTAAGAAAAAACATTTTTATTTCATATTCTGATCTAGGTATTTTGTTGGTAAGTTTTATTCATTTTTTGATGAAGATGTATTTGGTCACTGTCACCTGTTTAAGAACTTATCCTTGTGAAAACCTCCGCCAAGGTAGCTCACATATTGCTGTTATGTCTATAAGCTATAGTTCCACGATAAAGTTACCATCATAATATGACTCCTTTGACCCTGAAAACCCACACCTAGCACTCAGAATCATGTTGATATCATTATTAGTTAGACAGTTATTGAGCAATGGTGGTTATCTGGATCATCACCAAAATCTGATCATTTTTAAGTTGGGCCATTAACAGCATCTCCTGAAAATTTCAGCAAAATATGTCCAGTAGTTTTTGCGTAATGTTGCTAACAGACAAACATACGCCGGCAAAAACACAATCTCCTTGGGGGAGGTAATAAAGTTAAAGTGGAGGCACAGGGATAACGGGCGTAGGCCACAAGACTACCAGCTATTCAAAGTTTTGTCCATAACAAACAACCTCATTAAAAGAACTTTAACATTCTTGTGTTTCTGTTTGTTGTTTTTGTAGGAAGAGGCCGAGCTGCGCAGTGACGGCACAAAGTCGACCATCAAACCCAGTCAGATGTCTGTGGCCAGGATCACCTGTGTGAGGGGTCAGGGCCCAAACGAGGGGGTGCCCTTCATAGACGACTACATCTCTACTCAGGAGCAGGTGAGAGGCTCCAGAGTAAAAATATCACTGTAGTTTTTCCAGATTCTGGATTTAAATGAGAATATTATCTGATCTCTTGGGTGCTCTATAAAAGGAAACTAAATATCTTTAAGTAGAAGACAGAACAAGACATTTTAGGACTTTATTTTAGGCTGAAGATGATCTCAATGTTTAACAGCTTCCTTTCAGTTCACTTCCAACACTTCTGAATCTTCTTTCATCTCAGGTGGTGGACTATCTGACACAATACTCTGGCATCAAACCAGGAGATTTAGATGCCAAGATTTCCTCAAAACATCTGACCACGCTGAAGTCGACGTATTTGAAGCTGCGATTCCTCATCGACACAGGGGTTCGCTTTGTCGGCCACGGTCTACAGAAGGACTTTCGTGTCATTAATTTACTGGTATGTCATTTCACAGCTTCAGATAAGTGATGAGAACTTCAGCTGAGGACACTGCAAGATTTTTTTGGCAGATTTTACCACGAGTCCGCACCAGCTAGGAACAGTCGGCATGGCTTATTGCCACAAAAATCTACAAGTGTGTGAAATTGCCTGCAAATTTAAGAATGGCTCGCAAACAAACGGCTCACTCACAGCTGAAAATCGGTTCTAATCTTTTACTTAAAAGAGCTGTTCAAAAGACTTGACTCGTTCACAAACGTCACATCTGTAGCACAAACCACCGCGGAAGTAGGTCAACAAATCAAAGCCTCTGTTTATGATAGTAGAAGAAGAAAAAACAATGATAGTAAAAGATAACATAATATAACACGGTAAAAAAACGGGCCACACTCACAACAAGCACACGAGACTGTTTAGAGTTGCTGAAGAGTTTATCTGATAACTGTAGGCAGAGGCAGGCTAATACAACCCATTGACCCCCAGTGTTTGAACTATGCTAACTAGCGGTGGGCTAGCTCTGCCCGTCTCTTCCTTGTTACTGTACGCACAGTTGAAAGAATGGTGTCTATATGCCTGTCATGGACTCCCAAGTGAGGCAAGACTCGAAAAGAAAAAAAGCTGTTGTATCCCTTTAAAGTTGTGTTGTGTGTCCTCAGCGTAAGATTTCAGAATTACAGCAGATTGTGTTGTGCAGAAAAGCTCAAGATATCAGATATTTTTCTTGAACTATTACTCAGAGCTTTCTTTTTTGGTGTTTTTTTAGGTCCTGAAAGATCAAGTCATCGACACAGTCTACCTGTTCCATTTACCTCGAAAGAGGATGATTTCTCTGAGATTTCTCGCCTGGTACTTTTTGGGTAAGTCAGAGGTTCTGTAGTCAAGTTTATTTACTCAAGGCACAATGTGAAAGGTGTGTTCATAGTTACATACTTAAAAAAATTGCCACTGGATTCTCCATACTAGTGCAAAAGGCAAGGTAACTATTAACCTTTACAGAGTTTACAGAGTTAAGACCAAAGACAATATGATAGCATTAAAGACACAAAATTAGCAAAAGAAGGACAGTGAAATATAATTCCAAGGTAAAAAAAAAAAAGAGAAATAAAAATGCAGATTAAAGGCATTGGAGGAAGATGAAGCAGGCTGTGGATGCTTTGACTGATGATTTTCTGTGCTGTGACTCTGAAGAGATTGGTTGATCTGTCTGTACCTGTGTCTGTAATCGACTCATGTCTATAACTTTGTAAACTGTGCTGCTGCCTGTCTTGGCCAGGACACTCACAAATGTGATTTTTAATGTCAATGAAGTTTTTTCTGGTTAAAGAATAGAGGGGATAAATGGAGAAGAAAAACAGAAGAAGCTGAAGAAGGCTGTAGTAAAAAAAAGAAAAGTTTTAAGACCTGTTTAAAGACGTTCACAGATGTAGAGAGCCTCAGGTTTTCTGGTACTTTGTTCAACAGGTGAGAAGCATAGAAACTAAAGGCTGCCTCACCCTGATTAGTCCTGACCCTGAGAACTGTGAGTAGACTTGTCCCAGAGGACCTGAGGGGTCTGGATGCCTCTTAGGGGAGTTCTGATAGTTTTTAGGTCCAAAGCTGCACAAACGGAGGAAGTTAATGGACTTGGTAAATTGTCTTGAGCATCGAGAGCACTTTTCTAGTCTTTGATGACGCACTGATCGTTCACAGCTGCTGTTTAAATAATCCGTCAGCATTAGCTAAGTCATTCCTGCCTTTTCATTCCCATAAACACTCCACTGTCAGCAAAAGCAACTTGGAGTTGTGTCTTGCCCAAGGACAAGGAATAACACGATGGGAAGCTGTGGGGGCCTGATGTGGCCCCTGAGCCACCAGTTGTTGATCACTTTAAAGCTTTTATTGGTTAATTACCTGAGAAGAAGCACAACTAACCCACTTAAACTTCCTTACTCAGGACCTAATGAAAAAGAGATGAAGTATTAAAGTAGTGGGGCCTTATTAACTGAAGAAACAGATATGTCCCTGAAATGTTAAAAAAACAAAGAGCAGTAAGAGTGAACTTGCTGTCATCAGATTGACAAACACTCCTTATGAAATATATGAATCCTCCATCGCTTATGAATGTTTAATCAAGGAAGGTTTTGCTTAGGAGTTACTGAAATCATCTTTCAATGAGGGTGGTTTAATCTGTCATGGCTGGTTAAATACGACAAATGTTCTGATGATTGAAGCTCAAGTTCAGAGCCGGAGAAACGCTCATAACTGCATATCCTCTCCCAGATATTAAACGTTTATCCGACACTTTTGCCTCTTTATTATCTGATTTCAGGATTAATTGTTTGGAGGGAGCATGTTGTTGATCAGCAGCTGTTAAATTTCTGTTGTACTTATTTTTCTTGACAAGATTAAGATGGTTCTAAAGCAGGATCAACATTTACTGAAAAGTCTAAAACTGACTATGTTTTAATCAGGAATATGAAATTGATCAGCATGCTCAAGTCTGTAAAAGCACTGACCAATGCATTCATCTACTGACCACTGATCAGATGTTAAAGCCATGGCCCTGCATTACAGCTGTTTCAATGCTTTGTGGAATTTATTGTATGAGTGGTTGAAGTGCTATTTAATGGAGGTCCATTAATGATAGACATATTAAATGATATCATATTTAACTATATCCCAAGCCAGATTTGTCCCATGGGCCTTAAGTTTGACGTGTCTGCTCTAAAGCATCGTTACTCTTTAATGTCACCCCAGTTCATTTTAATGTTTGTTTTTATGTCATCTTAAAGTAATTCAGTTTAAAAATCTGCATTCCTGCTCAATGACTGGATTGCACCATAAAGTCAACAATTTGTGTTGTCAAATGTAACATGTCAAAAGAGCGTTTATTACTTTTAAAATCACTCATTTTTTGGATATGCAACTTAGCAAGTATAATGTATTATTTTGGCCCTCGGCCTGACCAGTACTTTGAGAAATCAGGTGGCAAAACAGCAGTAACATTGTGTATAGTTGAGAGAAATAAACAAAGGAAATGCTCTTCTGTGTGAAAGGATCAGCTAGGATAGCCAAAAGCAACTTCCATGACAAGCCGAGTGCAGTATGCCTGTAGCTGCTGTTAGCCTCGAAAGAGCCACAAGTGGCATCCTCTCATAGTGTACCAGTCCATAATCAACAATCAAGGCACATCTAGTTAAGACATGGTAATTAGTTTAGCCTAGAAGTGCTGCTGACTCTTGGTCCTGCCTTTGCACAGTTGGCTCCACCTTTTGAACGCCTTAAACATGTTTAACATCGTCTTTTTCCTCTGAGGTGCCTCTGTCTTCCTTTTCTTGTCCAGCTCGTGGACAGTTGTTGCAAATGCCAGTAAAGCTGAAAAGTACCTCCAACATTGTTCACATTTCTCAGCAGTTCCTTAGGAGTGCAGCTAGTGGAGGGGCTTTCTCTAATCTGAGTCCTAAATGACCGATAAGAATGCTTCCCTTGCTAGACTTTGTGAAGGCTGAATACAGAGCCAGGAGGGGCCCATGTCTCAGGCAGCTCAAATAACACAATTTGAACAGATTACTATGTTTTTGGGAGCTGATGACCCAAAAACAGCATACTGTAGCTTAACTGTGAATTAGCTATGATGGGGTATTTTCAGTCTTTAATTCTGCTGACTGACTGAGCAGAGAGCCCCTTAAAGACAGACCAGGCAAGACTGTTTCTAAATGTAACAGGCAGCAGCTCATTTGACTCACTAAGAGGCATCTTGCCCCCACTCTGTTGCAAAGTAAAGATGCAACCACGCCGTCAAATGTCTTATTTCAGTTTAAATAACTTACAGACAGCTTAGTAAACAAGTTAAAAATAACATATTTTTATGTTCTTCTTCGCTATTTTCATTTACATTCTGTGCTGTAGTGTTTTACTGTGGTTAATGTCAAAACTAGTACATATGCTGAATTATAGTAATATTTCATTATATAATGCTTAATACAAGTTTATTTAACAGAATAAGCACTTTAAAACTGTCGCCTTAGTCCAAGTCGTTGTTTCAAACCAGACTTCTACTGCAGTCAAGCACTGATTTACATTAAAGATTATAAAGCAAACATCTCAAAATACTTTTGTTTTTATCAATTTTACATCCTTAAATGATACGTTGGTAAAATTGCTTCACTTTGTCAATAGGCACTTGAAATAAAAGCCAAATATCATTTTTGAAATTTTGTTATAGTTGGATTAATCTCAAGTTTGCAGTTAAAGTGAGAGATCAGTCATGAAATAAAATGTTAATCGATTCCTGAGGTTTGCAGAGTATTCTGATACAGGCTGCATTTTATAAGTAATGTGAACAGACAAATAAAATTACAGCTCTGAGCCAAAAACCTGACCACAGCACTCAAGCTTGCGTGTCTAATTATTCGTTTCTTTATTCCCAGACCTGAACATCCAGGGGGAAACCCATGACAGCATTGAGGACGCCCGCACGGCTCTGCAGCTGTACAGGAAGTACCTGGAGCTGAGTCGAGGAGGCGGGGCCGACGAAGTCAGGAAGGTCCTGAAGGGACTCTACGAAAAAGGTCGCCAGCTGGACTGGAAAGTCCCAGACTCGGACGCTGGAGATGGTCAAGGTAGCCCAAAAAGTACGACATTACATTGAAAGAGATATATGATGATGATGATGATAATAAGGAAGAAAAGACGATTTTCTATGAAAGACTTGGACTGAAACTGCTTCTCTTCCTCTGACAGGTGCTGCTGTGTTTCCCTCTGTGATGGGGCTCTGAGCTGCACCCAGACAAACCAGCCCCTGCATCCTGACAGATGTAGCTCAGTTAGCATCATGTTTTTCATTATTTCAGTGTATTTTTCTATGTGTACAGTGTTAATGAATGTCTTTGTTACTTGTACAGTCTGCTCCATCATTGTGACCAAATGGTTTTAATCATGAATAAATTTGTACTAAAATGAATCACTACTTCATGTTTGTATTGTTCTTTCAATGCTGCCTTTGTTTTGGCTCATGTAAACGAGTCTGTCATGACAACTAGAAGATCAGCGACATGATAAAATCAGGAAGGGAGAGTCATATTTACATTTTTACATCATAGTCTGTACATCACAGCGTTTCAGAGAAGTCCATTCAAATTTATCAATGAATCAGGCTCAGCGATTTTTCCCGGCTTTCGTAGAAGTTCAAGGCCTGTTTGGTTTCACTTTCACCCGAAATATTCCTGACAGGTTTAGTAACATTTACCAGCAGCTCTAGAGTGATGCAACGACTCTGTAAAGATTACAAATCATGAGCTAAAGACTGACAATGACGTTTCAGTGAAAAACGTTTTGCATTTTCGTTTAAAGGAAATAAAAATGAAAGGACATTCAGATGTCATACAAATGGTTTACGACCAATACCTCAGATATGTTTGGATACTGTGGTAACAAAAATACAAGTCCTAGGCAAACGATGATGGGTTAATGACAAACTTCTACATTATGTTCGTATTAGTTCTGTCGAGATCAGCCTTTCTCAACAGGCTTTTTGACAATGGTGCCTGTAAAATGTACTCCCCAAAAAAAGTTTGGAAATGTTATTTTGGTCGGTTAAAGAGTGTTGCAGGAATGACTCCAAAAACCTGGAAGTGAGTTAACATTTATCACTTCCTGGTTCCCAACCCCATCCAGAGTAAACAGGCTTTAAAATTCTGGTTTTGTATGAGTGCCTAAGTTTGGTGGTGAACACACGCAAGATTCCAATGGTTAATAATGATGTGCCTAATAATGATGCCTCTGATGTGCCTGCTTTTCAGTCCTAGTTCATTGCTGTGTGTTTAAAACAACGGTTGCCAACTGACTGCTAACAAGGACTCCGAAATGGCCAGAGACCCTTACCATTTTTAAATGATCAATTATTCACACATGGTTGCTGCAGCTATGAGGACCAAGTCAGGTCAATCGATTAAGATCAAATCCTCAAAAGGTAAAGGTCACAGGAAGATGTTATACATTGGAAATATTGTTGCTTCTAAGCTGAATTGCCATGTTTAGTTTGATATTAGCTTACTGATGGCATTTCCCTGATTACACTTAACCTTAAAACATGAAAAGTGGGTCGTTTTGCTAAGATTATCATAAAGAAGAGAACATGCAAGTCTCAAAATATTTTGTTCCTTGCAGAGCTTTTTATCAGCAATGATCCAAGACAGGGAAAAATCCCACAGGCTTTTTTTCTTGATATAACATCGTAAACATTGAAGTTAGCAAATACTTGCGCTTTGATCAATACTCGGCATGCAGGTGTCACACTATTTCTCCCAGCCAGCAGGTGGTGGAGTGTTGGTGATAGATTAAAGTGGCCGTTCCAAACAAACCAGCATTGACTTCATCATCACTCTGAATCCGAGCCGTCAACTCCATCATTCATGGCACCTCAATGATACGGACAGATGAGGTTCATAGTAAGACAAAGAGAAACAATGTCATGACCACTAAGTAGGGATGCACCATATTATTGGCACAATATCGGTATAGGCAGATATTAGCTTAAAAAAATGGAATATTGGTATTGACAGATATCAAAATCACTGTTGATATTATGACCATACATGTTAGCCACAAAAATCACATATCTTGGCTGTAATACCCACAGAATGTATAAATGCAGCACAATGCTTCACCCTGTTATTGCTGTGAACTAGCTATGATAGGGTACTTTCAGTCTTTCATTCTGCTGACTGACTGAGCAGAGAGCCCCTTAAAGACAGACCAGGCTACACTCTAAATGTAACAGGCAGCAGCTCATTTGACTCACTGAGAGGCATCTTGCTCCCACACTGTTGCAAAGTAAAGATGCCACCACGCTGTCAAATGTTTGACCGTGGTTCGGCTAATGTCAATAACTAGTACATATGTTAATAGTTAACCTTAACTGGGTTACTTACACAGGAAAGTCAATTTAAGCGGAATTCCTGTTAAGTATAAAAAATGTCACGTTAAAAGATGATCATTGGACATGACTGAGTCTTTTTGTACATGCACTCCTGTATATTTTATGATGTATTGTAATGCTAAATTATATTAATATTTTATTATATAATGCTTAATACACGTTTATTTAACAGAATAAGCACTTTAAAACTGTCTCCTACCTCCAAGTCATAGTTTCAAACCAGACTTCTACTGCAGTCAAGCACTGATTTACATTAAAGATTATAAAGCAAACATCTCAAAATACTTTCGTTTTTATCAATTTCACATCCTTAAATGATATGTTGGTAAAACTGCTTCACTTTGTCAACAGGCACACAAAACAATAGTGTCTTTTATTAGAGAGGGAAATATTATTTTCCTTAGTCCACATCAACTTTCTAACAAAAATCCGCAGTCACAATGAGGGGAACAGGTCCATTTTAGTAAAGGAGATTCCTCGTACTCTTGCCAAAAAATACCAGTATCGGCAGTGATAAGTTTGGAAATACCTGCATGTTGGATACTGGCAAAAATCCATTATCGTGCACCCATGTTGCCAAGTGTTGTACAGTCTCATCTTTATCTGGGACCCCTCATGCACTTGTTTCTGGTTAGCTTCTAAAAAGACTTTAAAAACTTTTCTAATAGCCAGAAAGGGCGTCAAATGTCTAGTGCAGTGTTAGGGGAGGCACTACAGTTAGCTACCTGGAGGTATAAAAGAGTTTTCTGTGTCTTCGACTTTGGCTAAAAACCTTTATAGGAAACAACAGGACTGAACTGTTCATTCTGTCCTTCAACATTTGTTTTTGTTGACACATTTTGACTCAGGTGACTAAAGATTTTCTTCTTATTTTAAGGTGCCTGACCAGAAAAAAAGGTGGACAAATGCAGGTCTAGACCAACAATCATCAACAGGGGGCCCTGGGGCCACATCAGCTCCAGAAAATAATCAAACTGAGGAAATTAGAGGGAGAAAATGTGACTGTGGGCGGCACGATGGCGTAGCAGGTTAGCCTCACAGCAAGAAGGTTTGATCCCTGTGTTGGTCAGGGGCCTTTCTGTGCATGCGTGGGTTCTCTCCAGGCACTCCAGCTTCCTCCCACAGACCAAAAACATGCTCATAAGGTTAACTGGTGACTCTATATTGCCCTTATATTATTACATCCCCTGAGCTAATTCATATTGTAATATTTTTATAAGAAATAACTTCCTGTATCTGTTGTAATGTTCTGCCTCTTAACCTTTCAACTCTGTGGGATTGCAGGGGCCCCAAAGCGGTTTCACTTACAGTGTTTACTTAATCTTACTATCAGGACATATGGTGCAGTGTTTTATTCTGAAATGTTGTTTGCGGATCCGGAGTGATAAATCTGTCTTAAAAAGACTTTAATACATCTTGCTAAAAAACGAGCGGCATTATCAGACCCCCAGTTTCACCCATCAAGAAAAAGAAACTTCCTGTTGGTCCACTGATCAATCAGATGGCCCCAGTTTCTTCTTCTCCTTTTCTTGATGGCAGCGTCCATCAGGAGCAGGAAAAGGTCACCTAGAGGCAAGATGGTCTATTCCCAAAACAATTAAAGAGGAATTTGAGTCATGATGTGGCCTTTTGTAACTCTTTAGACAGAAACTGCCTCCACGAGTGACACAGATGACTTTATGAAGTAAAAAAAGTAACAAGAGAAACAAGTGTTTACTGTATATGTAAATTTTTTTGCTGTAAGTTTCTTTGCACGTTATATCTGAGTGATTTGCCTGGTTTTTGAGATTTGAATTTTGTTTGTTTGTCTCTATAGTCAAATAACTTTTCATACATTAATCTGACATCAGCACAAATATTCTAATATCTCAGGATGTCCTGAAAAAGCAGATGTCTGTGCGTTGAGAAGTTGGCTGCATTATTACAAGAAAAATAAAAAAAAATCAGGCAGAAAATGGTTTAAATTTGCAAGGCTAAAGTAGAAGATCTGCATTATTCATTAAATGACGCTGCTGGATGATTTACAGTTACAAACCTCCTCTTGGAAAGAAGTTCTCAAAGTAATAGCGCTCTCTACTGGCTGTTTAGAAATCACACACATGGATTTACAGAATAAGATTCACTGATCAGAGTTTTAATGACCAACTTAAAAAAAAAGATTTGGTGTCAAACCAAAAGTTTTGAGTCTTTCCTTCCAAATTCACTACTTCAAACCTAAATAAAACAGCTTTTTTTTTCCTCAAAAATTAGTGTCGTTATATTTTTTAAAGAGACCTTAATTGACTCTTACACAGGCATTTAACCAGGGGTGGGCAACTGATGGCCCTGGGGCCACATGCGGCCCTTCTGCTTTATTCATGCAGCCTGCCAGTCTGAGATACCCAAAAAAACTAATCATTCAGAAAAACTGACAAAATCTTAAATGAATGATGACAATAGCAATATGTTCAAGAAAACAGAGCTTCAAGTGGCTCTAATTTTCTTTTATAGGTTTGTCAAAATAAAAATAAACAAAACTTACGCTGATAACCACTAAATGCTCCATTACCTCCAAAAAGCTGCTGATACTGGCTTGTATTCTTTGTCATTAGATTCATTATTGCTTGTTGCATTTTAGTTTTGAGATGCAGAAATGTTGATAAAGCAGCTTTTTGTGACAGCTTTATACATTCCTCTCATTAAGCATTCTTCAAACTGCAATAACTTGGCCCTCAGGAAATGAGGATGATTTTAATTTGAATCATCTTATGCGTGGAATCAGGATAAAATGGCCCAAAACACGTTCGTGTGCAAAAGACCTGAACAGAAAGTTTCCTTAGCAAAACCAATTGCCCCCCCGAGACCCTCTGGTCCAGACCCCAGGTTGGGAACCACGGATGGCGGTGACCAAGGTTACCCATCCCTGCTGTCTGCTCAGAGCTGCTGTAAAATACAGATAAAAACCAAACATGCACGTTCAATATTGCAAACTGTTTATTTGTAGTAAATGAAAAGTGTGCAATTCAGTGAGTGGGAGAGAGAGAGAGAGAGAGAGAGGAGGGGGTGTTTGGGACGGTTGATGTCTTTGGTCCATATTCTGGTGGAGGGGACGTCAGAGAATCAGTGGGAGACAAGAAAAGGCACTTGAGTTTACAGTTGTCTCAGAAAGGTTGTCTTGAGAAGAAAGGACACAGAGATTACTGAAAGAAAGAACAAACTAAATGTTTAACCTCTGTTATGCCTAATATGAATATCACATACAAAATGCCCCATGTGAGCACAAATCATATAGCTACATATATGTATATACAGGGAGGGAATGGAAGAAAAATGGCTGGAGAAAAAGAAGCAGAGAGATTTTTCCCCTTTGGAACGTCTTTACAGGTCAGGAGGAAGAAAAGCAAGAAAGGCAACAACTTAAAACAGGACGAAATCATTTCTTTGGCGATAAACTAAAACTCCAAAAGTTTGGAATGTAAAACACAAAAGTGGTTAAAGTGAGGAAAACAAAATCTCTCTGAGTTTCGACAGAACAAGTCCAGCATTAGAGACATGCTGGAATAAAAGCTGATTCAGCTTCTGCTAATTATCTGAAAACTGCAGCGTTCTGGACGAGCAGAGACTAAAGAACAATGTTCAGTACAAAACCCTCAATGTCAGTCAGTCGAACTCTGATGTTTTAACACGGGACACCATCCGAGAAGGACGCGCTGGAATAATTAAACACTTCTGGAAACACACTTCACTCTAAGAATCTGCCGAACAGTGAAGGAGCTACAGCACTTAGCTGCTCTGCTAAGCACGGCAGAAGGACTGAGCTCAAGGGGAAGCATCATGGATCCAAACCTCTTACACAACGTCACAATAAAAGAGCCAAAAACAAAGAAATCTTGAGAGGGAGATTTTTCTGTCATAATGAACCCAGAGAAAAAGTCAAAATCACAGGAAAATTGTTTCTTTTTCTTGTAATATTACAATGTTGTACCACAGCTTATTGAATGATAGTCTGACTTTCTCTGCAGGATTTAATTTTCCACTTCATTCTTGATATTTTATCTTTCTACATCAACATTTTCACTTCTTTTTCCACAAAACTAAAGCGCTATTTTAGCTTTATTTTATACATCCAACATTTTAATGAACACTTCCACTCAGATAGAAAATGGTAGTAAGTTATCAACATTATTCTTGAATGTCCAAATTATTTTTTAACTTTTGTTTTGCTGAGCATCGCAGAGGGACTGAGCTCACAGGAAAAATTTATTGATTTGAACCTCTTGAACTACGGTGGAGTACAACAGCCAAAATCATGAGAGAAGGGAGTTTTTTTTGTCAAGATGCAGCTTGAAAAAAAGCCAAAAATCACAAGAAAGATGTTGGTTTACAATTTAACTTTTTTAACATTAAGATTTGATCCCCAAATCTACATATGTTTTAATTTTGATGTCTTCTTTTACTCTTCAGTATTTAATTTCAACTTAATTCTTGTTATTTTACCCCATCACTTTTTTTCACAAAACTGTAGCATTATTTTAGCTTTATTCCATAATTCAACATTTTCATTAACATTTGCACTCCGATAGAAAATTGTAGAAAGTCATCAACATTATTCTTAAAACGTCCAAATCAATTTTTACTTGTTTAAACTTTTGGTTTGCTGAGCATCGCAGAGGGACTGAGCTCAAAGGAGAAATTTATTGATTTGAACCTCTTGAACTACAGTAGAGTACTACAGCCAAAATCATGAGAAGGACTTTTTTTTTCCCAAGATGCAGCTTAAAAAAGTCAAAAATCACAAGAAAAATGTTGGTTTACAATTTAAGTTTTTTAACATTCAGATTTATTTTTGATCGCTTCTCTTACTCTAATTTATTTTTAATTTGTTCTTGTTATTTTACACTTTTACATCAACATTTTGACCTTTTTTTTTTACTTTATTCAATGCTCCTCAATATATTTTTTCTCTTATGTCTTTTACTAAAATTCTCTAGGGGTAACACTTATGAGCAGGCAGAGGTATAATAATGACATTTAACAGCAGAAGTTTTTTCAGTGTAATAAGTTTAAATGTGTATTGAAATAGATGGTCCCTTAAGGTAAAGGAAGCACAGTCAGTATCTTAGCTCCTCACAGACCTCACTGCCTTATTTTTCCACATTATTTAATGTCTGTTTGAGAAACATTGTCCTTTTCTCATAAAACTGTAGCATTATTTTAGCTTTATTCTATAATTCAACATTTTAATTAACATTTGCACTCAGACAGAAAATTGTAGAAAGTCATCAACATTATTCTTAAAATAAAACAAAAGATGTTTTTTCAGTGTAATAAGTTTAAATGTGTATTTCCCAAAATGTCTAACAATTCCCTTCAGTCAAAGCTTAATATTCGTGTTATTTTATGTCCTGGCAGCACATATTTATCAAACACAGCACACAAGATGGTGCCCTTTTCCTCACAATATTCAGTTATATAACCAGTGGAGTAAAGATTTTTTTTAACTTCAAATAATAAGAAAATGTTCCTATAATCAAAAAACCTAAAGGGAAACAAAGAAGGGAGAAGAAAGAAAATCTAATATTTATAATCCATGTTACCAAAAGTCTGCTGGAGGGAAGACAACACATTATGAAGAAGCGATAATGTAACAACCAGTTCACCAGCACAGCCTCGCAGCTCCACGACTGTATGTACAAACCTACAAGAAGATAAGAAATCACCGGGGGTCTCCATCCCTTAAAGATCACCAATGAGGTATTCACCGGCTTCTCAGTTCAACAACTGGAGAGACTTTTCACCCCAAGAAACAGCCAGAAAGCGTCTACTTGGCAGCCGTAAAGGAGAAAGATCAGAAAGTCAATACAAGCTTCCACTCCATTCATCAGCTTCAGTTTACGTTCACATATCGGGTTGAGAATAGAAAAAGGGGAAGAAAAGACCTTTTGCATTTATTCTCACATGTATCAATAAACCTCTCGCTCTTACAAGTACCATCTGATTAGAAAGCCGACATGATGCAGACATCCACGTCTGGAGAAAGGCAAATGTGAAGTCTCTCTGTGACTAAAGGAAAGCACGTCGTTAAAATGCCATTCATGTGCGTAAAACAACAAAAACACGACAAACCAACGGTGAGTGGAAGAGAAACCGTCAAGACAGCATGTGGACACTTTTCCTCCAAGTTTGAACATTATTCTACAAAAGGTAATGAGCCCTCTCTTCGTTATAAAAGAACGGACAGCGAGCCGAGGACGACAGCACACGAGGACCCCGAGGGCGATTCATCACTGACTGAGACCTTTAAAGGAACAGTGCAACATTTGAGTCCATTTCCTTTAAGCTAAAAGAGGAAGCCCACATATTAGGACTTACAGACGTTATCAGAAGAACAAAATCATCTTTTATGTGTTTAATTTACAGTAGTGGTTCTCAACTGGAGGGTCGCAGAGCTGTTTTCAGAGGGTGATAAATGTCTAATGGTGTATGAGGGCCCATCAATTTATTTGATTTTACTTTGTGACGACACTTTAATTTTGTTTTTTTCTAAAGTTTTTGACTGATCTCATTATTTTGGTGTAATTAAGGTGTTTACTCAAAATAATCTGAAACTGTCTTCAAAATATCACTGAAAACAGAGTTAAAAATATGCATCCCTGATCTGCTTTTTGCATTTATTGAATTTAAATGCTGAAATCTGCCTGAATCAGGTCACGATTTATTGGCGAATGTTGTTGTGCTAGCACTCTGGGTACTGCCCTTCCTTTAAACACTGCTGACTCTGGATATAAATAAAAGTATATTCCCCTTGAGCTACTTTCACACATGCAACCCTGAAGATCCTCAGAACATTTCAGGAAATATCCCGACTTGCTCGTCCCCTCCTGTTCGTCACAGCAGGTTTTTCCAGCTGTGTGGTCGTCAGTAAATGGAGGGGGGGGCATCAGGGAGATTTTAGGGTGAATGTGAGAAAAACAATCCAGCAGTCTGCATTATCATATACAATATACTTCACTAAGGTAAATTTAGGAAATGTTCAACATTTTTGTGCATGTGTGAATGAGGTTTTATTAAGGCAATGGAGGGGCAGTGTGAGGGGGGATTTAAGGGTGAAAAACTAACTGTATGCATTCACACATGCAGCTCACCAGAATGAACAGGATTTTACTGTCATCTTTACTATAAATGCACTTTAGCTTTAAGAATAACCTTGCAGTGCAGCTGGATCCTCATGATTCAAGGATCCATCTTGCAAAGCTTAAGCTGGAACAGTTGAGCATGTCTGCAGAGGCACTGACCAATCAGAATCCTTTGATGGGAAAGAGGCGGGGCTACGACTGAGAGGACGGCTCAAGGCAAAGCTCAATGGCTGCTTGTTCATAGGTTAGCATAGATGCTAACTGCTTTAGCATGAAATTTCCTCATTTAATGAAGAACAAAGAATAACACTGAAGACATTTCTCTACGGAAGAGATATTTTCACTCATCTGTCGGCGGATTTTGCTCGCGCTAACTGGCTCGCGTCTTGTACTTAACTCCGCAGTAGTAGCTGATTGGCCCGTACCGAGTTGTGATTGACAGAATGATTGTCCAATCACATTCTGAATGCGTGTTTGAGAGGAATTGTATATTTTGAACTGTCTATCTAGTCTTTTAGGTAAAGGATGGAGCTCCATAGAAAAGATGTGTGATCAACAAGGTCACATTTGACATCATTACCCAGAGTGCAGTGCACATCAGCAGCAGCCGTAATGAAGATTTATATGTCAAAATGAATCAAAATGAAGAAATCAAGTGTGTAACTTTCAACAATATTTATCAAAACAACACTAATGTTCATCCAAAAAGTCAACATGTCTTAATATGAAGGGTTTCTTTTCAGAAAGGGTTGATACCACTCTTATGTTTATAATGTAAACAATAAGTTCAGTTTAGCATAAACACTAGGGGACAGGTTCACATGACACTTCTGGCTTTGCTGTAAAACCACATTTACTTTTTAATCCCGTCATGTTTACAGAAAACAGGTGAGATTTAAACTGATTAGTGGAGGTGTAATAATAAAGAATGATGTAGCAATTTAATCAGCATTTTGATCAAACTGATGTGCAGCATGAAGTATTTTCATTGTCATGTTCAAGGTATTTCTTCATAAAAGCAGATTGTACTTAAAGGGTTTGTAAATCAAGACTTGTTATCAACAAATATGTCAGTTCACTTTGTGTGGTATTCTGGCTTTAGTTCAGTAAAACAGGGGAGTCTGAGAAGTGCTGTTGACTTTAATATAAAGCCAACAGGTCAAAGTAATTGAACTGTGTCGAAAGGACCACTAACTGTCCTTTATAAAAGTGCATCATACACTAATGAAGATTAGCAAATATGGCATCATTATGCAATTCAGAGATGCACATTTAAGGAAAGCTAATCTTCAAAAAGCCCAAACAGTCAAAGAAAAGTCAGAGACTCCAACAGACAGACCAAGATGTACATCTGAGTTTGTTTGCTTGATGCAACACAATGGATGCTAGCTTTAACAAGCTAACCAATCAGGCATTGTTTGAGCTAGCTTTAACTCTGAAAAACACTTTTCTCCTAATAATACTAATCTAAATAATCATTAAACTCATGACTTCCATCATAGTGTTCAGTGAAATAGATGGTCCCTTAAGTTAAAGGAAGCACAGTCAGTATCTCAGCCCCTCACAGACCTCACTGCCTTATTTTTCCACATTATTTAATGTCTGTTTGAGAAACATTGTCAGATGCACTACAGCCACCATCAAGCACCAATAACATTAAACCTTAGATTCTTTTAGACTGTAAACCTTCAGCTCAGTTGTTTTGTTCCGAGTCAAATGAACAAAACGCTACAAATTTGCAGATTTCCTTTGGATCGTTTCATGCTGACATGGCAGTTTTTAAAGTGGGCCAAGTCAAACAAAAGGCCGGGGCTAGCGTAACGTCATTGCATCACGACCGCGTTGAACTCTGCGTTATGGAAAAGAAGCTGGCAAGCTAAGCAGCCTTCAAAACAACTCACAGATTTATAGCTGTGGTTAAATGCCTCATGGAAGATTAGACTGATGAGAAAGTTTATCTATACAAGTGTAAACAAACTTAGTGCATGAAGACAAGGGGCTTTCAATGTTTGCTGGTGTCTACAGCAGACCATACAGGACACCAGGTAGCATGGTAACTTATTACACTGTAGCACATGTAGAAGTGTCCACAGGGAAACTGTCAGTGATGCGAAAAAGTAGAGAGCAGCTTTACAAAGGATAAAATCTCCTGCTTGAACGAGCTGAACTAAATTATGGGAACTAAACAACTTTTTGAATCAGTCCATGCTGTCGTGTCCTGTGACCTGCTGTAGAAACGCGAGTGATGTTATCCTGTTGCTATTTTTATGGTATGCTGCACCTGAGCGCAGAAAGTGACTCTATGGGATCTAAAACTTTATTATTCAGTAGTACTTTATGATTAGTCTGGTTGCCTGGGAGCCAAAATTAAATTATTACTACTACTGCTGCTACTGCTTACACTATCCCAGCAGTGGGATGAGTTAACCCGTTGCCATGTTTGTTTCAGTTCCTGGTGGAAGCGGGCTAAGACAACCTCTTTCAAGAGAGCTTGGCGCAGTTGTTTGTGGCTGAACAGGGAACGATTGCTGTGTTCACATATTTTCAAACAAACTGCGGAAAACATGGAACGCCCATTGGTATTGGAAAAAATCTCCCAAATGATCTGGGTGTAAATACTTCCTTTTTTATCTTAGTAACCAGCCATCTCTCATCCTAATTCTCTTTTTACATGATGATGGAACTTGTGATTGATTTCTTTAATAACTAGCGAAGAAAAAGAAGCTGAGGACAGGTGCAATCCCTGTTTCCTGCAGTTTCATTTTGATCTTGAAGACACAAGAGTGGTATCTACCTCCTCATCATTGAGAAAAGAAAAGAGCTATTTCCCAAATGTTGAACCATTCCTTTAACTCCGAAACCTCTCAGTTCACAGTCACCCTCAAACACTTCTTCATCTTTTGAGCATTAACGAGTTCCCTAAGTTTGTAGCAGCCATATGAAAACTTCTGGATTACAGTTTGATATGTTTCTTCTTTGTTTCACCATAAAAAGATTAACAATAGTCTGTAGTGTTGATTGCATGTCTACTCTCCTGATGACAGAAATGCCCTGTTAATGCTAAAACTACTTTTGCGCTTTCACTTCACTTTCCACGGTGAAGGCATTGAAATGGTTCTGGGAGACAAAAATAAGATTAAAAAGAAATAAACTATCTGAGGTGCAAAAATCAGAGAGCTGACACAAGCCACGGAGAAAATAGAAATAGTACTAAGAGCTCAACTTCAATAGTGCACAAGTTGTTGCAGGTAGTCCTGTCAGTCTCCGCAGACATTAATGCCAGAGAGCTGACTATAGCATAGCAATGAAATCTCAGAGGGGAGGGGGGTAAAGATAGAAGCTGTTACCTTAACCAGGATGAGAGGGATGCAAAAGGAAGAGCCATTATAGAGCAGTGAGAGCTTTTCAAGTTTGAGGAATGAATGGAGCGATGCAGAGAGGTGGCACTACAGCTCAACTGACAGAAATATGTAAACTTGTATTCTATTCTTCATTGAGAGGAGTTAGTAGAGGGGAGGGGGGAGAGTGGAGGGCGTGGGGGAGAGGGAGGGAGAGGGGGAGTGCGAGGGAAAGGAGGCAGGTCTGATTGAAAACGGGGGTTTCCAATGTCAAGGGCAGTGCGTCCGCGGAGGCCTCTGGGGCAGCCCGTTATGCGAGGGTCGGTCTTGGTTGTAGGACGAGGAGGAGCGCGGGGGACCTCTCGAGTTGTTAGAGTAATGCGAAGAGGAGGTGCCGTCGCCATGGTAGCGGTGGTTCCCACGATTGGCGTTCCTGTCGTGGTAGGAGCCGCCGTTATACCGCTGACCGCCTGAGTGGTAGCCTTGTCCCTGGAAGGTACGCCTGTTGCCTTGGAAAATCTGAGACAAATTACAGAAGTATCGTCACTGCTGATGTGAATAAAAATGTGTTGATGGCGAGGACTCTAAGGTTTTAATGCCGACCTGTTTGGCTGGCGGAGGGCGATGTTCACTGGGGGGACTTTGGGTCACAGGAGGAGGAGGGGGAGTTTCCAGGAGGCTCGGGCTGGTGACAGAAGAGGATGTAGAGCTGCACCGAGATCGGTTTGAGTAGCCTGTGCGCGGATGGTAAACTGAAATAGAAACAACATCAAGGTGAATCACAAATGATTTGATCAGGCTTCAGATTCATAAAGAAGTGTGATTGAAAAAACGTTAATAGTATTGACCAGGCTCTGGTTCTCAGTTCCCCTGATTAAACTTTCATGTCTGTTGACCTATTGCCTATATATCAACTACATCTATTGTCTGTTTTTTCAGGCACAGCATTTTCACATCTGCCAATACCAGTTTGCTGACATTAAAACAAAATAATCAAACTTTAGACCTTTGAGGATATTGAAAGGAACCCTGCCTCTTTATAAACCTCACACACGATCATATAAAACACACTCACATCTTCTATTTAATCTTTTCTTTTTTTTTTCTTCTTTTTTATAATTGTTGTCGTATGTGTTTTGATACTAGTTTGTCATAGTTCGTCTTTTTTGTATGTTATATGTGCATATAGCATTGTGTAACTTTAGTATACTTAAGGTGGAGGCTTCAAATTAGCCTTTTGGGCTTTTCGCCTCTCCCTGCACCACATAAAATCTATCTTTGTCTTTTGTGTATTTCATAAGTGCAATCTTCTGCAGGCTTTTTCTGCAGCGCTTCAAAGTCAAGGCAGCTGCACATGCCCTCTGCCTTATCTACCATTGTAAAGAAACAAAACAAAAGAAACAAACAAAACTTCCAGCATTTAACCTTGCAGTCTTAACACCTGCCAGTCTGCCTTTAACACCCCATTCACACTTGCAAAAACCCCCTGAAGTTATCCAAACTGTACGTGGGTGAGCTGTATGTGTGACTGCAAACTGCCAAGTTTTTCTCTCTGACTTTACCTGGGTACTTTTCTCACACCTCCCTGATATTTTATCCATGTAAAGTCCGAGTAGGCTCATGTCTGAGTGCTGCTTCCTAAGTGGGGAGGGCTAGTATCATCCTGAGTGACCAGTGTAAAACCCGAGGCAGGATGGATAAAAACAGAAGGGGAAGTTGTCTGATTGTAGGGAGAGTAACATGTACTCGAATGTGTGTCTGGACATTTGAAAGTGTTGTTTCCACTGCACATCATCACAGTTCTTTAGTAAATCTGTTTAAAAAAAACTATCAAAACTGGGTTTCGAGAGCATTCAAAGGTCCTTCTCGTGCTGCAGTTGGATATAGAGCTTAAACACTACAGCTTCCTCTCTTTGGTGTAATTGTTGTGCATGTAGTCACGCTGCTTCATATTCACTTTTGCGTGCAACAGTACTCCTCTCAGCTCTTATCTCGATGCTGTTGATGTGCTTTTTAACATGCATCATTAAAGTTAGGACATAAACTGTGATATAAATTGTTTGATCACATTATAAACACTGACTCCTGCCTTGTATGTTTAAAGATGTGCGATGCCTCCATCCATCTTCTTTACAGGAAAACACTATTAGAAGTCAATTTTCTCTTGCATGTTTACACCTGAATTAAACCCAAACTCCACTGGGAATTCTGGGAATTCTTTACGGTTTCAGTATTGATATCATTGAGTATAACTGAATAGCACAGCAGAAGTTGCATAGTTGTCTGCCTTCGAGTATCAGAATAGGCATGTGGGATAGCCTGCAACGCATGGCCCAAAAGTAAAGCATGAAGTGTGTTCAGATGTTCAGAGCTGTGGCATTTGTACGTTTTCACCTGTTGTCAAATGAGTTTGTTACAAGGGAAAAGGTCCAATAGATTCCAGCTGACAGGAGCAAATATCCACCTCCTGTATCTACAGTGGACATGCTTTCATAAGTAAATCAACTCTCCATGACAGTCCAGTTAAACAGTTATGACAGCAGCTTGATTTAACTGTACATGTAAACGTACTGACTATCACTGAGCACCAGTAGCTGCTTACATTACAAAAGAACCCTGGAGCTGTTCTTCTCACAACCACGCAGGACAGCATGTGGTGATTTTCCTGTCAGCGTGGCCATATATAGAAAACTACAAACACTAACTCTGACTACAGACACTCAATGAAGAGCAATTATACAAAGAAAAATGTATTCATTTTGTTTACATGTTACCTGGATAAGCATTTTTATACTACATTGTTCCCTTTCTATTTCTTCATTCTAAATATAACAGTGAGTGGGAGAAACAGCATCCCTCTGAGCTAATGGCTGCTCCAGACTAAAATCAATATCTACAACAACACTCTTCACATCCTCCTGTTTTTATAAGAAATATAATCACATCACCAGTATCCTTTAAGCACTTTTACTGGATCTTTAAACCTCTAACATTCATTGATCTTAAATATTTCAGATATTATTCGTGCAACAGAATGAAGATGCAGGTTGATAACACCCTCCCTCTGCTTCCTTTATTTGTTTCAAAACATAAATCTTGTGACATGATTCATGCAACATTCTTTGCACTGTCTAAAAAATCCTCAGCAGTGATCCTGTACAGCCTGAGACAGAATTTGTGGAACGAGTCTAATAAAAGGTTTGGTCACAGCGTGGCACGCAGTGAGCTGAGACATGCTGTTCTGAGTCTGCTGAGCTGCGGACATCTGGAAGATGTACAGCAATCCCATTTTATCCCAGATATTAGTTTTATAAATCTACAGGGGCTTTAATATTCAGACTTTATGAAACAAGGCCCTGCTTTAGTTCAGCAGAATTATGTGAGGTCTAAGACATAACTCTGTTTGTACAAACGTGACCTTATTAAGATCCATGGCAATGACATGAGTCTGTTGACAATACTCAGTCAACGTGAAGAGCTGCAGTTACCCGAGCATTGTACTGTAGTTTTAGTATAGAGCATTTCATGAGATCATTTTCATTATATTTAACATATCTGGCGTGAACTGCATTAAATATGATTCAGACTTGGGTCAGTGGAGCAAAGCAAAGAAATTCTGTTTTTTTAAGATGTGTTATGGCATTTTTGGCCGTTATTGACAATGAGAGGGGAGCAAACAGGCTTCAGACTGGAATTGAACCTGGACCGCCTGCACAACCAAAACACCAAGAAATGCTGTTTTATGTAGGAAAGGATGCCATTTGAACCTTCAAATTTGGCTTCATAACCTAGAATTAGGGCTGGACAACTTGGACCAAAAAAATAACACCTCTATTTTAAAATCAGCTGAATTACAATACTCAGTGCATATCCCTATTCTTTTCTAAAGAAATAATAATAATAATAATAATAATAATAATAATAATAATAATAATAATAATAATAATAATAATAATAATAATTACCTTTATTTAACCAGGGGGGTATTCCACGAAGCTGGCTTAGCTCAAAGCCTGGCTTATTTCGGTTAGCTCAGCTAACTTTAGTGAGAGTTTGGTTCCACTAACGAGGCTTAGGGCTAGCGTGGCTTGGTAACCATGGTAAATCAGCCAGAGCGACAAGCCTGGTCCTGGGCAGGCTTACAGTCGAGCTTATCTTAGCTGCGTCTCACAGAAGGTCCAAAGGGCTTCTGAAAGACGCCTTGTGAACTGCATGTCTTACATTAAATTAATCTCAATCTGTAATGAATGATATTCTTGTCTGGAAACATAAATTGAAACCTTTTTTAAACAACACCGGAATAACTGTGAATCAAGACATTTCAGATACTGCACTATTCAGCAAGTGTTCAAGAAAGTATGTGGATGAGTGGTCAGAGTGCATGGCAATGAGATGCAGTAAACTGTGCTTTTCACTGCTCCGCGGGTTCGACCCCACCTGCGGTAACTATTTGAAAATGTCTGATTTTCTTTCTTCTGTCCCCTTAAAGTGCAGTCAACACATAACAGAATAGAGGCACAAATTGTCTTGTAAAAAAATAGAAGGTGTCAATAGCCACAATGTATGTATATATATATATATATATATATATATATGTCGGGGCTTTTTATCCACCCCTGACACGCGCTTAGCTGCAGCTTGGATCAGCCTGGCTAGAATAAGCGTCTCTGAAAAACAGCTGAGCCTCGTTAGTGGAATGAGTTGCAGCTGAGATTAAAGTGGCCGCTTATTCAAGCCACGCTTACCGGCGATAGCCCAGCCTTTTTTAGCCAGCTTCGTGGAATACCCCCCTGGTAGGTCAATTGAGGACCAGTTTTCATTTACAATGACAACCTGGCCAAGCACAAGAGTCAGATACTTAACAGTTGCTACGCTTACATGAGAGCTTTAATTCCCCTTAAATCCTTTATAAAAAGACAAAAAATGATCTTGTAAATACCTAATTCCGAATGAAAATGACCATTCCGAATTAAACTTAATTCCGAAGTAGGTGGCTGGTTTATTCTGGTTTTAAATCCGAATTGAATAATCCTCGATCATTGGTACGTTCATTCCGCTTTATATTAATTCTGGTCATTCTGTGCATGCTCGTTCCCTTGTCCTGTCACGATGACGCACATATTCCACGCTGACAGGAACAGTATGGCCACCCAAAGCAAGCGTTCGACTCGTGCCGAGACAATTTATTTAATTAGAGCCTTAGAAGATTTGGAAATAATGAAAAGAGCGGATGGACGTAAGCATAAAAATGCGGACCTTTTTAAAGTTGTAGCTTATTATGTGATCTTCCATGTTGTAGCCAAAAAGAAAAGTGGGAACTGGAGTTTGTTTTCTTCCTGTAGACATAAGTACATCACGTCCACCACCTGTCCAGTCAGAACCATTCCCAACCCCCCGACCTTAAGTGGAATTGAATAAAGAAGAATAAAAGTGTTTTTCATGTAAACCTCAATTCCAAATTAAAAAACATCACGCAACCGTGGCCAGTAAGGACATAAAGAAAAACATAGAAACAGATCAATCAAATAACAAAATGTCATCAAAATCCCAAGATTATAAACTTGAATATTATTCTAGTTAAGATCAAATCATGCTGGTACACTTTGACCCCAATGGCGATATATCAGTTTTATCACAGTTTTTTCACTTGGAAGTACTTTTTTAAAATCATATTTGATACTTAAATGTACATAAATGTAAAACAAAACAAACTAATAAATAATGCAAAATATAAACACATTGCTCTGATAAACTGTGTGCGATACTGGTGTATCGGTTTTTTCTTAGCCCTAAAAGTCAGACAGTTAAAAGTCACAAAAACCCCAAAATGGACAATCTTCTGTTTTAATAATCAAAAATGGCTAACACCTTCACACTTTATAAACTGTGCAAACAGATGAGGAAAATTTCCAAATATCAAAGGTATCCAATGTTCAATTCTCCTTCACCTGCTCTGTAAATATCAGAAATGTGTTGACATAATTTGATAGAGTGCTTCGGTGCCTGCCTGCATTTAAGACACTCAATATTAATAAATAACCAACCACTGGATGAACGTGTGTTTTTGTTGCCATGGTACCAAACAGATATCAATAGCCCGTGTGTGCATGAACACGCCAAACGAGTGCGTTCGCTGAATCTGCTCATGTTTGATAAATGATGAACTGAACTCTTGTGTTTAATGCATGAATGAATCTTGAGCGTAGTTCACTCTGGAGGCAGTGAACCATCATATTTCCAAAGGCAGCAGAAGTTTGCTGAGTTTAAAGGTCCTGGTGTTAGTGAAATAGTCCCTGATTAAATGTCCTCTCAGGATCGTGTGGGTGTGGTTGAGTTTGTTTGACTGACAGTCCTACACCCCTGTGAAGTCTGCAGAACCTGAATGTGAAGGAGGACTTGTTGACCTGTTATCTTCTCAGTTGGTCCTCATAAATTGTGATAAACTCTCTCACCAAAGCCCCACATGGCAGGAGTGGCCTGCCATGTAGGGCTTCGGAGTGGCTTCGTACCGTAAAAACAAAAACAAAAACAAACAGCCCTGAACTGGTTCATTTCTATTTTTGAATCAAACCATAAACTACTTTATTTTATGGTGTGTGGACTGAACTTTGAGCTAGCTCCTTTTATTGGTGAACTGGCAGAACACTCTCAAGGTCAATTGTTATTTATTAAAAATATAAATGCTTCTACTCAGCAGCACATTGAGTACTGAGCAGTGCTTTTTTATTGCTATTCTTTTGACTAAGAATTGGATCAAGCATTTTGTTTTGAGTCAACATATATTATGATATACACAAGTGTTTCACTCCACACGTCATTTGAAAACATAATGATCTGTCTTAAAAACTTGATATATTGCCCAACCCTACTGAGCATACTTCACTCTGAATCCCACATGATGCCACATCCTCATAAATGTCGATAAAAGTTCACTTTCCTCTCAGTGTCCTGCAGTCCAGTAAAAACAGCTGCTGAGACTGAAGGGTTAGATGCTTTCTTTTGTATTTCGTGATTGGAGGGGAGGACGTTTTTATAATTTATAATCAGGAGGAGGACGGCAGTTTATTTTTAGAAAATTCACTTGAACTCACACAAACAGAAGACAGAACAGATGAAAAGGACTGTACCTGAGCCAAACTCTGTGATGCTCGCCTTCAGTGGTTCAAGATCAAATGTAAATCTTGCAGCTTTACCGAGGTCCTCGTCGTATTTACGCTCACTCACAAAGTGCTGTGGGATTTTAAAAGAACATATTAATCACCAGTATGTACCAGAGCAGCAGCTCCTGTTTTTAAGAGGACAAAACTTGACAAACATAAAAAGCAAACTTCAGCTGTGGCTCAAAATCAAACACCCACTCCATGTTTTGTCAGCTGTGTACAGAGTTGAATATTGAAGATAGAGACACACAAGGCCAAACTGGGGACACAGTATGTTGGAGTACCTTGATGTCCGCACGTAGTTCAGTCAACTGCTCCTCCGACATCGAACCCGACTGATCTGTCAGCCGTCTGAGCTCCTCCGCTCTCTTCTGCCGGGCGTCCAAATTCATCACTGAAACACAAATAACTTCATCTGTACCATCAAACTGGGTTTAGCATAAAACTTACAGCACCAACAGCAGGGATAGTTTTCACTTTACTTCAAGAAGGAAGTTCTTTTTCTAAAAAAAGATATGAGTCTGAAAGCTTCAGTCCACTGTCAGAAATAATTCACCTAATATATTCACCTAAAATATTAATTACCCGTTTATATTTTAGTTTCTCATCATACTATGATCAAAAGAATCTACTCTTATGGCTCTTTATATCCATATATTAATATTTCCTGTTAGTAATTTTTTTTTTGCATTAAGGATTAGTATACTTATAAGTCATACTGCAATTAATCTTAAATATTAACATACAGTATGTTAGTGCTGTTCTTATTCATACAGTATTATATTCAAATTATAACCACTGAACCATGATCACTTTTTATTTCTTCATAATCTAGTTTCTCAAGCTGTTCAAGAAAATATCTTCAGTTAACCTCCGTCACACTATGATGACCTTAAATACACATTTAGCTTAAAGCCCATCTACACAGTTTATCGCTCTGTTAAGATTCCTGATGTTACACAACGTCAGAACTTTAAACTATTTTTAAAATACTTTTCCAACCTGCTTGTGCCGTCTGTTTTTGTCATGTTTCTGCTTGATGTGCCTTTGAGTTGCCCCTTGGGAGCTTTATATTTATTGAATTGGATGTATATATTTTATATTTCTGCATGAAAAGAGGCCTAGAGAGACTTGCTGATTTGAAGAGATGCTCTTAGAGGAAGAAAAAACTGTCTTTGATAGTCAACAAAAAACACTCTGGAACTAAGGCTGGAAAATACAGACATAAAAAATTATATTAACATTTTGAGGTGAATGGACATTATACATATTATTTTTTTAGTTTATTTATTTTTGAAGTACATATCTCCCACTTTATTAAAATTGTCCTGCACCTTTAATGGGCACAGTCTATTTGTGTTAAAAATAAATGTAGTAAATTAAGTACTACAGTAAAGTAAATGAAGATTTTAATCCGTTTTTAATGAAGCTACTGATTTATAAAAGTGGACATTAACTGATTGTGAGGCAAACCATTATGGTACGTTGTCCAATAGGCCAATACTACAGAAAATATTTGGAAAATTTGTGGCCAATTTTTACAGCCAAAATATCGTACCTCTAAAAAAAAAAAATAATAAATGAATAAAATAAAATTTATAAAAATAAAAAAAATGAATCAGCTTTTGAGGCAAATACCTGCAGATGCTGATATTGCTCCAATAATATTGTGCATCCATAAATACATATTATCCTTGAAGAAAGTTACATGAATTAAATTAAAATTAAATCCAACAAACATTTTAAATAATTTATTTTGCAGTAAAAAAAAAAAAAAAAGCTACCGTTAGTGGTTCTAATAATAAAACATCTTTTTACTGAGCATCAGGCCTTCTTTAAAAATCCACAGTAACCTGAGAAATAGCATAAATATTGTCCTGAGCTACATCTTGATTGATAAAATACTGACACTCCTGAAAACTTCATATATTTCCCATCCTGTGTGCTGTCAAATGTCATCTTTTGTTTGAACAACAGTCCAAAACTAAAAGATTAAACCAAGAATTTCAGCAAATGCTCTAAAGAGTGGATCCACATCACAAACCAGATGTTGGAATAACAATAGATTTTGTTTCGTACTTTCAAATCCACTTCTTTATTTAACACAATATTTTAAAACAAATCACTTATTACAATCAAACTCCAATATCCACCAAGTGATCATTTGGAGCACACCCCTGCAGCTGCTTAGGTTTCACTTCCCTGTAAGTTTCATTTTCCTGAAAGTTTCAGCTCGGGTCCTTTCTAAAGTCAAAGTACAAAGTGTGTCTGACTCAGCACCAAAGGTAAACAAGAGACGAAGATAAAGCCGTATTCAAATCAAGATGTTCTGTACGCGCTGATGTAAAGACACACAAATGATTGAAAAAAGTGTCATCACATCCCTCAGCTTTTTTTCCATATTTAAACTCAGTGACCTGGATACAGTTTTGACAGGACTGAACCTCAAACACGGGAGCGTTTATTTCTTTTAACAGCAGCTATTCATTGACTTCAGAGGAGCGTCATGAGAAGAAGATCTCTCCTGTTTGTCCTGTCTGCTGATGTACTGAAAGGAAGGCTGCAGAAATCTCCTGCTGCTACTAAAATGTGTGATGTCTCTATTTGATGATGAAAATCTGCTCACATTAGACTCTAAATAAAAGGGTCTGTTTTTGTTCCAGTACAACTGTCACCAGATACATTTTCTGCTCTCTGAAATACAAACCAGACCATACCGGATATCTGAAGTTACATTTAGTTCCTATTAAGACCTTTTCAAGAACCACTCCATATATTTTTGGACCCCACTGCATCTTCAATACTTATCTTGCTTTCTTAATAACCAAGTTGTATATCTACTGCCAGTAAGCAAGTCTTGATTTAGGATTACTGGAAGCAAAGCAATAAAAATATCAATCGAAGAACTGACTATGTTTAAGGTTCATATAGGAAAAAAATAGAAGCCAAAGTCCAAGCAATAAATAAACAAATAAAAAGACTAAAAAGACTCACAAGCTATGGTCTGGGTCAGTTTGGCTACAAGAGGCCTGTCAGGGTGCCACAGGACTACACGACAAAGAGTCCAGCATCTTTGGTTTTTGAGTTTTTTCACCCATCATTCAGCATCAAGCTCACATATCAGTCATTCTAACATTTGGACAGACGATCACAAGAATTGTAATTCAGGTGATTTTTTTCGCTGAGTTGAGAATCTATGACAACTCCCTCCAGGAAACAACATTATACATTTTTGGCTTATCAACACTCTCCTCAATCCAACTGACAGGAGTCACAAGTGGTCAAAAATGGAAGGGGAAACACCAGCATCTGACAGAAGCATTTACATCTGCAACACAGCATTGAATAAGGAGAGTCATGTGTTTGACATTTTGCGATAAGCAGAATCGTTAAAGGCAGCGGTATCAATAAAATCTTCACAATCTTTACTACCTTCACATCGGTCATTATGTGCAGTCGGTTTTCACCAAGTAGTCTGTCAAACTTATGAAAGCGGCCTGAGTCTGATTTGAAAAAATCTGATTTGTCTGTCACAAAAAAATCAGATAAGGGTCATGTGGGCAAAAAAGTCGGAGTTGGGCCACTTCTGCCTGCAGTGTGAACACAGCTCATGTCTATGCATATGAAATCATCGGTTACCAAAAATTACTGATACATTTAGTGAATATCAGGTTCACTGGTTATTAAATTGAAGTGATAGTCAATTAGAGCAACAAAAACAAATGAAGGCTTCAATGCTATGACCTACAGGTTCCTCTGTTTTGTAGCACGACTGCACGCTTTGGTGAGCATGTCCTTTCATTTATGCGGTTTGTTTCCTGTAAAGTGTTATGACAGGCAGGAGTTTAAGAGGAAGCACATTAACAGAAGCCAAATTTAGAGGAAACCTGTCTTTTGTGAAGCTGAAGAAACACTCGAGTTTCTTCGCTTTCCTCTCTATTCCCCACACACCTCGCACAAAGACAGCATTGAGTCTCCCTCGACACCTGACACTATTCACTTTTTTTTTTTCCAGGCCTGAAACACACAACACTCCACACTGAGAGGACAGGATAAAGAGAGAGAGAATGGCCTACTTGTACAACTATGCAGTCCTGCTCTGTCATGTTACACATACATACACAGAGGTATGCTCCAGGTATACCCGAGCCCCCGGGGCGCTGCTGCATTTCTGAAGAAACTGGGGCTTGCTGTTCTGCAGAAATCTCTTTTACTACCTCTCCGGAAGTGATTTAGGTCAGAAACCCTCGAGTCTGGTGATCATATTATGTGAGGAATACTAACAGCTCCCGGGTGGTAAATCACAGGAAGGATTTCTTTTTCTTAGTTCAGGCAACAGAGTTGAAAATTCTTGTACTTACTGGACTCTGCCTTTACTTTGTCCATTTCCCCCAGCAGGGTCACTTCCCTGTCCATTAAACTGTAAAAGAAATAAAAGAGAAAGAGAGGAGTGGTTATTCTTCTCTGCTTACTTCAAGATAAGAGGAAATGTTGTGAACGCTGACTTTGCACCAAGATTAAGAATCAATTCCAATAACATAAAAACACAGAGGGAGCAGGACTCTTAGGAAACAGAAATATAGCAGTCACTGAATGACACAGCAAAAAAAAAAAAAAAAAAAGAGTGAAATACAAAAACTACAGCTGTAACAAACATTAGCACATTCAAGACAATTCAGACACTTCAGATCACCTTCATTCACATTTTACTTCAGTATTTAACCTTCATTCATTATCCAAAGATTGTTGAGAGGCAAACCTTTACAAAGTCATTACAAAATCAACTTAAAGACAGAAAGAAGGTATAGAAATTGATTGATTGGATCTTTATTTCGAGCATAAACACAAATACATACATCAATAAAAACAAAGGAATAAATAAAAACAAAACAAAAGCAAACACACAAAGCAAAATCGTCAAAGATGCCTACAACTCCATATCATAATACTGTAGATACCATTTATATTAACTTATGTTATGTTTAATAATATACATCATACACCATATTTTATTACATTATAATAGAATACCCAATATAATATAATACCATATGAAACAGAATATAATATACCAGTATAATACCATATGAAACGTAATAAGTAAGACTAATCACCTAACTACGTCCGTTCTTACCTCTCTCTCTCTCTCTCTCTCTCTCTCTCTCTCTCTCTCTCTCTCTCTCTATATATATATATATATAATATATATATATATATATATATATATATATATATATATATATATATATATATATATATATATATATATATATATAAATATATATATATATATACATACATATATATTTATAGAGAAATAACACATGGATGGATGCAAGGCCATCAGAATCAATACGTTGGTAGATTTCTAATACGCTGAGTCAGTGAAATAAAATAAACATAAGAGTGCAAGAAAAAAACTTCAATGTACAAAAAATCAAGTGAGTTCAATAAGAAAAAGGAAAAATAAATCAGAATACATCAAACACACCACCTAGAACAGCTTGCAGTGCCATTTTGGCTCCAAAAAAATCATACGCCTTTCAGTTCTTTTTTGATGATAACACACTTTAATTTCTCCAAACCAAACAATAAGATAATCAGTTCTCGGCACCCTGAGGAGTTACTGACCTCTGGGAGCATTATAGAGCTTTTTACCTGCAAGGAAACTACACCCACAACAAATGTGGGAAAGAGGAAAAAGCACTGGTCAATCACTTTCTGAAATGAGGTTTTCTTTAAACTAGGGCTGTGTGAAAACACTGATGCTCCAATACATTTCCATTTTTGGCTGCGTGATACTGCATCCATATGTAATTACTTAATACTGATATTTTGTCAGCTCATCCTTTATAGGAATTTGGACCATGTTTTTGTTTTGAACAGTTTCATTTGTGACGCCGAGACAAAGTTTATTCATGTTTATAGACCATGTATTATGTAAACTAAGAGAGCTCAAAGAACACAAACCAAGGCATTTCTGATATTTTTAGCTGAGTTGTCAGCAAAAATGTGGAAAACTGTTCTAATCGGTAATGTGAGCCAACTCTTAAAAAAATTCCTGGATGCGGATTTGGATCACCACCAAATTCTAAGCACTTTCCTCTTGTGCCCTGACCAACCTATCCTAAAAAATTTGTCAAAATCTGTTGAGAACTTTTTGAGTTATTTGTAAACACATTGAAAATTGTTCCATTTCACAATGTTTACAAATCTTTCAAACTGTATCTGCACCAGATCAACACCAAGATGGATTCATTTCTTTCTCACGCCATGACGAACATTCCCTGACAATTTAATCTAAATCTGTTTGGAACCTTTGTGTAATCTTGCTCACAGACAGACAAACAAACATCGAAATTATAACCTCATTGGCAGAGGTAATTAAACAGATTAGAGGCTGTATTATTTTAGGAAATTTGAAATTGTGGGTTCCTAAAACCAAAAGAAAAAACAAAAATGCAGACTAATTAAAAAAAAAGTTACATGTCTCATCCTGCTCATAGAGCTGGGAAACAATGAGCTAAATCATAATGCCAGCCTGTATGGCAATATGTACAGCTAAACCAGTTTTTTGCCTCACTCCTCCTTTAAATAGAGTGATTGAGTGTTTTTGTGACTGTGCCAGAAAGATATTTACTCACTCTGCCATGGGATGGCTTGTTTCTAAAGTCAAAAAAAAGAAGTGGGAAGCCAAAACCCCCTCCTGCCACAGAAAAGTGTGCTAAGGTGAGGAAGTCCTCATATTTTTAACTTTGTCTTTCTTTTATGACTACTTTCATTCCTTCTAGGGCGTAAAATCAAGCACAAACGTAACACCCTGGATGCCTTTAAAGAGTCTTAAAAAATGTTTGGTATTTATTGCATAGATCACAGCCCTAGGCAGGACAGGAGGCTTTTGCCCCGTCTAGAGCATGGCCATAAGAAACTCTTAAAACACAACAGCGACTGAGGTCACAACACAAAGTGTGAAGGACTTACACTGGGATTACTTCACCAAACGAACACCTGCAATCTAATTTTTATTTGTAATTATAATCAATTGTCCTATCATACAACTTATTAGTGAACAATCTTCAAGGTGGGCTGATCTTCGATCCTTTATCCTGTAAGGTTGTTCTTCTGTCATGACCACGGTTTAAGTGTTGGGTATCCTGGCACACTGCCCCGAACATGCTGATCAATAGGGTTTAACAGATTTACCTCACAGGGCACAAACTTTTGACCCATGATATAAAAAAAGATACTAATAAGAATCTATCAGCACTGGTAAGTGATATATATCGTTGCTGTCGAGCACAAACCTCCTATCTCCATTTTTTAAGGCTCTCGTCGTTTTCATAAATCAGTGCGATTTGTCACCTTCCCTGTTGCTGAGTGGATTTTATTAACTTTTGACCAAATTAAAGTACAAAAAAAGGGTTTGTAATCAGGACAGCACAATATATATTTTTCATTTCATAGTCAGTTTGGAGATAGCAGGTTTAATCTACTGACAGTGACGATATACCTGTTCTTAAGTAAAGAATACAAAAAGAAAGACTGAAAACACATTAGAGATTCCTGTTCTGTCAGCCTTTCAGTGATGGTTTTCGTCATGTGTTATTGGGGTGGGTATTTCATGCAACCTCACGATACAATACATATCCCGAAATTGAGGCTACGATACGATACGAACCCAGTTAAGTGTAAATTATGGGCATTTATCATGCCTTTATCAGAATTCCTGACAACTTTAAATTTGCTTTTTTTATTGCAAAAAGAAAAAGATGGTTCCACAACTCAAGACACTTAAATTTAGGTTCTCTAACATTTTAGATCCAAGTTAAAACTTTGAACATGTACTTCATTCATGAAGTTTAGCTTCGACTTTGAACTGTGCCATTGATAACATCACCCAAAGTGTATCGACAACAGCTGTCACAGCATTTGAGGCCGTATGGATTCTGTAGAATCAGTATCGATACACGTATCAGCAGAGAATGCACGACGATATTTGCCGTATCGAGATTTTCAGCACAGGCCTAATGTGCTAGCATAAAGCTAACAGCCTATGATGGACATCCCTCCAGAGAATACTATAGCCACCACTGAGCACTTAATTCAACAGATAAATTTAGTTAAATCAAACAACTCTTAGATTTTGAGTCAAGATCATTACCTCCGCCAAGGAGGTTATGTTTTTGCAGGAGTTTATCTGTCTGTCTGTCTGTCTGTTTGTTTGTGTTCAAAATAACTTGAAAAGTTCTGAACAGATTTGGATGAAATTTTCAGGAATTGTCAGGAATGGGATATGGAAGAACTGATTAAATTTTGGGGGTGATCCGGATCACCGTCTGGATCCAGGAATGTTTTTAAGGATTATTTAACATTGCCAGATAGGACCATTTTCGCCAAAGTGGACCAAAGCTGCTTGGCGGAGGTCTGTGCTCTCTGAGTGCTTTTCTATTTTCTGTATGAATTTATAGTAATTTTTTTTTCTTTTTTTTAAAGATTATTTTTTGGGGCATTTTTGTGCCTTTATTGATATGAGGGAGAGACACTGTGAAAGGGGGGCCAACAGGCCACAGGCTGGATTTGAACCCAGGCTGGCAGAACCATGTACATGGGTCGTGCCTGGTTGCCTACCACTCCTCCAAACCAGCACCCCAGTTTTTTGTAAATTACTTTTTTTTTTTCATAGTTGTTGACCTTTACTGACAGGAAAATAAAAAACAGACCGGAAATATGGGGAAGACAGCGGAGCGGTAATAGACACCACAAGTGTGTCACAAACTTTGCTTCAGTGTTTGTGCTTCCTGCTCTACCCAGCAGGAACCACAACTAAATAAACACTAAAATAATGGCTGATTATTTTAGCATTAATTTAATCACCTGTAAGAGTGTTTGACTTGAAACTGTTGCTGCTGCAGCTCCCTTGATTAACTCGGCCTCATGAGACACCCACGGCTAGATAAGTCTTTAAGGCAAAAAAACGCAACATTTACGCACACGACACAACGTCACAAACCATGTCCTAAAAGCCAAAGTCAAGTGAACCGTAGCTCGTGTTTACTGTCACTCCTCTAATCAAAACTCAAACCACCTGTGGCCATTTGCCTACGCAGGCATAATTACAACCCACAGATACATCAACGGCATCACTCTGTTCTGTTCTTATTGACTGTATGTTCAGTTAAAGTTCAGCAATTATGCAAACTTGAGACTCTACGAACAAAGGTTACTTGACCTTTAAGAAAGGGCATAATTTTTAAGTCTATGGTGCACTCTGGCATTTGAACTAATAGTACCTCACCATTAATTCATCAAGACTCTGATCAATGCTCTATCAACCAACACATTAAGTAACCATACTGGGGATGCTGTGTTGAAAGTGTGAAGCCATCTGGCAAAAACGTAGCTCGAGATATCATTCTGTTTTTTCATACTTATGATTAACGTGACAATGAAATAACCCTGATGCTACAAATAAAGACAACTAGTACATATTCAGAATGATCAGACTGTAAATGTAATTATATCACATCATTCTGTCTAATCACTCGCTAAAACTTTTGTATAAACTACAGAAGCAGTACACAACATTTTTTCAGCACTTCAGGGTTTAAAGCATATGGACATGTTAATCTAGACAGATGCAAATTTTCCACTCACAACAATAATGACAGACAATGCTGATATCTTCCCATATTTCTATTTTGATCCTTAACTGTAATGCTCTGCTATCAGTGAGCCAAAGATCATGTTTCTACCCTGCTTTGACCCATTTAAAAAATGACATCTTGACAACTTTTTGAAAAACTATACAAAATCTTAAGGTTTAGTTAAATCTTTATTTCTCAGCCTCTGTAGCTGACAGAGACTTGAAACAAAAACCTCTGAAGGCCAAGACCATTTGCTTTTTGCTATACATCTTTTCTTTTGCCCCAAAACTCATTAAAAGTTTTTAAACCATCCAGCAGTCAAATCAAAATCATCAACATCCTGCATCAGAGGATGTAGGTGTTGTTTCTGGTCTTAAGGGTAAAAACACACACAGCTGATATTCAAACTGAGCATCTACATATATGACAAAGTGGTCCGTAAGTGTAGATGGATTTGAGTGTGAACTGATGACAATCTGACAGCAGGCTGATTATGACAGTCGCCTACATCTGTTACAATGTATCTCCTAAAATCAGTGATGACGTATTTACTGTCCCTGACACAAAAAAAACAAAAACTGAACTTAATGATGTTCAGTGTCCAAGACTGCATAGAGGTAACAAGAGATGCATCAATCCAGACTGATTTGGTGATGTAGAAGCTCACAGGCATCAAAGACTATAAAAGATGAGTTTAAGAGGCTCCACTAGTGCCTTAAATCAGGTTAATATTTCATTTTTGATGGCTAAAAGGGCATGTTCACAGTCACTAATGTTCAAAAAATCTTCTGCTATTCACAGTGCACCCTCATAGTGCTATGTTCTTTCTCTAAGATGCTCTGTTCGAGCTTCTGCTTCTTTAAGGCCCCCCTCCCCACGTGGGTCCGATCTGCTCTGATTGGTTGACAGGTAAACTATAGAGCTGATTGCTTCTGTGAGCCAATGGGCTTTAACTGACAGCAAAACTATAGTGGGCATCATGCTGGTAGGTCTATTCAGGGGCCAGGGGAACCACGTTTTAGGCAGCTACTTGCATCATAAACAGGGAAGTAGTCTTGATGCCAGGGTCTTTTTGTTTTGTGTGTAGAGGTTCAACATTGCACAGCTGAGACACATTAAACACTAAAGGGCATAAATAACATAAGAAGCATAATATGGGCTCTTGAAAGTTGTATCCATAAGGAAATGAGGAGGAAAAGCTGTTAAGATTGGCACGATAGCCTCTTGGCTGGTGGCTATTCACATCAGTATACAAGTCATATGCTAAGAGGCTAGTGGTGAAACAGTGTTTCTTCCTTATTTAGCCATAAACTTGCATTAAAAGGAAATTGTGAAGTGCTACATGAAAATGAAACTTGTGTGCACCTGTTCAGTTGATGATTGCAAGTGGTCACTGTAGACCACTGATAATGCAAAGTGTAAAGGCACATGCTACAGTGCAGTCAGAGGTGTAGTTACCCTGCATGGCTGTTAAAGGGGACATACATATTATGCAAAAAACACTTTTTTAAGGCTTTTGAACACACATTTTTGGGTATCTGGCCTTCTTCCCAGCCCACAAAATGTGATAGTAGGCAACAAAACCTGTATTTCGCAGGCTGCATGAATGTAAATTCATGGTATTTGGCGAGCTGTTGAGTCTGTGGATATACTATTACGTAACAATATATTTTTTGATTTGCGTATCTAACCTGTTTGGTCTACCCAAGTATCCCCCTCCCCCCTGCTGGCGAGATTCCTCTGTGAAGAGCAGCCATGTTCGGTGTTCAGCATGTCTAAGTTCAGAAGCTGTCACTGCTCGGTTGTTGGCTGTAACAAGCAACATATATCTTAAATATATAGGCTACCAGCCTCGGAGGACCAAAGGGCCCAGTGGATTAATTTTATTTTTGAAGGGAATGAGCAGCTACAGTCGGCTAAAATCTGTACGTGTGTGCCGGTCACTTCATGTTAGACTGCTTCTTCAACTTCAGTCAGTTCAACACAGGACTGGGAACTAGACTTTTCCTGAATCCGGGCTCAGTACCAACAATCTGTCGCCAAACCTGAAGATGGAAATTTGAATATTTTAATGCTGTGTAGTATTTATTTTGCTCATTGCTACGAGCTAATGCTAACAGCAGGGTGAAGTGAACTAAAGGTAACTTCACATGTTCACGTTGCTTGTTGAAAGTCTGAAGGTTAAACTTCAATGTATGGACATTCTTACATTAGTCAAGAGAAGCTTAACAGTCGGCTGAATATAATCAGTCCCACTGCAGTGAGTAGGCCGAGGTTAGCACGTTGTGCGTTAGCCTGTGATGTTTGGGGGAAACCAAATCGCTGTTATCTGTTAAACGGCAGGAATTTGTGGTTCGTGTGTTCAGGAAGAGAAGTTTAACAGTCGGCTGAATATAATCAGTCCTTTACCCACCCCAGGTCCCTCTGTTTGTGCTAATGTTAGCCGGGAAGGTAGGCTAGGTTGTGGCTATCCCACGGCGGTTAGCATGTTGTACGTTTGGGGGGGAAAGGGCTTTGTTGTATCTGTGTGTGGTAGCATGAATTAAGGGTTTGTATGTGTTCAGGATCTGTAAGTGGTGAATGGCTGGAGCACCCGCTTCGCTCGAGCTACACTGCTCTAACGTGAATTGCCGTATGTACGCTGCTTTGCTCTGGCTCATTAGCATATGAAGGTGACCGTCCTCAAAATCTGCCGTTCTAAACAGAGTGGTTATGTGACTGTGGAAAGAATGCAGCTGTGCTTTACTCATAGGCTTTTTGGACCACTAACGTTTCACGAAGACATCAAGGATCCATGTTAAACTGCAGAAAAGGAGCAAAATATGGGACCTTTAATGCAAGAAAAAACAGCACGTAAGCAGGGTCTGAGAGTATTATTGTACAGCTTAGAAACACTCCATTCATTAATTTCTCTAATTATTGATACATGAATCTCATCCAGCTGAACAACCATGCCTGAAACTGACCATTACTGCTTAAAAAGCAAACCCAAGATCCTCTTCTGTCTACTAGTGGTATCTCTGAGGGTGTAGATCTAATCAGGGAACAAGCACATGTGGATGAACTCTGTCCCCTGCACTGTGCTTGCTTTGAGCTGTTACTTATACGTACAGTACAACACAACTTGCAGCAGACAGCCCAAACTCTGATTGTGCGCAATGACAAAAAAAAGTAAGAATATGACTGTTTCAGTGGATTTTATAGTTGTAATACTGTACTGCTGTTATTGCTTGGTATGTCTATAATAGTTTTATTGTGGCATAAGAGGATCTTTTAACGCTACAAATAGCTCAGCATGTGTAAGTGTCAGCGTCCTATTATGCAAAGCTGTATTTCAGTGTCATCAAGTAGGAGAAAGGTGAGAAAAATGCCCTTTGACTCACTATAACATAAACTGTACAACAGCAATAACACAAAGACAGCTGCAGTAAACATGTCACAGATCATCTTAACTATTGTGGATTGTTAGACCTCTGTAAAAAGGCAAATGACAAATGGCTTGAGACACTTGAAGTTCCTGGGATATAAAGGTCAGAAAAAACATGTAGACTAGAAAGCACTCTGAGAGCACAAACCTCCACCAAGGTAGCTCACATTTTGCTGTTTCATCTATAAGCAATAGTTGCATGATAAAGTTACCATCATAATATGATTCCTTGACCTTAAAAACCCACAACTAGCACTCAGAATCATGTTGATATCATTACTAGTTTGCCAGTTACTGAGCAAACGACCATTGGCTAAAGGCGGTTTTCTGGATCACCACCAAAACTGAATCATGTTTAAGTTGGGCCATTTCCAACATCTCCTGAAAATTTCAGCAAAATCTGTCCAGTAGTTTTTGTGTAAACTTGCTAAGAAACAGAGAAACAAACAAACATACGCCGGTAAAAAACATAACCTCCTTGGCGGAGGTAATAAGACCAGAAGAAGCCTGAGGAGTCATGCTGGAGAACCAGTTTAAAGTGCCTATTACAAAAGCCTGCAAACCACCCTTAAATATTTTAACCATTAGCAAGACCAAACCCCTTGAACAAAGACTTATAAAAACTCAAATCATCAAACAGGAACTAATTTTGGTCTCCTCTGGTACCCCAGGAATGTTCTAACTGTGGACAAGTTATTCAAAGTGTTCAACTCACTTCACAACACATCAGATATCTTATCAAAACACGAACCAACAACAACAACGGCCAGAGGCTGTTAACAAAGAGGAAGGGGATCTACGCACCAGCTCTGCAGCTCAGCAAATGTCTGCTTCATCCTCTTGATTGAAGAGTCCATCTCCTCCTTAACCACCATCCTGTAGCGAGTCAGTGAGGCTGTGCATCTCTGCAGGTCCTTCACAGAGCGGTCGATGTTTGGAGCTGAAGGGAGGGCACACACAAACCAGGGTAAGTCATATTTTAGGAGGAAGCGCCTTTGAAACAACATTTTCACATAAACTTGGCAGTAAAGGAATCAAAGTTTCTAACCCATCTTCTTGACTCCTGATGATCCTTGATCATCTGAGGTTAGTGCTAATGAGGAGCTGGATGATTGTGAATTTGAGCCCGCTCTGTGCCGGTTCTTGTTTCCTCTGGGACCCTGGTGATTCCTCCCTGTTTGTGGTAAGGCAGGACTAGGGGCACTACCAACACTCTCTGCTTCTGGACCTGGGAGACAACAGATAACTGCAAGTAAATTAAGTAGTCCAAGGACTGAGTAGCTGGTAGGTTGTAAAACAGACTCTTTGTTGTTAAAGCAAACAGGCTGGCAACACACTGGGTTCTTTTCTAACGCCTTCAGAGAACATGACTTTAAATTTTCAGAATTTAAAAAGAATATCAAAGTTCAATGTGTCATTATGCATCCTTGTAAAGCTGAAAGAGAAAAAACATTTCTTAGTGTAAGAAAATCTTGCTCTAAAACAGCTTATCTAACAGTTAAGATGATTTCTCAGGACTGTGTTTGCATGGCTGCTTTCTCTTCAACGTGAAGAGGCCAGTTGGGCGGGAGTAAAGTAGATTTGTTGCCTCTGAGTGGGTGGGACGTAGTGCTTTTATTTTTTTAATTGGCAGTTGTTTATTATATCATAAATGACTGTCCAAAGCCTACCCACTTCACATCCAGTTTCTATGCACCCTAAAAAAAACTTACCAGCAGGTATTTTAAGAGCCATGCAAAGATCAGTTCTCAGATTTCTGAAGAGTTGATAGTATGTACATATGATCATAAATATTGTATAAAGAAGGTTTTTGTTGATGCGTGTTCCAAGGGCCTTTAAAGTTCAAACCTTAAAAACGTCTGCAGTAAGTTTTACAGCACGATAAAAGTGCCAATCAACAAGGGAACTAAGTCAGTCTAATAATGAGATTAAGGCAAATATTTCTCTTAAGAGCAGGAAAGAACAAACATGACAGAACATAAATCTGTGGAGAACTTCTCAACATTTATTGTTCGAGCATAATGTTGCTGCCAATGCAACATTATGATGTTTTCTGAAAAAAATGTCATCAAATCTGAAGACCTCCCACAAGTAATTATACAACTTTTAAGGCTTTTAAAGTTTTATATTTAAAATCGAACTAAAGACTTCTTAAGGATCTGCAGGTTATCCGTGTTTTGTAGCAGAAAAGACACGAAAAAGAGAATATTAAACAATTATGGATGAAATGACATTCAGATGTTTTTATGGACATAATGTTTGTGAGCTGTGAAAATACAGTGCTGTGAAAAAGTATTTGCTCTTACAGATTTCTTCTGTTGTTGCTTTTTTGTCACACTGAAATGTTCCAGATCATAAAACAACATCAGGCCGAGATAACCTGAGTAAATAAAAAATGCAGTTTCTGAATGATTATTTCATTAATTAAGGGGAAAAGTTATACCAACTAGCCTGGCCCTATGTAAAAAAGTAATTAACCCCTAGGCTTATTGACTGGTTGTGCCACTATTGGCGGCGACAATTGCAGTCAAACGTTTGCAATGACTGTCAATGGCCCACTCTTCTTTGCAGAATTGCTTTAATTTAGCCGACACTGGATGCCATTCCGAGCATGAACGACCTGTTGCATCTCAATCAGATGTACTTTGACTCGGTCACTCCAAACATTCATTTTGTTTTTCTTGAGTCATTCAGAGGAGGACCTGATAGACACACTGTCCTGCTGCACTTGAGCTTATAATGTCATGCACTGGTGACTGAAAGTTATCCTTCATCACAAGTCATTTTGGTCCTGAAGCAGCAAAGCAGACCCAGACCATCATACCACCACGTTTGACTGTCAGTATGATGTTCTTTTTCTGAAATGCTGTTTTATTATAACACCAGATGTAACGGGACGCACACCTTTCAAAAAGTTCTGCTTTTGTCTCATCAGTCCAAAAATTACTTCTCCAAAGTCTTGGGTATCATCAAGATGTTTCTTGGCAAATGTGAAACAAGCCTATTTAATTCTTTTTTTGTCAGCAGTGGTTTTTGCCTTGAAACTCTCCCATGGATGCCATCTTTGCCCAGTTTTTTTTTATTGTTAAATCATGAACACTGACCTTAACTGAGGCAAGTGAGGCCTGCTGTGCTTTAGATGTTCTGGGTTCTTTTGTGACCTCCTGGATGAGTCGTCACTGCCCTCTCGGAGTAATTTTGGTAGAGTGGCTACTCCTGGGAAGGTTCAACACCGTTCCATGTTTTCTCTATTTGTCGATAATGACTTTGATCGTGGTTCACTGGAGTCCCAAAGCCTCAGAAATGGCCTTGTAACCCCTTCCACACTGATAGATGTTTTTGTTTCTCATCTGCTCTTGAACTTCTTAGATCGAGGCATGATGTGTTGCTTTCTGAGACGTTTTAGCCAACGTCATGTCAGACAGGTTCTAAGTGCTTTTTTGATTCTATAGACAGATCTGTGTGTGGGTACTGAACAGTGTTAATTTTGTCGACTAATTATTTCCGTCATAGTTTCCGTCGACAACATTTTTCCCCCTGAAGAAAACTGGACTATAACTAAAAAAACAAAACAAAACAAAAAAAAAAAAACAAGTGCACATTGACTAAAACTAAAACTAAATTAACTGACATTTTTGTCAACACATAAAAATTAGACAGAAATGTGTGACAGAGACTTAATCCAATCAGACCTAATTTCATCATATAGAAAGTAGAGACAAGTTGGGAATATATCCAATCACAGCTACTTTGGTTGTGTGGAAAGGTTGGATGAGTTGAGAGGGACATCCAATCACAACTGCCTTAGCTTCATGGTGGTGGGACCCAAGTGTAAAACAAGACTTCAGAAATTCAAGGAAACACAAAAAAAAAGACTTACACTTTACACTTCATATTTTAATCGACTAAATTTACAGTAGATTTCATCGACTAAAATGTGAAATTTCGTCAACTAAAACTAGACTAAAATTAAAACAATTTAGATGACTAAATTATGACTAAAACTAAAAGATATTTTAGGCAAAAGACTATAACTTAAACTTAATTAAAAAGTATTGTCAGAATTAACACTGGTACTGAAATGAACTTAGTTTTCCAAAAAATGTCGTTAATCATAGTTAATTCTGTGTTTAACAAGGAGGGGCAATTACTTCTTCACATCAGGCCAGGTTAGTTTGGATAGCTTCTTTCCCCTGATAAATGACCTAATCATTTAAAAACAGCTTGTTGTATTTACTCAGGTTATCTTTGTCTGATATTAAAATTTGTTTATGACCTGAAACATTTAAATGTGACAAAAAAGGAAAAACAGAAGAAACCTGTAAAGGGGACAATACTTTTTCACAGCACTGTAAATAACATCCAGTTGGTGAGGCGTTCTGTCTGCTCAACCTTGTTCGCTTGTGCCAGTTTTCAGTCAGAGGCAGGATGACCTGAAGTTTTATCGATCACACCGGTCTGCTATTTACATTTTAGGATCAGGGTGGCTGCAAAGCGGTAAGTAAATTTACTGAGCCACCACAAACTCAAGGATTATTTGAACAAACAAGCGGTGGTAACAAGCCACAAATCTGGCTAAAAATTGTTTTGTGTGCAGACAGAAAAAAAGATAAGAAACTGGATGCTACAGCTTTAATGAAAGGTGTGCGTGTAATGTTTTGGCTGAATCACTCTGCTGCAACAAACCTGTCTCTCTTCATTAATTTTTCCTCAATAAAGACCATGAAGGACATACCTTTATATTCTTGGCCTGGGCAAAAAGAATATTGGAACCAAACTGTGTCTATGTCTGTGCCATATTCTATCAGTGTGGACATAAAGTCCCTCTGAAAATGTGTCTCTCTATTAATCTATTTATTTTGGCCAACACCCGTGTGTGTCTTGTGGCAATATTGGGCCAGAACTATTCAAAAGATAATTAGTATGTGAGATAAAGGAACATGCAGCTCAAGCAGGCTGTCTCAAAGCCCTGATCAACCATGTTTGCTGAAATGAAAAAAAAAAACATCATGCAGCCGAAATGCATCCGGTATGAACAGCTGTAAGACTTCTCAAGCACAAGATAAGTTATTATAGGACCCTGATGTCAATCAGTAATTAAGAAAATATGATAGGACGAGACAAGCAGTCATAAAGACTTACAACATCAGGAGCCCAAACTAAACAAACCAAGACTTCTCTGCTCCAAGTATCAACTACTAAAGTCTCTCTCAGTATACAGTCTAAATTTTGTTAAAATAATCAGCACAGACTTAAGCTTTCTGTTTTTGCCTTCGTATGTCAAAGCTGTGATTACCGGTGGTTTCAGATGTGGCAATTTCAGAGTCCAGCTCTGCTGCATCCAGGGAGGCAGAGTCCAACTGTTCACTCAGAGAGTCGAGCGACTCTCCGTCCATTACTGATCCATTGGCGTGAAAACCGTTCATCTCATCTTTGCCTTCCTCGGGTGATGCAGCCTCAGGTGGAGCGGGCTCTGCTGAGGCCTCAGGCTGAGGCTTGGGCTTCTTTTTCTTCTTGGGCTGTACACAGACATATCAGTGTCAAACTTCTTTGTTTAAATCCTTTTGTTCTTTATCTGTTATCTAATCAGAGCACTGACTGGACCAAATTAGTGCACAGAAGGGAGGAAATGGTTTGATTTAAGCGTCAGTCTAAATATAGCCTCCACTTTCTTAGGCCTTTATCCAACTTTACCAGTTATGTAGAGCACTTTATGGTTTCATAAAAATATTTCATTGCTCACTCAACAGATATTTACATATTAAAGTTACGGGCGTTCCTGGTCTCACCTTCTTTTTACCGGTGACATTCCACTCCTTCAGGATTTCGACTGCACTACCTGAAGCGTAAAACAAACAATGATGATGGAAGTCAACCCAAGCAATTGACAGATCTGAAATCATGTAATAACCTGTCTGAAAAACTGACTGCCCTGAGGCGACGTTTAGATACTGCTTAAAAAAAAAAAAAAAAAGGGACAAAGCGCTGTGACGTGCAAGAACAGCCTCCTGGTTCTAAAATTAGCCTTGTGAAACGAAAGAGGCATGCAAATGACGCTCAGACTTCTGAATGCAAAGCATGGCACGCATGGAAAAAAAATGTCAAGGTTAGTACAAGCAATGTGGACTTCATGCTGGAACAAAGGGTTGAGTAAAATGTAGTAAACTGACAAGTTTGTGCTGTGAAGTACTACAACCCCACGCCAATACCTGTAGCAGTGGGTGGAGGTGTGTCAAAACAAATGGACATTAACTACACAGACACATGCTTTCTTAATTCTCCCTCTTCTGGTGGGGATTATTTCATTTAAGTCATAATTGCTCTAAAATATGCAATAATACCAGTTCTATTGGATACTATGCAAACACAGATATTTGATGTGAAGAGGAGGGACAATGACGTCTGTGTACCTTCTAAAAAAGCTTGGACAGCCTTGTCCACACTGTTCTCAAAATGTTGTAACACCAGCACGATCTCATTGTTACTTTTGTTGGGGACGACCGCCCTGACAGCGCTGATCTGTAAAATAAAACAAAGACAGGTATAAATAGAACAGGTTTTAACATCTTGAATAACACCCATAGTGGGTCAAACTTCACACGAAACTATTTTAACTTTGAATTTGTTTAACATTTGGCTTAAGGACAGAGCAACATATTCCAGACCTTATTTGTATTTTAAACATTAACACACAAAAGCTTCTAAGGTTTTGTTCCTTCACACTCCTAAAATCAAATTAGAGATTTTAAGACGCCTCAAGACCCAAACTATGGAGCACAGAAAAAAGTTTTTGTTCTGCATTATGAACTGCAAACCAACACATGTGCATCAGATTACTTTTCCTACGATATAATGTACTAAAATGTTTATTTGCTAAATGAGGTGACCAAAACTTAAGCCAGGATGCTAAACATTGAGGTAATGATGAGTTATCAAGGAGCTCAACTTTATGGACAAAGGAATCTTTAATGCTTACTGCTTTTTAAATAGGTCCCATATTTGTCTCATGGTCAACAAATTGACACTAGTCCAGGTGACATAAGATTAGATCTTTTTAAGTTTCTTGCCTTAAAACTCCCTCAGATGATGAATTGTGTCATGCCTATAAACTATCTCACATTGTTATCAGGACAGTTGGTTTCAGCAGATAATTGCCTAAAAGCTGATTATCTGTTTCGGCAGACAGGAAAATTCTTGCCGATATTCACAGCCAATATTTTAGCTAAATGAATCTGCTATACACATTCCCTTTATTTTTTGTTAGTTATATTGGCAGAATATACAAATGCACCATAATGGTTTAACTTATCATTGAAAGTCATATTTTATAAAAAGTACGTATAAAAGAACAAAATGTTTAACTTGCTTCACAACCGTTTCAAACTCAAATGAACAGTCACCATGAGAGAAGCAGATAACTTTACTCAAGTGGAAGCTTTGTGCTCTTGACAAAAATATTGGTATCAGTGATAATGAGTTTAGAAATATTGGTAAATCGAATCAAATACTGTGCATCCCTACCATAAATCTCCTCTCCTTTCAGCCCTGCACATAACAGCCTGTTTGTTGTAAATCCTCTGAGGCTGTGTTTGACTATGCCCCTCCCAGGAAGTGGGTGTGTCTTCAGCTTTCTGTGCACTGTGCTCTAATGTTTACCTAACAGAGCAAGCTGAAAAACGCCTAGCTTAGAGAGTGGCTCCTAATGACATAAGGTGGCATATCCTAATGAAACATTAGGGGATGTTTTTGAAATGCACTGTTTGAGCACGCATACTCTGCAAGGTGGAGTGAGCAACAGGGGGAAAGGAGTGATTTTTTATCATTTTGAGAGGAGTTAGTAGTCAGGTCAGGGATGCTTTTTTTTAATGGGAAAAAATTAGAAAGTGACCCATGCATAATATGTGACCTTTAAGGCTGAGTGAGTTGAGAAAAACCGAATATTTCAACGTGCCAATTAAAAATTACAGTCTCTCACAAGTAAGAATGAGACTTCTGAGACCTCCTATGTCTGAAGAAACTTTTTAAAACCGTTCAAGGATCTGCATTAACTCTGTGAGGAATTATGTACAAAGCTTCAAAAGACTTTTATTTAGATTAAGATGGATGGTATGAAAAAAGCCAGCTGTTGCTGCCAGCTTTCCATGTGTTTCTGGATCTGCAAAATCTGCTTTTCTTATTATACTAGTGCTGCCATTAAATCAATCATGTTTTATTCATCTGAAGAAACATTAGACCAAGTCACTGTGATCTTTGACCTCCAAAATCCACAGCGTACTTCATCATCAGAGTGGACATATGTGCTTAATTAATAGGAAATCCCTCAAAGCAAAATATCACATTCACAAGCCAGTCATAAACATCCGACCCTATTACCCTGATCTTTGAAATATGACCTCTATAACTATTACAAGTACCCTTCAGTCAGAAGGGGCATTTGTATACTAGCGTCACACAAAAATGGCCGACTGTTTGTTATAATCTCCATTTTGCAGATTTCTAATGACACTGCAGTCCCACATGTTTGGATGCAGAGGATGTTATGCACAGGGATTCATTCTTCTACGTTTGGTCTGACTTGGATTTCAGCAGTACATATGCAAATTGGTGGCTTTGAAAAAGCAGCAGAGTGTGGACAAGGCTGCTCTCTCGTAATACATCAGTTACATACAGGATCAGCAGGCACAGCTCTGTGAGCAGAAGAGCTCAGCTTTCTCAGTCAGTCTAGAAAACAGTTCCCTGATCTCACTCAAACAGAAGCCTCCAGAGTTGATAAATGAACCAATTTGAAAATGCAAAGATCATTTTTACCACGGGAATCAAAATGTTAAAAGCTTGGTCACTTAAAACATCTCTCAGGCTCATGTATTTCTTCATGTACTCTACAGACTCTCATTACATCCACTTTCATTATTTTAACTTTGCATAATTAAGGGTGTGGTTGAGGAGACTTGTAGCGTTGGTGCTTTGTACTCATTTGCCAAGAAGCCTCAGGTCCATCGTAACTCTACCTCTACACCTGTTTGTGGTTTGACCAAATGTGGGTAGTGAGCATTTCTAGTATAGCGAGTATCATTCGTAATATTTCGGTATCCAGAGGTCACATAACTGAAACTAGATAAGTATTTCATAAAGTCATGATGCCATCCTCCAACTTGGAGAACTCTTTCAACCTTTTAAAGCTTGAAAACACAAATTTTAACCAGATATTTTTGTAATTTTTTGGAGCTGAAATGTTTCACTTTCTTCTGAAATCCGAAAAAAACAAAAACAAATTTTCCATCAAATTTAACATATATATTTTTTGTATCTCATTTGATACATTAGGTGTTCTTGGCAACTGATAATCCACTTCAGGACATTTTTATCATTTATCTGATTATTTTTAGTAATTTGTTGATCATACTGATTAGACAGAGAGGTATCATAAAAGTATGTTTCAAATATGATACAACAGGCTTTAAAGGGTTAAAGTTCAAAGATGCGGATTTTAATTCAATGCTATAAATAAAAAAAAATGTTTATTTTACTGTTCATTTATCAATATGGAAAAAAGCACGAGTTGTACTCTCATACTTTTTCCCCCCTGCGCCATTACAAAAATAAAGATAGTACTTAGCTATCCACACATTTATCTTCAAGACTAGATAACTGAAACTCCTTCCTCTCCGTCACAAATCAGAAATCCTTCTCCCGCTTCCAAATAGCTCAGCAGCTACGCATTTAACAGATTTTAATAGACGACATCACATCACATTATGATTGATTTTACAATTTTATTGTTTACTCTTGAAGCACTCGTGGGTCTGGCTCCCAGCTAAATTTCAGAGCTATATTGAACCACTGCGGCCCAAACTCGCAGCCTCAGCTCCTCGGGCGACGGCCTCTTGGTTTTTCCAAAGCTGAGGTGTAAAACTCAAGGTGATCGAGCTTCTTCTGTCAGAGCACCTCGACTGTGGACCTACCTGCCTGAGGAGGTAAGGTGTGCAGAGTCAACCTCTTATTTTAAATCCCTGTTAAAAACTCAGTTCTACAGGCCTCACTGTCTTTCATCTCTATTAGCTCCTCTAATCATTTTAGCTCGCATATGCTTTTATCTCCTTTCTCACATTAATTATCCTGCTCTAGTTTTGTTCCTATTTTAAATTGTTTTATGCTGCAGTTCTTCTTTCTTCTTACTGTTTTATCTGTTTACCTGTCATTGTACCTTTTCATCTCTTATTATTTTTTGAGTCTCCTCTCCCCTTTTGTTTGTTTTATCTCCTCTACATGTTAAAATTGTATTTATTCTGACTCTTTCAAAGTCATTTTATAGCTTTGAATTTCCAATTATTGCTTTTATGTCTTCAGAACACCTACTGTCTAAAACTTAACTTTATTTCACTTTATTCTTTTTATCTTGTTTTATTTTATTTTTTTATTCTTCTATATTAGGACCTCGTGGTGTGATTATATGTCACCTGATTATTGCACTACCTGGGTTTACATATATATTACTGTGCTTTGGTCACTTACATTATTTGGGTATGAATGTAATTATTGAAATTTTTCCTTTGCTTGTATTCATACTTTTTGCTGTTGGGTTTTCTATTTTGTGCCTATGTTCTTGTATTTTTTTTCTATTTTTCTCTGTTTTATGTAAAGGCATTGTTAACCTGTTTTTAAAAGTGCCATTAAAAATAGTTATGATCTTGATAATTTCTTAAAAAGAAAAATTTAGTCAGCAGTTTCTGTACTCAAACTACAGTCTCTATTGGCTGTGCCTAAAAGTATGAAAACTAATTATGAGACTGATGGTAAATTAAAACTATATCAGTGAAAATAAAACAATATCAAAATATAAGAATATGAGATGGCAATTCTTAAAAAAAAAAAAAAAAAAAAAAAAAAAAAAAAAAGCTTCTCAAAAATAAAAATAAATCATTCTTCTTGTCTTACAGGGAATTTCATCTATTTGATTTTGGACCCTCTCCAAGACAAAAAATAAGATTAACTACCCTTGGGCTTTTGGCAAAAATCTTGATTTTTTAAAAACTTTTTTGATGATTCATGGGCCAAGCTATACATATATAGAGAAAAATAACAAATAAATAAATAGTGATTATCTCCGAGACGAGAATATAGTGACAGCCCATACATATCCAAAATTTCGATTAACACAATATGGAGACATAAAAACACTGCAGTGAAATCTGAGCAGTCTTTTTTACTCCAGAACAGACTGACAGGTCTTCAAAGGACAAGGCTAACACTAAATTACATAACCCACTTTAAACAGCTGAAGCTGCAACCTCGAGATATCAGGTTATCTCAGGTGTTCTCAGAGATCGATAAATTATTATTAATCAAGGCAGGAAAAACCATAAAAGTCCTTTTTCTTAAATATCACTCCAACCGTTGCTCGTGCTCTGAGAAGTTGCCCTCTCATGTTTTCTGTTGCCAAAAAAACAGCCCACGGGGAAACTGCTGTGCAGAGCCCAGAAGTAATGGAAGTGAATGTCAACGCTCAGGAACAAATCCACCAACACAGAGTGGAAATGTTTTCCTTAGTGAGCTGATAAAAAAACCCTCTGGTGTTGCCTTTTGTTTTTGTAAAGTGCCATATTTAATCCTTAAAGAGCAATCCAGGGACTCTCAGTCAAAGCTGGGCAATGTGGACTATAAATCAAATCCTGATACAAGCTAAACAGCAAAAGACAAGGTAAACCTTGATTAATTTCAGTAAAAATGTGAAGTGTTGTCACAATATCATAATGATTATCTTTGTTTAGGGCTGAACAATTCACTGTCTTTTCACCATGACTGTGTTGTCAATAGTCTCACTGCAGGACGAGTGATTTCAAAAGCCTATTAACCCAAACTCTAATATAATTGTTAAAATAAAACAACATAAGTCCTGTTTGATACCAGAGCAACATAACTTCAATAATAAATACCCAACATAGGGCAGTTTTACAGCCTGTCAAAATTACGCACAGACATTGTCAACATTTCTGAACCACGCCAATCCAACAGTCTTTAACTGGTAACAGTTTGAGCAACGTCAACAGTGTCCAGGAGTTTGCCAGCAATTCTTTATAATTACAAACTGTGAGTAACCCACAGCGAATGAGCAACCCTCCCCAACCCCTCAGGTCATCAGGTGAGGGTCTTTTGTCTGTACCTTGTGTGAGATCAAAGTCCTGAAAGAGGCCTTTAGTTACTGTGGGCCCTCTTTTTGGAATACACAACCTGCTGACCTGAGATCCATCACCTCGGCTTCTACATTTAAAAGTCCCATGTAGGGCTGAAAGATTTATCGTTTTCAAATCGAAATTTCAGACAATGCAATTATGTGATCACCAAAGCTGCAATTTTTTGCAGCACTCCTGACTGACCCAGGATCAGTTGTGTCAACTATTTTACACATACTATTTTACAAATTTGCATTCACGGAAGTGCTGGTAAGCAGGTCAACAACACAAAGCCTCTGTTTAGGAGTAGAAGTTGGAGTATCTCTTAAATACTGAAAACAGATTATCATCAATATTAGATTATGAATAATGTGTTATGCCCTTTTGATCATTGATTTCCTTACTGTTGTCTATACTGTAAACATAGTGAATAATGCACTGAAGCTTGATTTGAAGAAAATCGTGAATCAAATTGAAATCATAACATCTGCCAGAAAAATCCAAATTCAATCAAATCCTTGCTTAATAGACACCCAAGCCATGATGGGAACAGTCAAAACCATCAGCACATGACAAAATCTTTTTTCAGTGCATAAAAGCTGATGGGGTTTGCTTACGAAACCCTTTGCCTTGATTATTTAACTTAAATTCCTCATTTTCTTTCATTGTGTTTAATTGCTATGTCATGTGTCTTATGAAACTGTGCATATCATAATGTGACTTTATTGCCCGTTTGTATTTTTATGGACAAATAATTCTCGATTAATGAACTTCTAAGTACACTTAGTTTTGAATTTGCCTGTAATGAAATGTGCTCTAGACATAAAATTGATATTGCTACTAAAGATTTCTGTTTTTGTCGCTGAGATATCAAACAGCAAACAAATATATTAAAATCTGTACACTACTAATAATACAGAAATTACCCCCCTGGACTAAGTATTTCAAACCACTTCTCTCACTGTTAATGGGCGTATTACTGTTGGGGGCTCTTACTGTAAATGTTATTTTTAATGTGCATCTAATTAACATATTCTTTATTAGCTAACTCAACACTGCGCTCACCACTGGTCAGATGAAGTCAGATGAATTTAGAGGAATCATAAATACCTCTTTGTATGTAATCTAAGTGCAATTTTGCAGACATATTGCATCTATATAACCATGTGCAATACTGTGCATAAAAATATCTGCTTATGCACAACCTGTGCAATACAACCGGTGTGGTCAAGTGTGCAATCATTCATTAGCACTTTTATTTTGGTGTGTAATATATTAGCACTTCAGCACTTTAATGCTTCATTTTGCACCTCAAACAGCTCACACACTTTAACTCTGAGGGTCTTTTTGTCATGGTGTGTCTTTATCTTTTGTATTGTTGTATGTGTATCCTGCAATTTCAAGTTTGATGTTGTTATGTGTGTTTGTCATTTTGCTGCTGCCTGTTACTGTTGTTTTATGTACTTTATGTATTTTAAGATTGTACACACTTGCCATTACATCAACCTGCTGGGGACTACAGATGGAAATTATCCTGTGGCCATAATCAGGCACATTTACATGTCAACGTTCATTAATGTGAGCTGTCCTCTACTTAAATAAATAAAAATAAGGCCTTTTTTAACATGAAATAAACTGTACTGATATAAATTAAATCTTATGTGCCAAAACACTAAAATACTGCATCTATAATTTTTGTCAGATTGTCCAACCCTATGCAGATTGATCACGTGCAGCACGATCTATATCTATCTATATATTCCTTACCTTCTCCTTCATCCTCTCAGCTGTTCCTCCCTGGGACATCACCATCTTTGAGCGAGTGTCAAACACAACTCCGGACGTATCTGGAGAAAAAAAATAAAAAATAATATCTGAAATCCAGTCTGTTGAGGGCAGAGTCTTCTTGAATCACATTTGAAAAACCAATGCAGCACATCATTTGCAAAACAAAACAACCTCCAGACATCTGCACAGAGATTTCCTGGAAAGACTAGTCAGCCATGTTTATGCATCAAAAATCACATTGTGATGGCAGATTTGTTCTTATAAAGCCCCTCGTCTCTATCTCAAGTAAAAACTGCCAACTTGAAAAATCAAACACTTTTAGCTGATCTAGGTTTGTATTAGATGTGAATCTTTTCTTTGGGCATCATTTGCATCATAAAAATCCTGCACAGCTCATGCATATTGTACTTTGTTGGTACAAGGACGAGTAATTCAGATAATTGAGCACACAGCCACTTCAGATACCAGCAAAAGAAACGAGACCAATAAACAAAACTCCTCACATCTGCGCCTCTGAAACCTCTGAAATCTGCATCTGATTCAAATGACTAATGCTCAGTGAAGGCTTTGTGAAAGACCTGCAGGTTTCTGTTTTCACAAGCAGAATAACACCAGTCAGTTCAATCACCAGCTGAGTGTAGGTGAGGAATAAATGAGGACGTTTCCTGATGAAATTGATAAACAAAAGCCAACAGCTGAGTGCGAAGCTGAGGAGTAAAGTCCAAAAGGTAATTTACGACCTTTAAAACACACGGCACGAAAAACAAAGAATATGGGCTGATTGTAAAAGTGTTTTCTTGTAGATGAAAGTAGGTTGGTGTCACTGTACATGTCCACAATAACTCCCTGTATGACTATTCAGTTTAGAGCACTGCCCTCTGTGTAAGTACGCAAATAGTTCAAGAGCAGCTCTGTTATGAATCTGAACTCTTTAGATACCAATATCCCTGGGCTGAAAGTGTGCAGGCTCCATTAACTAAAACTGTTCCTACAACACTTTGTTTGTGTTAGAAACAGATATAAAACACAAAAAAAACAGTTCATTTTCTCAAAATCATAACGCAGATTTTTAAATTTTGACATTGATGATAATACTTGACAAACTGCAGACATTATGGACGGTGCCAGTCACCCTCTGCACACCGTCATCAGCAACCAGAGGAGCCTGTTCAGCCCAAGACTGCTCCTTCATGAGTGCAGAACCAACAGACTGAGAAACTCTTTTGTCCCTCAGGCCATCAGACTGTACAGCTCCTCACTGAGGGGGAAGAGGAGTAACAGGAAGACTGAGGACAGGAAGGAGCAGTAGGCAGCCAGCAGCCATATTTTTATTTATATTGTTATTATTATTTATGTTTTTATTTTTTCTTGATATCTTTCTTATTTATACATCTTTTTATCTGCTATATAATGCTGCTGCTGGAATCTTTATCTCCCCGAGGGGGTCTTCCCAAGGGAATAATATAGTTCTGCGTAATCTAATCTAATCTAATAAAGTGAAGCATTACGGTACATTCATACATTCTGATATTTCAGCCAATATGTGGAATATTTGGCAGATACATCAGTTGTACGCTAACAGACATTTTCATATCTGCAGGTACTGATATTCAAAGTTATCACCTCCTCCAAGGAGGTTATATTTATGCCGGCGTATGTTTGTCTGTTAGTAAGATTACAAAAAATGGACCAGATGAATTTACATGAAAATTTTAACCAGAGGTGTGAATTGGTCCAAGGATGAAGCCATTACATTTTAGTGGTGATCTGCATATTTGTCTGGATGCAAAAAAATCCCAAATTTTCAAAAAATCCCAAGAGTTAACATTGGGCTGTGTTTTTAAAAAAAAAAAAAACATATCCCGGTCATTTCTTAACGGAATTGCTTCAAAATTTACAGGATAATATATATATAACAAGTCTCTATCATCAGGGTAAATTTCATGTGGATAAGATCCAGACTGATGTCACAAAAAACATTGAAGTTTATAATTGGAAACCCTATTCATTTCTCTTCAGCTGCTGGGAGGGTTTTGCCCCCTTTACTTTATGGTAGGAATTGTAGTTTATTTGCAAACTGCTGTCAATGTTTTTCAAGCCTATGTGACTCCATTTCCCAGCTTTTCTTGCAATGCCAGCAGAGCACTGCAAGGGAAGCTGAGCTTTATGGACAGACATGAGCGGCGACTCGGAATTGTATCTTTACAGGGATTGTGGAAAAACCACTGCCGTAACCGGTGGAGGTCTGCGCTCTGAGTGCTTTTCTAGTTGATGTTTTGTTTAATATCTGCCAAAACCAATATCATAACAATAACATCATGGATCCCTTTTTAGGACATGTAACAGACTGCATACAGACACATTTGTGAACAATCTTTCAGATTGGATTTTTGGTCCATATTGTACAGCTTTGTTTAAGAATGCCCTCACTGTTAAAAAACTGTTGTCAACACAAATAATAAGAGGGATATTTACAATCCAATGTATATTTTATTTCTTTTCAGTAAGTTAATATGTCAAACACTTACCCTTCTGGCTGTTCTTCTTTGCCATGTTGTCACACAGAGGAGTCCGGGAGATGTTCGGTTTGTAAACTTCTTCAGATTGTAATAACCCTTCGAATTAGTCAGAGCAGTTGTTTGAATAAGGGTTCCTTGTTTGGTAACTTTCCCTTTGAGTCTTTCCTGTTAGAAAAGTTGCCAGCGAGGCTTTAACTATCTGGCAGGAAGGTTGGAAGAATGAGGATCAGTTCAGCTCTTCACCGTTGAGGCAAAGATTCAGGATTTCCTGGTGTTTCTCCACCGAGCTGATCCAATTCTGTGGGGGAGAAAAAATGTGTTAGAATAACCAGAGGCAGGAGATGATTTTGTGCCACGTTTTCAGAGGTAGAATAACAAACAGCTGCACTGGAATTAACTGTATCCATGCTGTAGAAAGTTCAAGGTTTCTTTATTAGTAACATCCATCCATCTATTATACACTCACTTTACAAAGGCACACCCCACTAGAACGAGGTTGGCCTTCAGAGCTGCCTTAATTCTTCATGTTATAGATTCAACAAGGTGCTAAAACAATAATCAGGTAGGCTTTGACATCAGAACCATGCTCTATTGATAATAAGAGGCCCTAATCGTGCCAAGACCCCCCCCCCACCTCCTTACACAACCAACAACTAGAACAAATGGATACATGACAGGATGGATTCAAGCTTGAATGTTGTTTATGCCAAGTTCTGACCCTGCCATCTGATCACAAAGCAACAATTGAGACTCATCAGACCTGACAACATTTTTCCTATCTTGTTCTGTTGTCCAATTTGGTGAGCCCATGTTTCTTATTCTTAGCTGACAGAAGTGGCAGCTGGTGTAGTGGTGTTGGTGTAGATAAACTTCTGCAAAATTTAACATGTCGTTCATTCAGGGATTGTCTTCTGCAAACCTTGTTTATAAGAAGTGGTTATACGAGTTACAGCTGCCTCTCTATCATCTCAAACCACTATAGCCAATCTCCTCTGGCATTAACAAAGCATTTTCACTCAGAACTGCCACTCGCTTGATATTTTCTCTTTTTCGGACCATTCTCTGCAAACCCCAGAGATGGTTGTGTTAAATCCCAGTAGATCAGCATTTTCTGAAATACTCCTATCAGCATGTCTCACACCAACAATATTGAAATGTTCCAAGTCACTTCAATCACCTTTCTCCTCAATTCCGATGCTCAGTTTGAACTTCAGCAGCTTGACTCAGCCATATCTATAAACGGCCAAAAACTGAGCGCGCTTTCATTTCCGTTTACATGAGAATGGTGCCCAGAGTGTCTGAATCCGCAAACTTCTGAAACCAGGGTCCAGAGTCAAAAGTTCTGAAAATGTTTTTGTATCCATATCCATGTAAACGGCGCATGCACAGTACTCTTTCAGATAAAGGTTGCGCGTGCATCCCAAGAACAACAACAACAGCAGCTTCGACCGTCTACCAAGCAACATGTGTGCTGCTTACCGTGCTCGGTTTGTTATCCAGACAAAAACATCCAGACAGATTTGTTGTCCAAACAAGAAACTCCTACGTCTTTGTGCGTCCACTCCCCACTGTTGTTTATGAATAGTTTGTCTTTATCGGAAAGCGTACACGTGTTGTAACACCGCTGATTCACTACAAACCTACATCGCCATCTACTGGCCTGGCATGCACACTACAGTGTTTTCAGTCATTCTCGTGTCTTCGTGTGAACTCGGAGCACTTTTGAAAACGCAAAGGAAAAACCTTTCCATTTCTGGTGACAGCGTTGTCATGTAAACGGAGCCTCAGTATTCCAAATGCGTGACACCACAGTAGCACGATGCAGTGAAGCAGTCTGAAGTAGAGCAGGACTGTAAACAAAGATCGTTAATGGAGGACCTCCAGCACTCTGTGGAGCACAAATCCCTCTAAATCTAGACTTATTTGAACACGGCAAGGCAATTTTCATTTTAGCTGATGTAGCAAGGGCAATGACAATTTCGGTGACCAATTAACAGACTGCAGAGCAATTAGCTCCTTCCTTTAGGATTGTTTTGGTATGAATTAGAGTGGTGCAAAAAAGTGGATTACTTTCTCCTTATCTGACAGTGGAAACACTTGTAACTGAGTACCGTACCAAGCTGAACTGAACCGGACTGCTTGGTGAAAACTCATGAGTGTGGGGTAGCTGTGCTGGAGTTGAGATGTGACAACAAGCCTCCTGATTGGCCCATAAAGAATGAGGTAGACATATCATCTGTTCAACCACCTCTCGTTCTTTTCTTGTATAGTTCTGTCCTTTCCAGTCACTTTCTTTGGATGGTTCTCCAGATGGACTTGAACTACATCCAGTGGATATGTGAAACAGTCCACCTGGTAGACCTGATGATCAGCCCCGGCCACATGATTGAAAGTGTTAAGTTAATGGTGATATTGATGAATATTTTCAATAACACTCAGAGGACACGCATTCTCACCTATTACATAATAAAACAAATACTACTGGATGAATCAATTCATGGTGCGCACAGTACAGCGACCAAATCTGCACTTCTGTTTGATCTAAAAATATGAATATAAATCAACTGAAAGCGGTTTCCTCTGGCTATAAATTACAAATGAAAAACAGATTTCAATAAGTTATTGTCTGTCTGGCAGAGTCCTCTGCAGCTGATACTGTCCTTGGCAGAAGCGTTTCGTTTAGTTTGGGGGGAGAAAAGTTCAGGGAAACACAGAGATTCACATCTTTAGCAGGTATTTTTCTTCTCTGTTCTCAGCAGGAGGAAGAAGTGATAATAAAGTTATAATGTTAGAAACAAAGTCTTCATGGTCTGAGCTTATTACATGACTTTGAATCCAAGAAAGTGACGCAGCGGCGTGTTTTTAGTTTATATGATTGAGAACTACAGCCAGTATTTTGGATTTTCCTTCAGCCAAACCCTTAACTCATCTGATGATGAAGCCAGAGTCATAACTGGTATTAAGATTTTTGACTCGAACACAGATAAACATTAATTTGATTATTACATTTTACAATTTCAACAGAGATTGTTCAGCACTACTATAAAAGAGTGAGGCAACTTGAAGTCAGAGTTATAAACCAGCAGGTCAGATGTTTGTTGAATATAAAAAACACACTAAATAACAGGTCATGACCCCTGAGGACTTCTATTTGTAATATGAGTCATCCAATATTGAAGTCTGTATTTTACAAAACTGATCTTTTTCAGAGCCCCTTTATGAACCTGATGCACCAGAACTGTTTAACATAACCATGTAGGGCTGTGAGTCCTTACTAGTCCCACGATTCAATTCAATTATGATTATTTAGTAAACAATTCTATTTGATTCAATATCAAAGTAAATCACGATGCAGCCTTATGGGCATCATTCTTGAGTTTCTATATTACTGCTCATGATTACTTTTTTTAATCAATGAATACAATCAGTCAGATAAATATCAACTAAAACAATCTTCTCATTGTTACATTTTGCAGGTTTAGTCTACCTATACCTGAACTTCCCCTCCTAAATAACTATATTCATACTGCAGTACAGCAGAATCATCCACATCCCAATGCATCCATTTGAGAGATTATTCGACATCCCTGTATCCATTTGATATATTTTAAGTCTGTCTGATGACAGATGTGAAATCTGGCATATCCAGCTGCTTTACAAAGTCACTCCTTTACATCTTCATAAAAAACTGTATCTTATAGCACAGTCATCAAAACTTGAACTACAGAAAAATATCAAAATATTGCTATCTCTTGCAATACCACAATCCTGAAAACAGATGTCCTCTGCTCCCTCATGGGATATTTTCTTGCTTTAGAAAAAAATCAAGAGAGCTCCCACACTTCATGTCAATTGCTGAAATCCATTGGTACCATTTGATTACAAAAACATTTGCAGAACTTTATGACAACAGTGGTAATTTGTATCCAAACCTTATTCAAACAGGCGTGTGATGATAAATCTGAAGTATTCAGTCGTATGTGTTTTAACACGTCTGTAAATTTATGCACATTTTTCAAACTAAGAATTTCCAGTTTGACAAAACTTAACATTTACAGGCAATGTGCAGTTCCGACCATCACTTTGTTAAAATATGCAGCACACAGTCTCTTTATCTTCTGCCTCCTTAGCCCTTAGTGCATATTAATTTTCACTTTTTCCTCTCGTTTGTTTTGCACAACCTGCATAAGCTACATTTTGTGTTGTACTCTGTGTGTCTGTGTCTACCAATGTGCAGTTTATGCTGTTTGGTAATGGTTTTTGTGGTGTTTTTTGAGGCTATATACTTTTGTTTATGCTTTCAGCGCACAGGGGATGGAAAGTTATTTCTTTACTCTTTGAGCTGTCATTAATTTATACAATTCAAAGAGTTCATGCAAACATCTCACTTTAGAACAATAAATCATGAAAATGCTGCTGGTTGTGATGCAGTGCTACCAGTACATCTGAAAGCTGTTTGCTTACAGCCAATAACTATTAAAAGAGAGAAAAAAGAAGGAATGCACAATATTATTAGTATGATATCTTTATCTGAAGATATTACAACTTCTGCCAGTATGATTGACTTATACATCAACATTATGTTGTGGAGATAGTTTGTAAACCTGTTGCTAAATCATGAAAATTCAATCTAACTTGAAAAGTAAAATCTTCATAAAAACAAGGACAGTTTTTATAAGCAGGTTTCTTAACAGTGGTTATTTCCATTTATCGCTATTTTCAGTGGCTAAAATACAAATGGAAGTATTGACATATCTGATATGGTCAACAAAAATCCAATATTTTGCATCCACGAGAAAGTAGTCATGTCCAGTGATGTAACCGAGGTACAAAGAAACAACCTTTAACCCTCTTGACTGCAGAAAAAAAATCCCTTTTACTGAGCAAGTTATGTAAATAAATAATTCTAATATTCCTATTGTGAAAGGGAAATGGATTGTATTTTTGATGTTAAAAATGACAAAAAAAACGGCTAAATCTGCCCTTTAATACTAATTATTCGGTGTTAGCATAAAACAGGGTTGAAACCTGGATATGTGCTGCAGTTAGTCTTAATGTTCCCCAGAATGACGTGTGATAGAACTCCTTGAAATGCACAGCCCTACAATGTGCCATTTACCTGCCTGGTACAACAAATGGAAATTAGCCTTTGGCTGATCCAACATATTCACACTGTTCAATTCAGTCTGTCCTGAATTTCAAAATCATGGAAGTTATCTGTCTACTTCAATTTGCATTGCTGAGCGCTTCCTGTGTAACATCAAAAGTGTGTGTAGTCTTAAGAAATTGAGAGGACTGGTACTTGGCGCATCTGTTAGGAGATATCATGCTTGATATATGAAAAATTACAGCAATGACATTTAAGATGAAGTTTGAAGATGAAACACAGGAGAGGAAAAACTCCACAGCAGTGAGGAGGTGTTGAGCAAAAGCAGCGACTGCATCCAACAGGCAACAACTGAAGCAACGTGGATGAAAATGAAGCTGCCAACAGTGCAGACAACGTCAGAGAAGATTTAGTGCAGAGAGACTTTCCTCATCAAGAAGATTTCAACATTTGAGCAAAGCTGAGTTTGGAGCTGGTCAGTCACTAAGATCAAATAAATGACATTAAATAAAAGAATTTAGGACTGAGTTTGGGTTTAACTGTCTTTAAATGTTTCACTGCAGTCACTGTAGGCCATTTTTGAGCTGCTGAAAGCAGACGTCTTCTTCACAAACTTTTGTTTACTTCTTAGAAGAGCTGTGCAAATAATTAAAAATTAAAAACAATTTTAGCTGTTATAAGAGAGAAGATTCAACAATTACGATGCCACATGTCATGCTGCACTAAGTTCATCTATTGGTTAGATCATTAGGGCTGAACGATTTTAGGAAAAGATCTAATTGTGTTTCTTCTGGCAGATATTGCAATTTCAATTCAATTCATGATTTTCTTCAAATCAAGCTTCAGTGTAATATTCACTTTGTTTACAGTATAGACAACAGTAAGAAAATCAATGATCAGAAGCACATAACACATTATTCATCATCTAATATTGATGATAAATAATCTGTTTTTATTATTTAAGGGATACTCCAACTTCTACTCCTGAACAGGGACTTTGTGTTGCTGACATGCTCACCAGCACTTCCGCGGTGGAGATGTGACGTTGGCGAATGAGTCGACTCTTTTGAATTGCTCTTTTAAGTAAACAATGAGAGCCGATTCATAAAATTACAGCCTCGGTGATCACATGATTGCGTTGTCTGACATTGTGATTTTGATCTGAAAACAATAAACCGTTCAGCCCTATCGTATCGTCCCTCATGTATCGTATCACCAGATTCTTGCAATACTCAGCCCCAGTATCATCCATCCATTATCTAAACTGCTTATCCCTTTGCTGGTCGCAGATGGCTGGAGCCTATCCTAGCTGACATTGGCAGAGAGGTGGGCATGCGAGCCAATCGCAGGGCCACATGGAGAGACAACAACCATCCACACTCATATCTAAGGGGCAGTTTGGAGGCTGACCTAATGAGCATGTTTTTGGTCTGTGGGAGGAAGCCAGAGAGCCCATAGAGAACCCATGCATGCACGGGGAGAACATACAAACTCCACACAGAAAGGCCTTTATCAACCTGGGGATTGAACCAGCAACCTTCATGCTGTGAGTCATGTGCACTACCTGCTGCGACCCTGTGCTGCCTGCCCTTGCATCATGCCGGTGCTATTTGTCCTCTTCAACAATGCACTTAAATACAACGCATGGGTGTGGAAGTCACAAACCAAACAATTTCATTATCAGTTCATCCCCTTCGTTCTTCATGCCAAATCAAGGTCATCATGCCCTCATCAGAATTAGTCAGCAGAAATTACAGTGAAGTCAAAGATGTGATCATGGCAGGCTGAAGGCAGAAGCGGTCAAAACTGTGGCTTTATGTAACACAACATGTGGCTAACCCCACAGCATCCAATGTCTGAGTGGTTTTAAGCAAGGGTGGGAACACCAGCAACTTATCACAGCATTCTTTGATGGAGATTAAAAACCGGGTTGACCTGTGTGTAAGGCTTCTGACACACAGATTGATACAGGAATCAATAAGTAACAGGATCAGTGTTAATTTTGTTGACTCATTATTTTCATCATAGTTTTCGTTAACTTATTTTTCCCCTGACGAAAACTAGACAGTAACCAATAAAAACAAGTGCACATGGACAAAAACTAAAGCTAAATTACCTAATGACCTAATTTCATCAGAAAGTAGGGACAAGTTAGGTATATATCCAACCACAGCAATTTTGGTTGTGTGAAAAGGTTGGATGAGTTAAGAGGGACATCCAATCACAGCTGCTTTAGCTTCGAGGTGGTGGGATTAGTTGGGGAGCGATCCAATCAGAGCTACTCTCTTAATGAATTGATATATTCATGTAGAGCAGGTTCACTGTTTGTAGTTAATTCTGGTATTGTAACTGAGATGCTCTGCCAGGTAGCCTAAATAAAGGTGACTGCATTTCACACAAAAGTCCAATTTGTTTCTGTTCATTTATACATTCAAACTTTACTAGCATTCAATAAAGGGTTATTAGATGTTTCATTTTATCCAAGTGACTTCAGAAATTCAAGGAAACATAAAAAATGCTTCACACTTTACACTTCATATTTTAATCGACTAAATTTATGGTAGATTTTGTCGACTAAAATGTTGAGAAATTTCATCAACTACAACCAGACTGAAATTAAAACAATTTAGATGACTAAATTATGCCTAAACTAAAATATATTATAGGTAAAAAACTATAACTAAAACTAGTGCTGTCAAAATTAACACTGAATTGGACTGACAGGCAAAATCCAAAGCCAGACAGCAGCATTGGTATTAATAAAACCTAATCAATTTCCATTCTTTGTAATGCTCCTGTTAAAATGCCAGAATTTACCTTTAAGTCTGCACTGTGCTGTTTTTACAAGCTTTTGTTTTGACAGAAAAACATAGTAGAAGCGGATGTTTGACATTTCTTTACTTTGAAGCAGGAGAAAGTAACATCTGTGAGTCCTGAAATAATCCAAGTTCATCTTGGAAAAGATGTCATCACCCTGCTGAGCAATCAATACTCTCCTGAAACCTCCAGCTCTCCAAACCTGCTGCCAAAACTGAGTCTGCTTCATTTATGACCCTTCCAGAGTCTTGAAAATGTGTCAACCGGACTTGCAGCAATCTGGGCTGCATTTTAATGACCAGCAGCTGTTTTCCTCCTCTCGCTTTCTCTTTCTGACCTTCTTTTCTAGAAAGAGAAACTTAAAAAAGGCTGAGCAAACCCACGCCCTCCTGATTAGGACACAGGCATGCCACAGTCCTGGTTCCACCACACCTTCTGCAGACGTCAAAGGCACACAATCAACAAGTGACACTGCCACTGCGTACTCACGCAAAGACGAGGAGGATGCATTAATGTTTATCAAGAGGGATTGGTGCTTGAATCCACAAGAGAGCCAGGTGTACTCATGTGGAGTGATGCAACAGGAAAAAGTGCAAAGTCAGCAGCGCTCGAATCAGACCGTAGGCCGTGAAAGTACGTCCAAATTTCAAGAAGTAAAACAGCTTGAAAAGTGGGTTGTTATGTGAGAAACAGAAGGGGATGCTGAGGTTATTTTGTCACACTTAAACCACATAAGTGTTAAAAGTCTGCTGGTTTAAATAAGTAACACTTTGAGAATATCTTTCATTATAAAATTCTTCTCTAGTTATCTGCTTGTTCACGGTCCTCAGACACAGCACTCTACCAAACCATGTCCTAAAATCTAAATATGTTAACCCTTCTTGAATCAAATTACTTTATGTTTTTTTGTTGTTTTTTTTATAGACTTTTTTTTAACATTTTCCCATTACACAACCTATCATTATTTCATGAAAATAATCATTTTTATTGCCAGCTGTGCTCTCTTCATTCTCTTCAGTCACTTTTAGTAGGGATGCACAATATTTTCAGTATATTCAGTTTCTGCAGATAGTTGCTTCAACAGCTGAATATCACCATCACCAGATATGAAAATTTTTGCTTAATGCACTAGCTTCTTTAATTTCTCCTTAGGGATCAATAAAGTTGTCTGAACTTGTCTGTAAATACTGAGTTAAATTCAGTGCTGCAGAACTTATAACACATAACGTATGGCTTTCCAATCATACAAGACGAGCTGAATTACTGTTTGCCACATGTTAAGGATTCTTATGATAGGTGGATAAATTTGCATCATAAGCCTAGTGGCTCGCATTTTTATAATTTCTAACAATACAATCTATTTTACTAAAAACTTAACAGCTTATAAAAAAGCTACAGTAGAGCCGACCTGACACACCACATGGACTGTTTCACATATCTGTGCAACATCGTCCGTGTTGTTGGGCTACATCAGGATTCCCTCTTTTTCCTAGAAATCATTTTCCAGAACTTTTCCAGGGCGTTTTCATTCACCCCCCAATATTTAACTTCAGATTTATTTATTTCTAACTCTCAGGCATAAACATTGTCTGCTAGCTTTCTTTTTAGTCTGGCTTTTATGTAGTGTCTATTTTTTATCTCTATTTACTCTGCCTTTTTTTATAGATTTTGTTGATTTACTGTGTAAGTAGCCTAAATTTTATTTTACCATTTTTTATTTCTTTTGGTCACCTTTGTTTTTAGTTTTTATATTTCATTCTTTAACTTGCTTTATTTTATCTACCCATATTTTATGGATAAATGTGCATTAGATACCAAGTACATTTTTCCTTAATTTCCTATGTTTTTTGTTTACTAACAAGGCAGAAGGAAGATAAATAATTTTCCTATAAGCTTTTCCAGGATATTTTACTTTTTTCCTCATTTTCCATATGTTTTTCATGACTGGAAAATTGGTCAATTGTTTTCCAGGTTTTCAGGGATGCGTGGGAACCCTGAACATTCACAGAGGGTGTTAAAGAGGAGCAGAACAACAAAAATGGAGGGTGACTGAACTAATTTTCTGTCTGTCACATTCTTAAGAGGCCAGTAAGAGGCTTGTTATCCCTTCTCTTTTTTGGCACAACTTAACCACTCTCTTAGCTACCACTGCTTTTTCCTCAAAGGAACCTGACTAGTGTAAGGTTTCATCTTGAGACATCGTAAGATGGATTTGCATGATGAAAGACATGAAGTCTGGCAAATGAAGCTGCTTTGGAAGACTGAAGGAGAGCAAGCACAGTCTAAATTGTGCAAATACTTCAGGCAATGATCAAATGTTTGCACTCATACAGTTTAGACAGTGGGCAGCAGGGCTTAATGATGTTGGAAAAAAAACAAACAGGACTACCTATGACAAATGCAGTGAATTTAGGACGCCTATAATACAAGCAGTTAACATTTATAACTTACAATCATTATTGATTACTCTAGACTTAAAGTCTACCCTTGAGGAAAAAGGCTGTGTACTTGTATGATTCAGTGTGTTGTATAAGTCATAGTTTAACATTAGCCATCAAAAGCCAGATTAATGTTAATGACAGCTAACCAATCCCCAGTCGATCTCTTTATTGCAGGTGTGTTTGTGCAATTTAGATAATGTGCAGGAATTTCACTGGAATAATTGAGAATGGTTTTAAAAGAAGGGGGTGGTTAGGACAGCTATTTAAGTTTTGGTATCCAACAGGTACTGATGTTTGATTTTCACAAGTAATGTGTCTATAATTCCTTTAAAATATCATGACAACCCTGTTGCAAGGGTCATTGAACAGCCATATCTGTGTTGATGTCACCTAATGAAACTACTGCCAAAGTATTTTAGACAGTATTTATGTGGAATTTAGACCGAGAGCAGGATTTAAGTTTTTTACGTCATCCAAAAGTAAACGGCAGTGTGACCTTTATTTTTGGAAAAAGGTCTTTTAGTTAAGCTGTGACATTAAAACAAGAATAAATCAATACTACTTACATTTAACTTATTACCTTCGTCAAGCATGTAATGTTTCTTGTCAGTATTTGTTTGTCTGTCTGTTAGGAGAAATAACTCAAAAAGCCAAAAGGAATGCAGGTCATGGCAAAAGGAAGAACTGATAAGATTTTGGTGGTGATCCCAATCAGGAAGTAAAAGTTTTTTTTAAAAGATTTGTTCCCACTGTGAGGCTGGGGATTCATTCATGTTCACTCATGACTCTTTAACTTCTCGATGGTTTTGGGAACCATTTTCAGGGAATATTGTGGAAGAACTGATAAGACTTTGTTGTGATCCGAATCTGGATCCAGAAATTTCCAAGAGGATTTTTGAACATTATGAAGGTTAGCAGTTATCCACATTTTCACTAATAACTCAATAAGCTCTAAATGGATTTTGATTACATTTTCAGGAAACGTTGTTCATGATGAAAGGGAAAATTTCTAACATTTTAGTGGTGATCTGAATGTGGATGTGCCAGTACGTTTTTTTTTTAAAGATTTGTTAACAGTGTCAGAAAGATCAGTTTTCCTCAATTTTTTACAACACCTCACATGAAAATGTGGAACTACAGTGGTGGAAGTTTTTGCTCTTGGAGCACTATTAGTTCTAAATAAGACATTAAATTGTGATATCATGACAACCCTACTTGCTAACTAAGCCTCAGGTATTTTCATGCAAATTAGATAGTGTGCAAGGGTTTGATTGAAAAATGCCCATAATAAAGAAGCAATGTTTAGGATTACATTTTATATACTGCCTATGGAACTAATAATACCTTAATTCTATAGGTATAGTAGCAACCTTTAGCCTCATATATTAGGCTAAAATATCAGAGGTAATAATATTGTGCATCCCAACTTTTTTAAAGTAAGGTTACCACTATACCTATAAAATTCAGGTAATATCAATACCATAGGCAGTATCTGTAATCTTAAACACTGCTTTTGTAATATGGACATTTTTTAATCAAACCCGCGCACACTATCTTATTTGCATGAACAAATACCTAATATGTGGCTTAGTCAGCTAAGATGGCATGAAGTTGGCAGATAAAGCATGATTTGCTGTCACTGTTGAAATATGTGTGTTTATATGTATGTATACAATATCTACAAATAACAGCTGTAATCAAACTAGAAATTGAAATTACTTTCAATTTTATATATATATATATATGTGTGTGTGTGTGTGTAACAATACATTTTGACATATTGGCTTATCAGATATCAGGAGAAATCCAATATCATGCCATCCAATAAAAAACCAGCAAATTACTTCCATGTTCATGTTAAGAAGGTAAGTTTCTCCCTAAATAGCTGTTATACAAGTATGTATACGATTTAAATAGAGCAAATTAAATGATAAAAACCCTAGAAGCCTTTACCTTCTATTTTTGCCACGTTATCGAGACATTTATCAAATCTGCTTCATTTTCAATGCCCTCGTATCGACTTTAAATCTAAAAATCTCAACAACCCTACTTAAAACTGCCACCAAACATTCAGCTTTGTAACCATGTTCTCCACTTTAACTCTACCCTGCGATATGAATATATTATATAACGTGATTTTTCTAGAAGCTGGCTAAATGAACGTTTATGTGTAATATTGGGGTTTCTTTCCTCTTCTGGTCTCTGAAATCAGCAGCAGGTTTTTCTCATTCGTCTGAAGTCCAGAGGTTACGTTTACGTGGGTTAGCCTGCTAACATTACCTAATGTGACATAATGGGATCAGCTTTGCAAAATTTAACGGTGCTGACCATAAATATTTGCTTCGTGTGTTATCTTATTCCCAAAGCAACACTGACAACGACTCACAACAGCCTAAACTACAGACGCCTGCTTTATGATGGACCTTTGAATGCAGCCTTAGCTAGCTAGCAGCTTTTCTTATTCAATGGTCAGGCTAGCCATCATTTAGCTCCTCCACTGCACAGCCATGCATATGCTAAAGCTTCAGTTCTACAAGCAGTATTGTTAATGTATGCTAAGAGCTAAATAATATTAAATACGTACTTGGTGTTGGCAAGAAAACTGCACAGTAGATTCTGGAAACGGGTTACCGCAGCTCTTACCGCCAGCCGTCTTCACTGCCAAGTAGTCTGCTGTGGGCAATATTTTCCTACACCAGACTCCAGGGTTGCCAGGTTGGAGTCAGAGAACCCCCCTTTTTAAAGCATCTGTGCGCAGGGCAGTCCTTCGAGGGCTGTGACAAAGCATGTCTGACACAACATTTCTTCCACTTAAAGGGATAGGTCAGTACTTTTGATGTGAGGTTGTGTGACGTTCATTTAAATGGTTAATACATCAGTCACAGTAAATTTGATCAGCTCTGCCCCTGTGAGGAGACAACTGGTATTGAAGCTACGCTGTGCATTACTGCAGATGGGGCCAAGAGCTTTGAGTGATTTATTGAATTCAAGGTCAGTGCAAAAGAAGATAAATACCTTTTTTCTTTTTTTACAAAAAGAGTGCTGGGGTGGTTGTTAGCTGTACTGAACACATTTACAACACATTACTTTTATGCTAGCAATCGTCTTTGTTACCTCTGCCAAAGAGGTTATGTTTTTGCTGGCGTATGTTTGTTTGTTTGTTAGCAAGATTACACAAAAACTACTGGATGGATTTTGGTGAAATTTTCAGGAGATGTTGGCAATGGCACAACTTAAAAATGATTAAATTTTGGTGGTGATCCAGATAACCAGCATTAGTGAACAAGCATTTTAACTCAATAACTGTCTAACTAATAATGATATCAACAGGATTCAGAGTGCTAGGTGTGGGTTTTCAGGGTCAAGGAGTCATATTAGGATGGTAACTTTATCATGGAACTATTGCTTATAGATGTAACAGCAATACGTGAGCTACCTTGGCGGAGGTTTGTGCTCTCTGAGTGCTCTCTACTTTTGGAACTACTACAGGAAGGACCAAACTACAACCTCCAGAAACAAAAAATGAAGCCACTGTGGAAGTGCTTTAGCTGCACTGTCTTTAGAGTCCAGTTGAGACTGGGTGCTAAAAAAAAAATTAAATGACTGTATATCTCACTGTACGCAAACCATTTTTTAATATTGCACCCTTTTGATTTGATTTAGGTCTTGGGTGACTAGGAACATAACCAGCAAGGCTATAAGCCTACATGTGTCTCCAGGGCAGATGGTCCTAAAGGGATATGCCAAATTTTTTGTTTTTGTGTCTTGCCTCACTTCCGAGTCCATGACAAGACTCCCAAACCACCACGGACATGCTTGTAAATAGGCCAAAGCACATCCACGGTGGATTGCGTATGGGCCCTGTGGTTTAGTTTTGTATGTATTTCATTCAAAAGTTACACAGAGTGCTAATCTTAGTCTAAAAATTGATAACATAACAGGGTAACAAAAAGAAGTCACAAGAAGCACACAGGGCTGTTAAGAGTTGCTGAAGTTTATCTGATGACTGTAGGCAGAGACAGGTTAACGTTACCCATTGACTCAGAGTGTTTGAGCTAAGCTAATTAGTGGTGGGCAAGTTCTGCCCATCTCTTCCTTGTTACCTTTTTTTGGTTTGCTCTAACCAGCACTTCAGTGTTATAAGGAGCTCTTGGCCCCATCTGAATTAATGTATTGCGCCACTAATATGCCCATTTTCTCCTTGCAGAGGCAGAGCTGTTTAACATTTCTGTGACTGATGTAAACTACTGAAATGAACTTGCTACAACTCCATATCAAAAATACTAAACAATCCTTTAAGTCACTAAGGACATACATCTGGTCAATATCTTCATGTCACATAACATTTTTTTTAAAAGAAAATGTCTCTGTTGAGTAAAGTATTATTGTAAGAAAGAACCTCATAGCTGGTGCATCTCTCCTGAGTTGAGTTAGAGATTTAGGTACTTTAGCATTTATTCTAATGGTTTATTGAAAAGAGGCATTTCCATACATTTTACATTATCTGATGGGCAACATTTGGTTTTCAGTATATACATACCTTCACAATGTGAACCCTCTTTCAAAACACTTTATATATCTTTCAGTTTCAATAAAAACAGCTTTTGGCTGAACTGGTCACATATAATTTGGGCGTGGAGTCCCTTTTAAAGGCTTGAAACTAAAACTTGTCAAAAATGCTATAATTCTTCTTCAATAACTGCTATATTCATTATCTTCCTATTTATTTATTTCCATACAAGGCATATTGTGCTGTAAATTTAGAATATGTATAGCTGATGTATTTTACACATTTTTTGTATGATTGCTAATATTCTGTTTGTCCGTTCTCTCTTTCTGTACAGCAATAATTACAGCTTGAATTTCTCCCTGTATTGTTCAAATTGGCTTACTTCTGTCTGTCATTCTTGCACATTGGTATGAGGCTTAATTTAGTTTTTACATTAATTATACATACAGAATGAAAAAAAGGCAACTTATTGAAAAGACAAAAGATGAGCCTGAAACGCAGATGAAAACTTGAGGAAGAGGACCCTGACCCTAAAGATAAGGTTTGCACTGTAGACTTTACGGTCTGTAAAGTCGGCCGTGTTTGTCTAAAATAATCCCTCCTGCTCTATTTACTTAGGTTTCATTTAGTAGGAAGTTGTAAGTATGCTCGTACAATGACAAACTCAACATATTTTCTAAATGGTAAATGAGTACATCATGTACAGATCCTCCTCTAAAGCTAGACCAGCAGAGTGTTAAGTGTTGCTCTTATACACAGTATAGCAGCATGAATATAAGATATAGTCATCAAAATAAGATGAATAAATAGAAATGAGCAAAATTATTAAGTGAAAGCTATTTTAATAAATAAAATTATGGTAATTATAAAGGAATAATAACATGATAAGAATAAGTTGAATAAAAATACAAATAAGTGTACAAAGCACAAATAATTAAAACTATTGACAATACATTGAATTTGAAAATTAACATAATTGCACAGTTTTGACACTGAACAGAGGGGCTATTGCACTGAGTGTTGCACTCAAGGATTAATAAAGACAGTCAGAAGTATGTATTAGAGTATAAGAAGTAAAGGTGAGAATGGGTAAGTTGAGAGGCACGAGTTAAATTTGCAGACATGATGAACAAACACAGAAGTTAAACAGTGAAGCAATAGATGGAAAATCTGGGCCAGGCAGAGTTGGTGACATAAACACATTCATCTGTTGTTTCAGTAGTCACATTATCACATAATCAATTATTTTTAAACCAGTCTAATGTTTAAGACCCTACAAGTGTTAACATTAAATGAACATATGCATTTTACCATATAAAATTATTCAGAGTACCATTTAAATGTGATCTTAATGATTAACATGATATGTAACTATGTCATTTATTTTTAGATAACTATAATATATTAAGATAAAAATAATTAAAAGCTGCATGCTGTAACAAGCCGAATAGGGCCAATGCTTCTCCTCTAACACGGTTTTTACGTTTCTTTCGCAAACTTGGCAACCGGCTTCATCCACGTCGTCATTTCCGAAGTCAAAGAAAGAGGGTTCGCTCGCTTTGCCGCTTTGCGTCGCCCGACTGTGCACACATTGAGTAACCGTTGTTTAGCATTAGCTATCCCGCTGCACCGTCAAGTCTTCACCCCGACAGCGGTCTGTAGAAGCTGCCATGACAGCTCTCAACCTGGAGGAAGCTCACGTTAAAAAACTCGCATTTCGCTGCTGTGTTGGATCGAAGTGAGCGAGGGGACGCTTGGAGTCTGAAAAACCGACCCACTGAGGGGAGCGGAGCAACACGTTACACCAAAATGGCAACCCCCTATGTCACTGATGAGTCTGGTAAGGCTAATGCATGTGCTAGACGCTTACCTGAAAACAGTCCTCTCATTATTAAAGTAAGCACATTCACGGTCAAAAATATATATTCCCCCTCTCATTTTCTGCCTGTGACTCCGCCCCGCTTTGTTGTTTGTGTTGATGCTTTTGTTTTGCAGCTAGCTGGCTAATGCTAGCTTTAGCTGATAATGCTAAAAACCTGCACAGTTGCTAGTTAGCATGTCGTTAACGTTCTTCACATATCAATAAGAGAATAGTAATTCATTTATATACCGCAGCCAGATATGGAATTTTTAAGTAAATTATGTGAATACATTATTTTCAGGGTTTTTTCATCGTCATTATCAATATTGAAGTAATAAATAAACAGCTGCTACTTTAGCTGGCTAATGGTAATTAGATGAATGGGCTCACTGAAAGTTGTAAAGGAAGTGTCTCTGCAAGAAAATTATCACACAACTTTTACAATACATCACTAAAAACAAGAACATTCAATGGAACCTACTGGTTTCTAGTGGGGGAAATCAATGTCCACTACTACAAGCAAAAAGCATTATAAATGTTCGGAAACTTGAATCCAGTGTTTACTATTCAAGCTAGATAAGGGAGTACTTTTATAAAATATTCACCCGTCATTTTTTTTATTATTAAAAAAACCCCAAACATACAGAGCTGATCAGTCAAATGGGAGAAGGTCTAATACTGCACCAGTAATAAAAGCAGAAAAACAATGAAAAAAACAAAAGATAAAACAAAAAAATTAAAAACAATATCCAACTACACAAGTTATATAATTCCTCAATCTGCCAACCATCTAGATTCTGAATTAGCCTTATTAATTACAAGTGTATCTACTACCAGTTTTCAGTCTTGAAGGTTTCCTTTTGACAACATCTTAGAATTCTCAACAGGGAGATAATCCATGAATGGTTTCCAGATTTTAAGGAATGATTGTTCATTTTATCACAGAACAGTACTGATCCTGTCATAAAGAAGTACATTAAAGATCTCTTTGTTACTTTTAAGAGACATCAAAAGACATGTATTCAGGGTTATTTATTATCTTTTACCATGATATGGGTGGAAATCATACAATAGGATACTAAGTTCTGATTGAGTTTTCTGACTGAGTAACCTGACTGGACAAGAGTGAGTGCTGATAATCAGTACAACATCACAAGGACTCTGCACTTCGTGTATCCCTCCGCCTGGAGACGGGGGCTCTGATTTCTGCAAGTTGTCACGACAGAGGGAAAGCTGTACTGATAAATGTAACCTTTACCCCAAATACACAAAACTAAATTGTGCTGAACTTTAAACCATGCAAAATTGTGCATGTAACACTCAGTTGCTGGTTAATGGTAATCCCAGTGGCTTTACACAAAAGCGCCGTGACAAAGCTCTGACATCACTACATTCACAATAATTCAGTGAGAACTTTAACCTGACACACCAGATGGACCTCTTAATATATTTCACTAGTCCATCTGGGAAAGAGCCCAAAGAAAGTGTTTGGGTGTGGGCAGAACCTTTGAAAAGCATGTGATTGGACTATTGTTCCGTCAATCACATTGCCTATGGGCCAGTCAGATAATGTAGTAGGCAGGCGCTGCTAACACAATGTACAGCATAGAACTTGATCCACCTCGTAGAACAAACTCTTGTCAGAAACATGTCAGAAGTGGAGTGGAAAGTTTGTTGTGTTGTTTTTCATTTATTAAAGAAATATGGTCCAGATCTGATGAAACTACTACTGAAGCTGCTAGCATCTAAGCTAATCTCTGTACAGGCAGTCTCTTCCTGCTGTCGTCTCACTCACAGCTCCCACCTTTTCCTGCTCAGAAGGATGGTCATTGCTGATGCCTGATTACAGACATTAAATCAGGCTGATCCACCTGCCTCTAAAAGGTCACGATAACATAATATCTGTATCAATTCCTGGTGCAATACAGCTTGGATGTGCTTAACACAGCATGTGCTTCCCATACACACAGATACTACCTCTGGAGACTGGGCAGTTGGGGGTCAATCTGTTCCCTCATTCCATCTTCGTACATTTTTTGTATGGATGCATGATATTAGATTTCTGCCTATATTCAATATTCAGGCATTTCCATTCTCATTATTGCTAAAACCAGTACCAATGCAGATGATTTTTGTCAACAGCACAAATCCTCCACTTGTTTAAAATGGACTTGTTTCTGTCATGGTGACAATGTTGGAAACAGCTGTGAGGGCAGCTATTTAAGCTTTTAATCACACAGTGACATCTTGTGGTCTGAAGAGGTCAAAGTTGTCTTTTGATTCTTTGGTCTGTGGTACACAAAGTCAACATGAAACAAGGGATGCACAGATGCGTCAGTATAAACCAGTATCTTCCCTTTTTACAAACATCAGCCATCAGCAAATAAATGTGAATGAATAAATATCAGTTTGTTTATCTGTTCTGTCTCATCAGCTGAAGGCTGGAATCAAGCAACTTACTGCTGATAGAGGGAAGTTTCTCACTGGTTGGATGAAATAATCTGTTGAACAAACTCTGATCTGCTCTCATGATCAAACACGAGAGTAAATGTTTGGATTGTGGGAGAGTTACTCCTAAAGACAGGGGTGGGCAACTGGCGGCCCAGTGGCCACATATGGCCCTTCACCTCACTCAATGCGGCCCACCAAAATCATTTCCAAAAAAAAAAAATTGGAAATATGAAGAAAACACAACAACTGCTAAATATGATTCATTATGAGTAACCAGGACTACATAATGCACAAATTAGGATAAGTGATAATATTTCTACTAACCTTAGTTTGCTGTTACATGCTTTGTTTTTTACAAGTAATTAAAGAACTTACTCTGCTATGATTGTATCTCTAAATATCTTTTATGAGGCATTAAAATATAATTTATTGTATTTGTAAAAACTATATTTGGAAACAATGGAAAAGTGATTATATTTTTGCTTAAAAAACTGGTTAACATTCACTTTTTTGCATTAAAAAAAAGCTTAAATTCGTTTTAATTTTGTGTCATGCTCATTAAGTCATTAATGTTGAATTGTGTTTGCGTTAAAATATACATATGTTGGTATTATCCTTTTTTTGAAGTTTTTTATAAGCTATTTTTGTTTATTTATATATTTTTTTCCTCACTGAGAGTGCCTGACAATATGTAACAGTGCAACCCTCAGGCACTGAAAAAAAATGTACGTGGCCCTCTTGGAAATCAAAGTTTCCCACCCCTGCCTAAAGAAGTGGTTAGAAAAACAGCATCTAGACTCAGTTAGTGGCATTTGCCATTATTTTTATCCCTGGTGCTTTACTACAAGAAACAGATACAATTAAAACAGAATAAATCCATCAAATGAAAACAAAAAACTATTAAACTTTTACAATTTTGTATAGCAGAAACCACTGATTGGTTATGCATTGTAACTTTCAGTTTTGGATATTTCATTGAGATGGATGTCTCAAAAATGATGTTAGTTAGAGCCAGGCCTTAATCATATCACCTGATATGAGAAGGAAATGTTATATATTCATTTTTAATGTGCAAAACCTCACTTCCTCTGTCTTCTTATCCCACTCTTTGTAGTCTCGAGATAAACAAAGTTGAACCAAAAAAAAAGAACAATCTAAAGCAGCAGGAATCTTTCTTCTTCATTACTGCATTTGTCTTGTACAAATTTTAATTAGATTTCAGACTGATCACAAGCTATTTAGTGATTTTTCTTGCTGCTGTAACAGCCTCTCAGTAATTCTAATAAAAGATGAAGAGAAACTGTTAAAAATCAAACATATTTTTCATACACTCTCTCTCTAACAATCCTCCAGTCTACCCTCCTTGGCTTTGATAAATGTTTGAGTCAGTCCGCAGCAGGCTGGTGGATTTAAGGCTCCGTTGGTCTAGAATTTGCAGAGTTAGTCATGTGTTGAATTGTGAGCTCTTTTCTAAGACTTGTACCTGTCACTCTTCAGGGAAATACATCGCTGCCACTCAGAGGCCTGATGGAACATGGAGGAAGCCTCGGCGAGTGAAGGACGGTTATGTCCCTCAGGAAGAAGTACCAGTGTAAGTGCAGTTCTTACATTCCTACAGGACGTCTTTAACATGATGAGGGTTGTCATGACATAAGAAGTTTTAACGCCAGTATTGTACCAACCAAAATTAAGTGACACCAACACCTGATTTAATACACAGCAGCAAAATAAGAAGTCCTATGCACCAGGGCTGGGAAATACAGTCTCTAAGATATATCACTCATTTCATTTTGTCATTTATTACGAATATGAAGTTAACGTAAAATCACTGTCAAAGAAAATATCAAGTCAACATATTCAAAAGGGCTGGGAGGAAGTTTAAAAACCGTATTAATTCCCTATCCCTTTTCCAAACAATAACTTACAAACCAATGCAGATGTTATGCACATACTCATAAACATCAGTGTCCATGCACACTAATTTTTGCTTGGACATTGCAAACAAAATATTTCCATCAACGACAGTATGTATAACTTCACATACATAAAGATAATTACATATATTTTCATATTTGATATATTCACTAGAGGAGTGATTCCATCCTTATTATTTTCATAGCATTACCATATCATATTATCACACCTCTTAATTCTCTCCATTATAGTATCTTATGAATATCATCTTCTTGTACATCATTTAACCTTTCAGAAAGATGAAGGGCAAGGCTTTGTTTATGTCAAAGTTGCTAATAGGGGTCCTCAGATGTGTCAGTCCAAAGTCAGTGTCAGCCCTTTTTACAAAAAAGTTTCTCTCTGGGCAGAAGAAATGTGAGCTGACACACTAGAGAGGCTGTTCATTATATTTCACCTGTCCATCTGGTAAAGAGCCCATAGAAAGTGTTTGGGAGTGGGCAGAACCTTTTAAAAGCATATCTGGCAGTTGATTGGATGATTGCACCGTCAGTCATGTTCAATATGGGCCAATCAGATAATGTAGAAGGCGGGCACTACTGCAGTGGTGTACAATATAAAACGTGAGACACTGCGTAGAACAAACATGTCAGAAGTGGAGTGAAGTATAGTGCTCTCAAAGTTTGTTCTTCATTACCTCCAAGGAGGTTATGTTTTTGCCGGCGTTTATCTGTCTGTTTGTCTGTGTTCAAAATAACTTGAAAAGTTCTGAACGGATTTGGATGAAATTTTTTTTTAGGAATTGTTGGAAATGGGATATGGAAGAACTGATTACATTTTGGGACTGATCCGGATCACCTTGGCAGAGGTCTGCGCTCTCTGAGTGCTTTTCTAGTTTGATAAAGAAATGCAGTCTGTATCTGAAAAAAGCAGTTAGCATCTATGCTAACCTCTGTACAAACAGTCACTTCCAGCTCATAGCTCAAACCTCTTCCTGCTCTGAAAGACTCTGACTGGACCGAGCCACTTTGGGCTGCTCACAGTTGTTGTAGATTGGAGCTTGGCAGGACGGATCTGGGTCCAGCTGCTGTGCAAGGTCAGAACAAATGACCAACACTAATCTGTTTTTATGATCAAACACAAGAGAAAATATTGGCATTGCGGGAAAATATATGAAAAGACGTGATTAGGGAATCATTGATATCAGACAGTTCATTGTTTCAGACTTGGGTATAGACGATGTTTATGATTGGTGCATTGGTAAATGAGGCTGATTTGAAGTACAAAGTAAGCCAGGCTGACGTTCTTCCGGTCCATAATTGTAACATCCATAAATTTCAGACATACTCATGCACATAATGTGCAGAAGTTACTCTGCATTATTGATGGGTTTATTCTAGGGATGCACGATATTATCAGTTTGCTATTGGTATCAGTCAATATCAACCTAAAAAGGTAAGTATCAGTATCAGCAGATATTGAAATTTTTGCAGATATTTACAGCCGATATATCAGCCACTCATATCAGTTGTAAATCGTCTGGAATATCAGCAAATTACACAAATGTACAATATTGATGCACCTTTTCATCACTGTATGGGTATATTTAAAAATCAAGGGTTTCATTTTTTCAACAGTTAAATGCAGTTTTTCTTGTTTTACAACTGTTCCTTACAAAAATATACTGTAGCACTGAAAGAAACAAGTCAATTTTTCTTGAGTACAGAGTTTGTGCCCCTGACCAGAAATGTCAGTGTTTGCGATAATGAATTAAAAAATATCGGATATCGGCTGAAATCCAATAACGTGCATCCCTAGTTTATGCCTCTCAAATACAGCTGTCTTGTATATTTCTTAATCTTCGATACAAACTTATCTAATAAACTTATAGATGCTGAGTGCATAGTTTGTGTTATTGGAGGCAATCTCAGTTCAGTTATTAGTTGGTGATTAATAATATAATTGCGTTTAAAAAGTTCTTATGTGATTATAATTGAATTAATATTTGCATCATTATGATTTACACGGTCATAGTATTTAGGTTATTTCTTGTTAATGATAAGTGCTAAGAATAAAATAAAAGCCTGTAGCTTTAAGAAAGCCGGTGAGCTCAGTGATGCTACCTGAGTTTGTGTGTGGATGGCATGAGAGTGGAGGGGAGCTGACGGATTTTCTGACCATGTTGCGGACCATGTGGAGGTGTTCGTACATATTTGAGGTCGTGTTGGGCAGCAAACGTAAGAATTGGATTCTTTTTGTATTTATTTAGTCTTTGTATTTTTCTTCAATGAATCTGAGAAGACGAACCTTTGTGGAGGACACACTTTTTGAAACACGCGTCAGCCATATTCTCCGGTTGAAGGTTTTATTGAAAAACCTACGATACTAATTATGAAGAAATAATAGAGGTTGTATTGTTAGACACTGGAAATCATCTGGACGTTTTGACATCTCTGATTCTGATGTTATTCTAGTAGAATTTAAATGATTTATTTAAATAAACACTTTGTGAAAAATCAGCAGACAATCTTTTTCCCCTGACTTTAGTTTTTCATTTCATGTTTCTTTTCCTTTTTCTTTTCTTTTTAGCTATGAAAACAAGTACGTGAAGTTTTTCAAAAGCAAACCCGACCTGCCTCCAGGGATGAGCGCGCCTGAAGCAGCTCCACCAAAGCAGCAGCAGAAGATCCCCGGCTGCGCAGACAGCGACACCGCCGGTCTCTCAAAGTCTGCCAAACGCAACATGAAACGTAAAGAAAAACGAAAACAGCAGCAGCACCAGGGACAGGACGGGGACGCTGACGTGGACTCTGTGAGCGACGCCGTGGAGAACGTGTCAATTTCAGAGAGCCAGGAGTCTTCAGACAAGACAACAGCAGCAGCGCCGGCGTCTGCCCCTGAGGCTGACGATTCCACAACAGCAGCAGCTGAAAAGGCCAAGAAGATCAAAAACCTGAAAAAGAAGCTGCGACAAGTGGAGGAACTGCAGCAGAAAGTGGACTCAGGGGAAATTAAAGAGCCGACTAAAGATCAGCTGGAAAAGCTGGGCCGGGCTCTGGCACTGAGAGAGGAGTTAGAGCAGCTGGAGCGCGAATCCTGAAGCAATAAAAGAAAAGATTCAGACGGACTAAACACACAGAGACTACGATGGGACCTCTTCAGCTTATTGATCTTAGCTTCCTTTAAACACATTTGATATTCATCATGAATCCTGAATGAGACCTCAGACACAGCAGGCTGAGAATAATGTGACATCTTCATTACACCCGCAGAACTGAAGAGCCTGTTTTCTACATTCACAGTATAAAGACTCCTACTGTTCCAGCCGAGCCACTCATTTATAAATATCTTTTTAAGACATCATCGTGATCGTTCTGTGCGTGTCTGTCCTCTCCATTTTGTACTTTTCATAGCATCATCAGGTATTACTGACACATGAAACTGTCAAAAGTTTGTTCGCTCTGAGAAATAACACTTTGTCGATGTTTGGATGGAAGAACTGTAGTCGCACTGATACTGAAGAACTGTGTCTTTACAGTCAGTACATTTATTAAAACTACATGCTGCGTAAAATATTTCCTGTCAGGCTGCTTTTTAGAGAAAGCATAAAAAGGAACTTTGTGAGCGTCCTTAATGTTCTGTTTTTAGAAATCAGGAAGTAAATATCAAAATAAATGTGCTCTGGTGTGATGTGATGTTTTAAAAACAGGTTACACACTAAAGTATCAGGCTGAGAATGGTGTGTGAATTTTCCTTTGGAAGAGACCTAAACTAACAAAGGTTGATCATACAGGGGTGCTGGTTTGGTGGAGTGTTAGGCGGCCAGGCCACAAAAGTGTATCAGTTTTTTGTGTAGGTTGTTCTGGGTTCTTATATTTCAAAAAGATGCTGATGCCAGTATTTCCCATTAAGAGTACAAAGTTTCTCCTGAACTAAAATGGACTTGCTCCTCTGATTATGGCAGTTTATTCATGTACAAAACCCAAAACCAGTGAAGTTGGCATGTTGTGTAAATCGTAAATAAAAACAGATTACAATGATTTGCAAATCCTTTTCAACTTATATTCAATTGAATACACTGCAAAGACAAGATATTTAATGTTCGAACTGAGAAACTTTATTTTCTTTTGCAAATAATCATCAACTTAGAATTTAATGGCAGCAACACATTGCAAAAAAGTTGGCACAGGGGCATTTTTACCACTGTGTTACATCGCCTTTCCTTTTAACAACACTCAGTAAACATTTGGGAACTGAGGAAACTGAGGGTGGAATTCTTTCCCATTCTTGCTTGATGTACAGCTTAAGTTGTTCAACAGTCCGGGGTCTCTGTTGTTGTATTTTACGCTTCATAATGTGCCACACATTTTCAATGGGGGACAGGTCTGGACTACAGGCAGGCCAGTCTAGTACCCGCACTCTTTCACTACGAAGCCACGCTGTTGTAACATGTGCAAAATGTGGCTTGGTATTGTCTTGCTGAAATAAGCAGGGGCGTCCATGAAAAAGACGTTGCTTGGATGGCAACATATGTTGCTCCAAAACCTGTATGTACCTTTCAGCATTAATGGTGCCTTCACAGATGTGTAAGTTACCCATGCCTTGGGCACTAATACACCCCCATACCATCACAGATGCTGGCCTTTGAACTTTGTGCCTATAACAGTCCGGCTGGTTCTTTTCCTCTTTGGTCCGGAGGACACGACGACCACACTTTCCAAAAACAATTTGAAATGTGGACTCGTCAGACCACAGAACACTTTTCCACTTTGCATCAGTCCATCTTAGATGAGCTCGGGCCCAGCGAAGCCGGCGGCGTTTCTGGGTGTTGTTGATAAATGGCTTTCGCTTTGCATAGTAGAGTTTTAACTTGCACTTACAGATGTAGCGACGAACTGTAGTTACTGACAGTGGTTTTCTGAAGTGTTCCTGAGCCCATGTGGTGATATCCTTTACACAGTGATGCCGGTTTTTGATGCAGTACCGCCTGAGGGATTGAAGGTCATGGGCATTCAATGTTGGTTTTCGGCCTTGCCGCTTACGTGCAGTAATTTCTCCAGATTCTCTGAACCTTTTGATGATATTACGGACCGTAGATGATGAAATCCCTAAATTCCTTGCAATAGCTCGTTGAGAAATGTTGTTCTTAAACTGTTCGACAATTTGCTCACACATTTGTTCACAAGGCGGTGACCCTCGCCCCATCCTTGTTTGTGAATGACTGACCATTTCAGGGAAGCTGCTTTTATACCCAATCATGGCACCCACCTGTTCTCAATTAGCCTGTTCACCTGTGGGATGTTCCAAATAAGTGTTTGATGAGCATTCCTCAACTTTCTCAGTCTTTTTTGCCACTTGTGCCAGCTTTTTTGAAACATGTTGCAGGCATCAAATTCAAAATGAGCTAATATTTGCAAAAAATAACACAGTTTACCAGTTCGAACGTTAAGTATCATGTCTTTGCTGTGTATTCAATTGATATAGGTTGAAAGGGATTTGCAAATCATTGTATTCTGTTTTTATTTACGATTTACACAACGTGCCAACTTCACTGGTTTTGGGTTTTGTAAGAAACATATACGAAACTAGAAAAACTTCATTTGATTCTCTTTCAAATGGCATATCATTTTTAAATGTAGACTTTGGGGATGATGAGTTGAAGTCCTATGGTAGATTCATACATTTTGCTGATATTACTGTCAGTCTACGGGAACTATATAGACAGTATGTATGGCCAATACATCTATTGGTTATACAGGCAGAGATGAACCAATATCTATATATCAGGGGTTGAAATTAGCGCCTACCAAAACTCAGTGACCCTGATGCTGTTCTTTTGTAGATTTGGAGACATTTAAAAGAATATTTTAAAAAATACAAAGTCATTATCTTTTATAATTCTCATCATGACTCATGGGATCTCTTTTAATAACAGAGGGGGAAGTGTGTTTCCAAACATCTGTCTGTTCTTTTATGACTTAAAACTCCGCAGTGGAAAAAGAGGCGTTCACTGTCTGCCTGCTGGATTTGTAGCACTGGTTTCATGAGGGTGTAACTTTATCTTTGAATATGTTTCTGCATTGTGAACAAAACAATTAGCTGTTGTCTCTAAGAGGATCTGTGGTCAGTTGTTTTCTTCTTAGAGTTCTAACTATGAAAACAATGTGGGATATTCTCATAAATATACACATCTGCACATCTGTCACACCTTCATTTAAGTTTCCATGAGGATAATGTACCCACAGTGATATAACAGGTTACAAGTCATCACCTTTTATAGGCGGTGGGAAGATCTTCTTCTTTTGAAATAATAACTTAATTCACGGCTTTGACGTAAACAAAACCAGCCAGAGTTTATTTTTGAACACTACCGAACAATTTAGTCTCAGCGGTGGTGTAAGAATCTGGGATCCAGCTGCGAGTGTTGGAAACATGTTTGTTTTCTGTTCATCAAATTTATCTTTGAGCTTTTCTTGTGGTTGTGAGGAAGTCCCCAAACAGACCAGTGGTGGTATAAAAGCTGAATCTCTAAACTGGGAGAGCCACTTCAGCTCAGGATGGATGTAGACAGGAGAGCTGGGGTCTCATGTGGTGATTAGACACATCCAGAACCTTTTGAGAAGGCAGACTCACATTGTTGGATTGATTTAGTTTTTCCCAAGCAATGTGAGAAAAGGAACAAACCTAAAATGGAATATAAACTGGAGTTGATATGTTTTTTACTTTCGCTGACAACAGCTTCATCTTTTGCTCAGAGCCAAGAAGATTTCACAGAAGCAGTGGTAAGAAAAAAAAACATTTTTGTGTGCTTTGAATTATTCTTATGGTCTTTTTTTTTAAACAAAACTCTGATTAATGCATGCCATTGAATGGAAACAGGGATTAAACAATATGTATAAATTCCGGCTTATTTTTTAAGTCGGGCGATATGGTGATGCAGCATGTTAGTGCTCATACCTTGCAGCAAGAGGACTGTCGGTTTGACTCATTGTGCCTGTGTGGGTTTACTCTAGGCTCTCAGGTTTCCTCTCACAGACCAAAAACCCACTCATTCGGTTACCTGGTGGCTCTAAAAGACCCTCAGGTATGGGTGTAAGTGTGAATGGTTTTCTCTCTATGTCGCCCTGTGATCAGCAGGCGACCAGTTCAGGGTGTACCTCAACTCTTGCCCAATGTCAGCTGGGATAGGCTCCAGCCCCCATGACCTTGAAAGTTTATATTCAAACAAATATGGTATTATACAGATAAAGATTTGTTCATTTAATCTATATCCAGCAGAAACAAATGTGATGAGGACAGATTTATGATCTGGGCGTCCATGGTTTGTCGCAATCATAAATTCTTATTTTTAGTCCCTTTGTTTCTGCCTGGATGGATCTGTGGTCACGGGGGCAGCAGTCTAAGCAGAGAAGCCCAGACTCTCCTCTCCCCGGCCACTTCCACCAGTTCTTCTGGGAGGATACCGAGGCGTTCCCAAGCCAGCCGAGAGATATAATCTCTCCAGCGTGTCCTGGGTCTGCCCCGGGGTCTCCTCCCAGTTGGACATGCCCGAAACACCTCCCCAGGGAGGCGTCCAGGAGGCATTCTTACCAAATGCCCGAACCACCTCATCTGGCCCTTCTCGATGCGGAGGAGCAGCGGCTCTACTTTGAGCCTCTCCCGGATGTCTGAGCTCCTCACCCTATCTCTAAGGCTGAGCCCAGACACCCTGCGGAGAAAACTCATTTCGGCCGCTTGTATCCGCGATCTTGTTCTTTCGGTCACTACCCACAGCTCGTGACCATAGGTGAGGGTAGGAACGTAAATTGACCGGTAAATTGAGAGCTTTGCCTTGTGGCTCAGCTCTCTCTTCACCACAACAGACCGGTATAGCGTCCGCATCACTGCAGACGCCGCCCCGATCCGTCTGTCAATCTCCCGCTCCATTTTCCCCTCACTCGTGAACAAGACCCCGAGAGGGCACTCAACCCTTTTCCGGTCGAGGACCATGGACTCAGATTTGGAGGTGGTGATTCTCACCCCAGCCGCTTCACACTGGGCTGCGAGAGCTGCAGGTCACGGTCTGATGAAGCCAACAGGACCACATCATCTGCAAAAAGCAGTGACTGGATCCTGAGGTCACCAAAACGGACCCCCTCAGTGCCCTGGCTGCACCTAGAAATTCTGTTCATACAAGTTATGAACAGAGTCGGTGACAAAGGGCAGGCCTGGCGGAGTCCAACCCTCACTGGAAATGAGTCCGAATTATTGCCAGCAGCGGACCGGTGCCAGAGCGGACCATATCAGGGTGTCTGACACCCCATACTCCTGGAGAACCAGGATTCCACGAGGGACACGGTCGAATGTCTTCTCCAAGTCCGCGAAACACATGTACACTGGTTGGGCAAACCCCCATGTACCCCCAAGGACCCTACGGAGGGTATAGAGCTGGTCCACAGATCCACAGCATCTATGTGTGTCTATAAAATGAAGAGTATGGCCTCAGCCTGCTCTATTTTCCCTCGGGATCAATAAAGTATCTATCTATCTATCTAGTGCCTTGAGATAACTCTTCTTATGAACTGGCGTTATACAAATACAGATTGAATGAGTGATTGATTCAAAGGGATAAGCAATACAGATAGTGGATGAATTTCACACTTCAAAACACTTTAGTGTGACTTATGATCAATCGAGGAAGTATGACCAACACCAAAATGTTACTCGTCCTTTGCTGTGTGCCACAGAACCCTGGGGTACCTTCTGCCTTTGTCATGGGTGCCTTAATAATGTAAAGAAATGTAACTAACAGCTGTTATGACTATGCAGATCATCAGATATCCTAAATTTTAATGAACCAGAATTGTCTTTTAAGAACCTTTACCTGCAATTCTGACGTAAACTTTGGGGTTGGTGAATAATAATAACTTAAATTGTGCTGCACTATTAGAAACAATGAAAAAGCTTACATTAATATGCAGGAAGAACATAGCATCAAGTTCTTTTTCCTCAGCCAGAAGGTGTTGTAGGGTGTAAGCTGCAAACTAGTGCAGCCGCTGTAAACAAGCTATCATTGTCATCATCATAACTTTGACATTACTATTAGCCCAGGAGTGAGGACAGTATGACAGAGAAGAGGAGACAGTTTGATGACTGCAACATATTTTATGTTTTTCCTTTACCCCACATCACTCATGCACACTCCATTATGCTTGCATTGATTCCAAGTAAACTTAAACCAGGAGGATGTATGTTTCATCTGTTTGAAAATTCAGCACAAAAATTGTGAAATGATTATGAAGTGTTTGAGAAAGCCTTTGAAGGCAAACTACCCAGTGACCGAAGAAATAGGATTTAGGATTTAGGTTTAGGATTTACATCAGTGGTAAGTCGCATGCTATTTATTGTACGACAATAACGTTTCCTTTTATGTGCAAGCTTGTGAGGGTGCCTTCAGATTTTTCACTTTTTTTAAGGGTCCTCCAACAGACAAAAGTTGAAAAACACTGCTAAATACACACCTGCACAGGCAGAAACAGACCTGATAAGTTTGAGCTGTTGGAGAAATGTTAGTGTTATTGTCTGCTGCTCTCAAGGAAGCACTTGCTGAGCAACCTTTGGGGGTTCAGTGCCTTGCTCAGGGGCTGCCTTAGTGGCATTTATATGGACCTGCATATTAATTAGCTATGTCTGTGATTAATGTAAATGTTAAAAAATCTACTTTCCTAATTAAGTTGTTTTATTTTTACTGATTATGGACAAAGCAGTTTAACGGTTTCAGACACTAAGCTGATGTGCTGCACAGAGACTTTATAGCAATCGATTATCCCCGGCTCTTGACCCAGTTAGGCTTTTGTAAAAAGTAGAGTTTTCAGTTTTAAGTTTGTGCAAATCATAGACATCGTCTGCTTAATATGTATGTTAAAACTAAAGAAGATTTTAAGAAACATCCTTGACTGACTTTGCCCTTAAACTTAAAATAAAGAGCTCAGGGAGCCTTGTGGATGTGGTTGTGTATCCTGTTCACAGCGGCTGTTCTGGCATCTGGGGTTTGAATTGAAATTATAGCTCATTTCTCTCTTTCCATTCCCCACTGATTTTTAGTCATTTGCCGTCCTGTCTAAAAACAGGCATAAATTAAAGAAAAATGAACAAGGGAAGTCTACTTAAAAATCTTAAATCTGTTCTGCTTCTAATGCATCAGATAAACACTGCTAATGCTGCTGTGTCTTGCAAAGATAATTATATATGTTTTCTAAAATCTATTTTCCTTTTTCTTTATAAGTAAAGACAGGGTAAGTTTACAGTTTACAATTAAAACAGCATCAAGAACGTGATTTAACAAAAATAAGACATGAAGAAATGAAGTATATTCTTTGTAAACCTTGATATGGAGGAGATAATGAATGGGATTTCTACTATTTGCTGCCATGATCTATTAGTCTTTATTAATCTGTCAGTCTAGAGCATTATGTTATAATGTTGTCCACATTTGATTTTACCTTTTGTAGTTTGCTGTGGGATGGTTTGAAGTGGAACACAGGCCAAAATTGGCCCCCAGGCCAGATATTGCACTCCCTGGGTTGACATTTTCTTGCCTGTATATATTCTAACAGAAAAGTAACAAAAATTATTTATTAAGATAATTTAAGACATTTGTTATTTGATTTTTTTGGAGGGGGAGGGGGTCTGCCTTTTTTATGCCAGGACTGGGGATAGAGTTGAAAATTAGTGAGCGAAAGAGAGGCCGATGACAAGTGGGAAAGGGGCCACAGATTGGGTTTTGATCTGGACCTCCTGCTCTGAGGACAGCAGCATTTGCATATGTGGGGCGCAGGCAAGACCCCAAGATTTTAAGTAGGTTCTTGATAATTCTGGTTGGGAGTAACCCAAAGCTTTCTCCAAAGAGGGCAACTCAAGAACCTTATAAATGGTAAATGGCAGATGGGCTTGAGCTCGTGTCTCCATTTCTGGTCTAGAAGTCCCCTCAAAGCACTTCAACACCTTCCAGGTTACACCCAGTCACACCCACATTCACTCACTGATGGTTGAAGTTTCTATGTAAATATTCATCAGTACTAGCTAACACATCTCCTCCCTCATACATTAGCTACATGACAGCTGGGCTTGAACCTTCAACCATTAATTTGACATCCAAGTGACTCTCCAAGCCGGGGTCAACAACCTCCTTCCAAGGAAGAGACACCACTTTAGGTCCAGTTTTTGGGTCAAGCTTCACATAAACCCTGACCCATCTGCACCCTTAGCATACCTTCTTACTAAGATTTTACAAACTAAGAATAAAAAAACACATCTTTTTCTGTAGAAATAACTTTTGAAAGAATGAAACAAATATTTTGAAATATTTATTTTAACCAATTAAAACACACAATAGCCTCTGTAACATGAGAAGGCTTTGTTTTCTTTCTTTGAGCTCATTGTTTCAATAATGATCAGCATTTTGAAGTGCAGACCGCAGCGTTGATGGTGGTGCAGTGAGTGATGCTGTTACCACACAGCTTAAAGGTCCCTCCACTGAAATCCTAGTCTGGGCCTTTGTATGTAGAGTGTTCTCCCTGTGGTTGTGTGGGTTTTATCCAAATACTTGGTTTTCCTCCGACAGACCAAAAACATGCTCCTTTGGTGGCTCTAAATTGCTCGTACGTGGGAGTGTGTGTCAGCCCAGTGATTGACTGTCAGCCACATGGGATAAGCTAGATAGATAATGGATAGATGGAGGGATGGACCAGTGTCATCAATATGTTTGTTTTTGAATGTTACTGAAGTACCTTTGTCCAAACTCTTTTTTTCAGGAATATTTAAGGAAGTATGGTTACCTGCGCATCCCACTGGATGGAGGGGTCAGACACCATCCACCTGAGGAGATAGCTAAAGCCATAAGGTGAACGTCCGAATGTCTTTAATTTGACTAATGCCCCTCTCAGTCTGTTCTTATCACAAAGATCCCAACATCCCCCAGAAATTAAGTCTTTTTTTTGTCTGACAGATCATTTCAGAATGCAACAAACTTGAACATAACAGGAGAGCTGGACTCGGCTACTCTGTGGATGATGAACAGACCTCGATGTGGTGAAGAAGACTCCTTCAATGACGTATCCCTAAAATATCGAGTAATGGGTGAGGAACTTATATGTCAAAAACTTGGATTTTTTTTGTAATATTTTAAAGGGTTAGTTCAGGTTTTTTTAAGTGGGGTTGCTAGAGGCCTATGGCACAAGTAAATACAATTACAACTAAAGCAATTTGCGAGCTTTGTCCCTGAGGGGATATATCTGAGGGACACGAAACCTCTACGTCATATCACAGACGTTTTAAACTCAGGGGCTTTGTTGAGGTAAAGTACAACACTGTAAACATTTTTATTTTAGTGCTTGCTGAGCCAACGTTGTTTTTTGTGTAGTTTTATCCTAAAATTTTAGCAATTGGTGGCGCCATTAAATGCTATACATCACCTTGCTTCCAACCCCGGATATGTCTCCTCAGGGACAAAACTCATATGTTACTTTAATGGCAGTCATATTTACAAGCGCCTTGGGTATCGAGTAACCCCACTTCAGAAAACCCAAACTAACCCTTAAAGATGTTTTCCCCAAGCGACTCATAAAAACTGATTTCTTTTTTATTTTCAAGGTTACTGGCGGAAGAAGTCCCTGACCTACCGTATCTATAACTACGCCCCTGACCTGGGTAAAGCAAAGACCAGATTAGCCATCCAGACTGCCTTTAAATACTGGAGTGATGTTTCCCCTCTGAAGTTTAAGGAGCTGCATGACGGACGAGCAGACATCAGAATCTCCTTTCACAGTAAAGACAAGTCATGTCCAGTTCCCTTTGATGGGAGAGGTAAGGACAGTTAAAATGTGGACGTATCAGATACACTGAGGAATGTTACAATCTTTGAGTATCCCCTTTAACCCACTTTTAGAGCCTTAAGTAGGATGCTGGGGCGGTGGAGGGTTGAAAGCATGAGTGCAGCACTAATGTAGGGCAGAGCTGCCAAAGTAGAGCAGAGGACAGGGATGTAAGCCTCATGACTTTAATAGAACATCAGCGATTACCATGTTTTCTGGACTATAAGTCGCTCTGGAGTATAAGTTGCATCAGTCAAAAAATGTGTCATGATGAGGAAAAAAACATACATAAGTCGCATTAATTTAGTGCTCTGATAGAGAGGTGGTTGCCTTGCATGAAGTGGTAACACCAAGACAGCCCACCTGCCTCAGTGATGTTCATCTCCTTGGCAGCTACCAGGGCGTGGAGACGTAACCTCTTGCGTTCGGCCCTGATTAGCTTTCTTCATTGCAGTAAGAGTAACCTCTGCTTTTCGCCAATCCCTTACGAGTTTCTCACTCACTCCAAACTTTATTTCTGCTCGATTACCGCAGCATAGTTTACTACCTGCAGTTTGTTATCTGCAGAATAGGATTTTCATTTTGCGGCATTTTGTTTATGTCTAGCCCCGCCTAGAGCACTCTATCATGGCAGTAGATGGTAATGTTTACTCCTTGGTTCATGTCAGTCAGTATGAATTAACATTTTAAAAGATATTAAATTATGTATGTTTTTAAATATAAGTTGCACCTGACTATAAGTCGCAGGACCAGCCAAACTATGAAAAAAAGTGCGACTTATAGTCCAGAAAATACGGTAAAGTTGTGAAAATCAACACAGCTCAAGTTGTGTGCTGAACTGGCTTGCAGGTGTCATCATTTTGTTTACTTGACATACTGACTTGGTTGTTCTCTTATTTTATGATAATATATCAAGGCCTAAATTGGAAAATAGGGTTAGGCCTCGATGGCCAAGTGGTCAGTTGAGCCTACAATTGTCCAACAGGCAGCTAGGGAAATAAAATACATGCATGCATGTCCACAAGGCTTTTGCAGACTGGAGCCTGATTTATTAAAAATGGTGAGAAGAACATTCATTAAACTGACAGCATGGGGGCTCAGCATGCCGTCAGGGCCTGTCTGTGTTTTCATGTTCTCACTGTACCTGAGTGGGTTTTATCTTGGCATTTCCAAAGACCAAAGACATGCGCATTAGCTTAATTAGTGACTCTAAAGTCCCCAAAGGTGTGAGTTTGTGTGTAATGGTTGTCAGTCTCTCCATGTGGCCCTGAAATGAGCCATTCGCCCAATGTCAGCCGGGATAGGCTCCAGCCACCTGTGACCACAATGGGACAAGAAGTATAGATTATGGATGGAAGGATGGATGGATGAATGGATAGGACTTTTGAACATATGTTAGAAGTAAAAGGTACGAGTAAATGTTTGATAACTCACCTCTCCCTGTTCTCAGGTCATGTTTTGGCCCATGCAGACGCCCCTGAGTCAGGACTCATTCATTTCGATGAGGATGAGATGTGGACAGAGGGGAAGCCGTACGGCTCTAACCTGAGGATCGTGGCTGCTCATGAGATCGGTCACGCTCTTGGTCTGGGTCATTCTCAGTACTATAAAGCTCTGATGGCTCCTGTTTACACCGGATACCGACCTGACTTCAAACTTCATTATGATGATATTAAAGGAATACAGAAGTTATACGGTAAAATCAGAATAGTATTGTTTCAGGTTTCTGTGAGATTTAAAGGCAAATTAATCCAATGTGTGGTGTTTTTTTCTCTTCAGGGAAGCCAGAAAAAAGCCCTCCAAACAAAAACCCAGCACAAGTCCCAGATCCCTGCAAGGCCCCTTTGGATGCTGTAATGTTAGGTAAAAAAGTGGACTACTCTACATAATGGAGTCGCTAAGAAATTAAGCAGATAAAATAAAAATATCCAGGAGATGAGCAATCACGACTATCTTGTTAACTTGTTAGCTGAGGAACATTTAAGAATCTTATTCTTACTGTTTACCGTTGACAGATAGATACAGATAAGGCCACATTCACTTAACTAACCCTTTAATCAAATATTTGTTTAGTAATGTCCTCCAGTGGGGAAATGTGTCTTCATTCAGTGTTGTGTGTTGTGTCCTTGCAGGTCCTTATCTTAGGGCTTATATGTTCAGTGGTAAGTACGTGTGGACATTATCTCGACAGGGTTACAGCCCTCCTGTCCTGATCTCTTCTATATGGAAGGAGCTACCAGGAAGCATCAATGCAGCAGTTCACTCTCAACGGACCGGGAAGACTTATTTTCTTAAAGGTGGATTTATTTCAGAGTTTAAAAAACTATAACAATCAATAATGTGCTCACAGGATTTAAATAGTTTAAATATTTTCATATCAATATAACTTTCTGAACGTTCTAAAGAAAATCTTAACATTCTCCTCTTGTTGTTTTACAGGAGACAAATTATGGAGATACGCCAACTTCAAACTTGATGGTGGATTCCCCAGACCCTTAGCAAACATCCATGGCAGCATGGACTCGGCCTTTTACCTCAATAAGAACCAAAAACTTATATTTATCAAAGTGAGTGCAGAAGAACAGAAGCCAAATATGACCATGACTGCCTTATTTTGTAACTACAGGATCACACGTTAACTTAACTCAACTAAAACAACCTTGTCATGAATAGAAGGCAGGACTTGTTTTGTAAGTATAAACAAAGTTCACGAGGTCACCAAACAAGATGTTTGATACCAGCCTGCAGGCAGTATATCTGTATGATAACAGGTTCCAAAAACAATAAATCACATCAAATTAAGATACAAAGACAGCAGTGAGCAGCCTGATAAACCAAATATTTGTTTAAAGGTGCCGTGTCCTGATAAATCAATTTTCTTTGCTTTTAATATTATTAGAAGGGGCTTGGGGAGCCACATTCACTACACTGCTGCTTTGACTAGGCACTATTTGAGACACAGTCTACGTGTCCTTCCACACACATCCAGGCTCATGCCATGTAACTCACACAACTCCACCGACACATGACACTTTTGAGAGTCTGTTCCACCACTAGGCAGCAAATCAGCACAGAACTCAGTCTCATAGCCTCCCTGTCCCCTCAGATCTGAGCATACTCAAAGGGGAGCGAAAAAGAGCTGCATCTGATTCTCTACAAAGACTACATTTTTCATTAAAAAAAATAAATAAATAAGAAAATTTTAAATCAAATCCTTGTTTAATAGACACCCAGAACATAATGTAAACAGTCAAACAAACCAGGACAAGGGACCCTAATATTAGTCCATCCTCTATAAAGTCAGTTGTTTAATCATTGTTGTGGATTTTGGGGTGGCTAGCAGAATATCCTGTCAGATTTCAAAGTGGTGGGACATAAGAATGAAATTAATCTGAAATCTCAATTCTCAAGTCATACTAATCTAGAGAACATTATTAATTAACATAGTGAAAATCTCGAAAGACCAGCGTTTTAAATTCTTAAGATACGGAAAGAAATGTGGGAAAATGTGCAAAACAACATTTCAGTATTGTTATTAGAAAGAAAAAATGCAGCAATGACTGCTTTTGGCTTTAGTACAAGTTTCCTTGTGGTAGGACTGATTTTCCTTTTTAGATATTGCTCATATTATCCAGTAAATAATTAATTTTGTCTTTTTAGGGCTCTGTGTACTGGCAGTGGGATGAAAGCACCACAGACTTCAAACCACACCCCAAACCTGTAATGAAACTCTTCAAAGGTTTCCCCAACAACACCGACGCTGCTCTGACGTGGACAAACGGTTTTGTATATGTGTTTAAGGGTTCTGAGTACTGGAAGTTCAACCCAAACCACAGAGCTGTGGAGAGGGGATATCCTCAGAAGACGGCATCTCGCTGGATGCAATGTGACAGTTAAGCCAGAAGAGAGCAGCAGAGAATCAACACAGAGCTTTAGCCTCCTACCATTCACTAAAATACCAGCACTGACTGATGCTTATTTATTTATATGAACCCCTCTTAAAGGAGGTCTTAATAACAAATCAATGTAATTTTTAAAATAGCTGCTGACGATCATTCAGTGGGATAAGACAAACTGAAGTGTGACATTAAAAAAGGTTTTTCTGCACAGATGAAGGGCTTCCTATTTCTCAGATAGACATGTACAGACTGTAGAAAGTCAGTGGGCTCTTCTTTATGAAGACATTTTGGGTTTTCACCATAGAAAAATAAAGGTGCTGTTGTAACAATCACTGTTGGTTTTCAATTTTGTGAGAGTGAACCACCTCCCTCATACAAGGACCTTGAACTGAAACTGCTGAATGGAAGTTAACCTCTGGATTTTTGTGATTATTGTTTGAAAAAAGGCTTTCACTCAGGAATTTCAGGGCCCCCATACATTTATGACTCCTGCACACATGCTTCTTTCACCTACTTTATGAATTTAGACCTTCTCTTTGTTTTCCTGACTTCCCAACATCTTCTTGCACTTGCTTGTTTGGAAAAAAACACTTTTTTGCCATAAAAATCAGAGGAAACACCTTAGACAAATTAACTCCAGAGATGATAACTTATTTGACTTGTTTTCACCATCATCCCAAAGCAAAAACATAACTCCTCCAACTAAAATAGTAGTTTCTAGTTTGATCTATTGGTAGAACTTTCAGAGAGAAAAATCAATTTTCCCCATTTTTTTAAGGTAGGTCTCCTTAGAAGATTGTGTGCATCTTCAGGGTATTCGAAAACACACCAAGCCTTAGCATTAAAGAAGCCAGTGAGCTCCTTTCTGTGCTGTTTGATACAATATTTGAGTTATTATGAGATGGAGGAGGGTGGTGATGAGGCTAAGAGAGAGACACAGTAAGAAACTGAACAAAATCAACAATCAAACAGCATAAATTGTATTAAATTTGCAGCATCTGACATGCTTAACTTAAATGAGGCCACATCAATCATTTTTTACTATGACATCATACCATCCCTAAGAGAGTTTCTGATTTTATAACTCTAAGGCTACATTCACACTGCAAGCAGAAGTGGCCTAAATCCGTTTTTGCCCATATGTAATGCATATCTGATTTCGTTTCTGAAAATCTGAGCAGCACTAATCCGATTTCTTCAAATCAGACCCAGGTCACTTTCATATCTGGTCCTAAACCAGATACATATCTGATGTTTTTCTAAGCAACCTCATTCTGTACTGTCATGTCACATTTCATCTGACTTCAATGTTATTCAAGCGAGACAAACATGACAAATCTGTGCTTGAGGAGGCATCACACAACAAGATCAGGCAGCAACCTCTGGGGCTGTGAATGGGGGCCAATGCAGAAGTGCCACAGGCTGTAGTACCTCGAGTGTCCACTTGGGGCTGGCTGCAGAAAAATGAAACTCTAGTGATTATACGTGGATCAAAGAAGGGTTTCAAGGCCTGAATTCACATCTTTACAGCCTGGTTCAGAAACAGCTTATGTCTAAAACTAGAACACAAAAATGTGCTCTCACTGTGAGTGGGGGATTTTTTTTATATATTGCGCCTGTTTTTCTTTTATGGAGGATTTATTGAGTAGATGGAGCTAAAGTTTGGTTGAAATGACGTGCAGTATGGCAGTGTCCATTACAGGACGTCAGCAGCGTTCCAAAGGCCCCTATGACATGGCTTCATCCAACTCTTTTACACTCTATGGACAAGATCCAATATGAACAATGGACAAAACAATTATGGATGAACTCTGTGTCAGTGAAGCCCCTCATGTCACAGTCCCACCACTCCAGGCTCAGATTCTACATCCACTCTGTACAGATGTAGCAGCCACTGCTTCTCAAAAGGCCATTGTTAAAATGTGAGCTCTCTTTTTTTCACTTTGTCATACGTTTGTTGGCTCTGTTTGCACAACAGCTCCAAAACTGATACCCCGCCATCATGTGTAGCATCCATGTTTACTTCCATAAACACAACGTGCTGCGTGCAACGTTACTTCTTCTTCTGTGCATGTGGGTTCAAGGCCGTAGAGGCTTCATACTGAAGTCTGATGGGAGTCACATTTAAATTATACTGTGGACAACCACACACAAAAAAATCAGATTTCAACAACAAATCAGAACTGAGCATTAAGACCTGCAGTGTGAACATGGCCTTAGAGACGTATGTTCCTCTAACTATTCCAGCTGTAACAGAGAGTAAAATAAAAACCAGATGTGCTTTTCTCTTTCTTTCAAACCATTTGTTTATTTATTTAGTTATTCTTTTAAATATTTACAACAATCCTCATTCATTTGATTGGTTTTCATGTGCTAATGTGAGTTTCTTGTTAAAACTCATCTCACCAATCACAGCACATTTTACATTCTGCAGTGTTCAGAGATTAGAGACTGTTGTGCTGCTGTACAAAACATCTTAATATTAAAAACAAAATGTCTTTGGGTGAAACTGTTGAAGGAGCATGTTATTGGGGGTCTAATGGCTGCATGCGTTTTATTATTTTGTGTTGTTGTCATTTAGAGGATAATCTCCAAGTGTCTTAATCCCAGTGTGTGCACACACAGGATTATCTGAAGCAGCTGGTTATTGAAGTGGAAACTGTTGAATTGTTTCTGTACAGAGAAAACATTTCAACTGTTTATTTCAACTAATAATTTACAAAACAAATAAGACGGCGTATGTTCCTTTAGAAGCTGAAGACAGGAGAGGAGGCAGTCAGAGGCACCATGGAGCCCGTCTCATAGTCAAAGTCGATCAGCCGGTGTGTGATGGTGCTGACGCTGCTGCTGGAGGATCCTGTTCCCATCTGACGCTCCTGAAGACTCTTGAGATAACTCTGAAGGGGAAATGGGGAATGTTACTGCACTGGCATCGCATTAGAGAAATTACAATCATGATATGCAGGGGAGACAATAAACACAATCAGGATCATTTAAGATAAAAAGCAACGCCCTGGCTAACAACAATTCAGATGATATTGTCAGATCTGCGCAGGTTATTTTAACCTTTCAATGAACCACCCAAAGGTGCAGTTTCTACATGATGGTTACAGTGCTGCTCTGCTGGCATCTTTGGTAAACCATATTTAACAATCAGGTAGACTTTACCTCAAGGCACACCGAGCTTGACACCATAATATTATAAAAGCACGACTGGCATTAGGTGCTTGCTGAATGATTTTGAGACCACTGACACTGGATATAAAATCTTTGTTATAAAGTTGAGGTGCTGACTGCAGTAACCTGTCGAGAGAGGAGCAAAATATCTTTTCCAAGGAGAGCCTTACAGTGTTCTTTGTTCTTCATTCAGTGAACAAATGTTGTAACCTTGTCGTGCAGATGGCTCAGCCTGATTCACGACTGCGAGTGGCCCAAAGAGGCATGGCCCAGTCAGAGTCCTTCAGAGCAGGAGGAGTTGGTAGCTACTAGCAAGTCGACAGCAGGACATGAATGCTCATATGGAGATTAGCATAGAACAGCTTTAGTAGTTGTTGTACCAGATTTTGACCACGTTTCTTTACTAAGTGAAAAACAAAACTCTACAAACTTCTCCAGAAGGATATTTTCGCTCCACTGCAGACATGTTTTGCCAACAGTTTGTTTTACAAAGTGGCTCATGTTCTATCCTTTACACCGCCCGCTACATTATCTGATTGGCCTTTAAGAGTGGCTACGTTTACATGCAGTCATTAAACTTTTCATAACCGGAATAATAGCTATAACCCGGTTGCGTGCAGCCATGTAAACACCAAAAAACCTTTTGAAAAACCGGAATATGCTCATATTCCGGTTTTTAAAAACCCAAATGCAACCCCTGGGTTACTCCTTTTCTAACCCGAATATTTGGTCATGTATACGTCGATCGGGATAACCTCATCGAAGGGAACATTAAGTTGTGTTCTGCGCATGTCCCTTTCGCGAAGAATCTTGGTCTTTTGAGTACAGGGAGTACTTGTTGTAATATGGCACAGCTCCGGCATGATTTCCTAATTCTTCACATTCTCGTCTTCCATTAATGAAGAAACTGACAAAGAATAGTGTCAAGCACTGGTGGTGGGTCAGTACCAGCACCAAAGTGCAAACCAAGCCAACTGTTACCTGCTTCGGGCCGATCATTATCCGCCATGCTGCTGCTGTTGTTCTTGTTGCTATTGGATGCAGGAAGAAGAAGCAGAAATGACGCGCATTGCGCATTGTTTGTACAGGCAGTCGCTGCTCTTCTGATAGACTCTACAGACTAAAATAACTTGTTTATTCTAAGAAATTTATGACTTTTTTTCTTGTAACTTTATGACTTTATTCTTGTAACTTTTCGACTATATTCTCATAACTTTTTGAGATTATTCTCGTAACTCTATGACTTTATCCTCGTAACTTTTTGACTATATTCTCGTAACTTTATGAAATTTTTCTAGTAACTTTTCGACTTTATTCCCATAACTTTCCCTTTTTTATTTTAAACATCTATGCTAATCTTTGTAAGAACAGCCATTTTTTACTGGCATTGCCCTCGTAGCTCTGGCCTCTTTCTTCTCAAAGGATGTTGATTGGTCAGTGCCTCCGCAGATTGAGCTTAATCATTGGGGCTTGTAGCTTTGCAAGATGGATCTGCCTGAGACACACTAACTTAAATATCTTACAACACATTATTGGGAAACATCTTCCCGGATTGTGTGATCATTCTCAAGAGGAAGTATCAGTTGAGAATATTTTGACATCATGCAGTAAATACATACAAGAGAGACAAGCGCTGGTAACGGATTTGCAGTGACTTTGGTATAAACTCAATATATTTTGGGCCTATAAGGTCAAAGTTTATGTGTCCTTAGCTCATGTCTCAAAGCATGCACCTACACCATAACAAACAAGATTTATGCCAATCACATTACCATAAACCACCCTAACCCCTCTTCTTCCCCCACCATTTAACTTTCAGGGCCAGGCAGAAGAATATAGATGCCACCAGATGCACGTAACAACCAGGCAGAAGTTCTAGTACACCTTGAAGTGATTTTAAACACTGTTCTTCATCTAATGGCCCATTGGTAAAATCATGTGCCTTAACAAATGTAATTGTAGTTCATCTTTACATACAAAAACACAAACATACTTCTAGCCCAAACCATCTTCCTGCCTTAACCAAGACACTACTCTTCACACCATCAGGGGGAAATTGAAAACAGCAGTTTACCGGTGCTAGGACATCCCCAGCATAACGATTCAGCACAGGAGGTCTGCGCCGGCGGTACGGTCGAGGTCTTCCTCTTGCCTCTCTATGATTGTGCTTCTTATTATGTTTCTTGTGTTTTTTATCTGCAGGTGGGAAGCATCCAAAGTGAGAGAGACATAGTAAAAAAACAGAGTGTACAGTAGAGAATGAGCTCTGAAGGTCTGACTCTGAATGTGTCAGTAACTACAGGTTGACTTAAACTCACCGTCTGTATGTGATACTCCTCTGGCAGTAAACCTCCACTGAACCAACACACCTATCAGACTGAAAGTAGGCCATATCCCAGTTATGACCCAGTTAAACCAGCACAGCTGACGTGGAGCAGCCTGACAAAGCAGATCGTACACCTGATCAGGCAGCATGAACGTCCCCATCATATAATCCACACAGAGCATCACAGCGGTGGCTCCCAACACAGATGTATAAATAATGGTGAACAGTTTCTGCCACTGAAGTGTGAACACGGCACACACCATGCCGGCAGTCAGCAAGGCACTGAGGGGCACCCACACCGGGGCAAGGCTGTAAAACTGTCCAACAACCACCAGGACGGGAAGGCAGAGCAGGCTGCCCAGCTGCAGGCCGCTGATGACGAGGCCCAGAGGGGACGCCAGCATGGTCATCAGGCCGCAGAGAACGCCAACGCCAAGTCCGATCCCCGCCTTTGCCTCTGTCCCGAGCTTCACGTCCAGCATGGGCTCTTTGTGGTAGAACAGGAGGATGGCTGCAGAGCTGAACATGAAGCCAGAGAAGAACATGACCATCTTGAAGCAGCGATAACCTGGAAAACAGAACAACAGATGCTTTTTATATCAAACAAAACTCTAAATGAAAAGAAGAAAACTGACTTAAATCTTCTTAGAGTTAAATCAAAGGATCTGTATTTGCAAAAAGCAACATAGATTCACACACTCAGCCTTCAAAATAGAGCTTTTTCAGTCTGGTGCAGGTTTTAAAGCTTCTTAAGATCAATTAAGCTGCTTAATTTTTGTTTTCAGCATCTTTGCTTATTATGACTTATGAGGTTTAATATTTTCTGCAGTACAAAATAACTCTGGTTAATCTTCATAACATTGTAGTTTGATGGATTTTGGAACAATATTTCTGGAATTCAAATAAATTGAATCAAGATTTTATTATCAAATCAGCTCCCCTAAACATTCCCTTTATTGTCTGTGCTATTGTTTTGTGCACAGGATGCTCAAACTGCTTCAAACTTAACCCTTTTAACACCTTTTGTATCATATTTGATACATACTTTTATGATACCTCTATCTAATCAATATGATCAACAAACTACTTAAAAAAACATCTGAATACAATCAGATAAATGATAAAAATGTCCTCAAATGGATTATCAGTTGCCAAAAACACCTAATGTATCAAATGAGTTACAACAAAATATATAATTTTAAGGAAATTTGGATTTTTTAGGATTTCAGTAAGTGAAATAAACATTTCAGCTCCAAAATATTAGAATTTTCTGGCTATAATTTGTGTTTTTAGGCATTAAAGGGTTAATTAATACAGCTTTTCGACTGCATTTTTTGATCAAATTAAACATTTTAGAAAAAATGTTTAAAAAACTGGCCACAGTCTGGATTCAAACCCTGGCCGGTTGAAGCATGTATATGGGTCGTGCCGAGTTGCGTATCATTCCACCAAACCAGCAACCCAGCTCTGTGATATTTACACCTAGAGACATTCACATAAAATCTGCGACGCTGTAACATCTGTGCCGCTTCACGCCACATTATGGCTTGGATGCGAGTGACACGACACATGCCCCCACATACACACACAGGCAGAGACGCTCACTTGCAGCGCTCCTGTCCCCACATTCTGTCTCCAGGACAGACTGGGAGAGGGGAAACGTAACAGGGTGTAAATATTACACCTTAAACTGGCAGTGTAAATGAGGCTATTGACACAGATGGGCATCAGCAGCAGAGAACTGCTCCAAGTGCAGCTAAGAACAGAAAACCAAAGCTATAATTCATATGTGCTGACAAAAATTGGACAAAAGATGACTGGAAAATGTTGTCTGGTCTCATAAGTCCTGGTTTCTGCTGCAACATTCGGAAATAGGGTCAGAATGTGGCAAAGCAATATGAAAGCATGGATCCAGGTCCTGGTGGTGGTGAAATGGATTGAGAGACATTTTCTTGCCATACTTTGTGCCTCTGAGTACCTACTGAGCATAGTCTAAACACTATAGCCTATGGATACATCTCTGGATGTATGTACTGTATGCGTACATACAAAGATATATATTTATATGTATTTGTGTATGCATATATGTATCTTTAAAATGAAGAGTATGACTTTAGCATTCTCTATTGTAAAGTGCCTTTAGGTAACACTTGTTATGAACTGGCGCTATACAAATAAAGATTGATTGATTGATTGATGTTCATGTTTATCCTTTAATGACAATAAGCTCTCTGTACTCCAGTGGCCTTCACAGTTACCAGATCAAAATTCAATAGAGCACCTCTAGGATGTGGTGTAACAGGGGATTGGCATCATTAATGTGCAGCCGAAAAATCTGCAGCAACTGTGACGCTGCCATGTCAATATGGACCAAAATCTCTGTGCCATGAAGAATAAAGGCAGTTCGAAGACAAAAGGGGATCCATCCAGGCACAAGCAAAGTGTAACTCATAAAGTGGCCAGCGAGTTTATGCACTCAAACACTTAGAGTATGTATAGGAACAACTATGCTCTCATACTTTCACTCATCATCCTTTTAACCTGTAACGCACTGATCTGCTTCTCTGACCCCACAGAGAGTTGAACATTTGCTCCAGTGTTCATATCCTGCTCCAGCATCTCCTGCAAACACACAGTAACTTAATTTTAGGTTTTTCAGCAGAATGGACACCTTTCCTCAATAACAAACTTCTTAATGGAATTTTAATCTGTTTCCACCTGCACCACTTAAATCTGTTTTCCTTCAAAGTATCATTTATTTACATTTTTAAAGTCCTCTGAGGCAGCACTAACTGAGATAGTTAGAGGGAAACAGACTTTGGCAGCATGTCTGTTTGCATAATGTCACATGTTTTTGGGAGCAAAGTACAAACTACTCACATTCACACTCAGTTTGTGTTTATTGGATTTGTCTCCACATATTTTCTCACAGGCCATAATAAGACTTTTTGTTATCTGATGATGCATTTTCTCACTCACCCAATTTAACCCGACATAACACTCCACAACGTGCTGCGTATAAAAACAGCACATCAGTGTCTCATGAGCTGTCATCTGTCTGAAACGAGTGAAAGGAGCAAATGATAGACAGAGCAACTAGTGGAGCCTCATTAATGTCGTCTGTGCTCAATGCAAACAGTGAACAACCCATCTGCCCCCTCCAGCTTATCCACACTAAACCCCTGGCAGCGTCCAGGCACCTGCCTCTGGTGCTTTGAGCTGTCAGCTGAGGTAATTAAACATGACTGTGAAAGCACTGACAGCAGGTACATGATGAAAAAGTGAGTTTAAGTACCCTTAATGCACCATATTTACGCTCATTTGGCTGCGGGAAGCTTGAATGTGGCTGTTTGCGTAAATGTTAATATTGTTTATCTGTTTTGAGCGTGGTGAATTGTTTAACTCCACAGAATGATCAAGAAGTCAAATCTCACTGCTTAGTTATCTGAAAGGAAATAAAAATATACAAGGAAAAATCAAACAGCATATAATATCTTATTCTGTTAGGCTACAATTAATATAAGCATCCAACCACTTCTAGTTAACACCACTGGTTGAGCCATTACCATCAGCCATTTTTGAAACCATATACACTAGCATAGCAACCTGCTGATGCTGCAAAAATTGTATTATTTATATGTGTTTAATGTAGTTTTTGTAGTTATTTGGATCCAAAATTTAGCACAGTATGTGGCAGTGATGCATCTTATATTATAGTTTCTACCCTCTAGAAAACAAAAAGAAGAAGAATCAGCTGAGGCGGGTCTGGCATACTGCAAAACAACAGCTCTTTGACACTCATACTACATACTACTACCAAATACTGTATACCAGTGTTTTTCAACCCTGGGGTCGGGACTCCACGTGGAATTCAAATGGGGTCACCTGAAATGTCTAGTAATTGATAAAAAACAAAATTAGGCTACTTATAAAATTTTTTTTTTTTTTACTAAATATTATTCTTTTTAAAATTAAAACACCACACACAATCTTAAACAACTGTATTCGATACATTCACTTTCTCAACTATAAATGTAGTTCAAATAAAAGGCAGCACTTAAAAGTATCTGAGCTGGCGCAACTTGATTGAAAGCCGTGATCACATGACTTTACAGTTACCGTTGCTTCAGTTCCCTCGCTTCAGCTTAACACACAAACTTGCAGTAGGAAAAAAACACTCAAAAAACAAAATGGAAAGATTTCTTCGATCACCTGGCCCCAGACAGACAATTCCAAGAGGAGACAAAGACACCAAAAAGTTTCCTTCAATATGGACTTACTACTGTCATTGAAAGCAACAAGGAGAAGCTGAAACATCTGCTGTGTGGTAACGTCCTGTCTGCCGAGAGTATGAAACCCAACGAGCTCAAAAAACACTTTGAGACAACACACAAAGAACAAGTTGGCAAACCAAGATCTTTTTGAATAAGCAGCGAGTGTTCTTGGAAAAGGCTGTGAAAGTTAGTGAACGGGCACTGAAAGCATCTTTGGAGGTGAGCTATCTCATTTCTACGGCTATGAAGCTGCATACCATTGCTGAGACATTAATATTGCCAGCTGCCATCGAAATGGTAAAAACAATATGCGGGAGGAAGAAGCTCAAAAACTAAAAACTGAATATGAGAGATTATTTATTCAGTATTCATTTTCAGCCTTGTAAATAAAGCCAAAATATCCTGACCAGGGGATATAAAATTGTCACTTTGTGCACTAATCCTGGATACTCTGTATTTGCAACACAGTATAACAAATATGATGAAAAACTAATTCTAGAAAAAAAAAAAGTCTCTGGGGTCCCAAGAAATTTGTGATGTCAAAATGGGGTCACGGACCAAAAAAGGTTGGGAACCACTGCAGTATAAAGTAAACAGCATACTTCTTTCATTGGTGGTATGTAGTGCCTGGTTCCTAAAATGGCCATACTGTAGCGACAGATAAAACTGTTTCTTTGGGGTGCACTCACACTCGGCCCAGTTGCCCTATTCCCTTCTACAGCATGAATGTACCCACTCCAAAGTCCCTCACTGGCCTGCCCACACAACGCCAGGCAGAAGCATTTCCAAGCATTGTTAAATCCTCCCATGGTTAGCACGACACAACTCTTCACAAGAAGAGCAGTCTCAGAGTCAGTGCAATGAAAAACAACAACGAGCTCATGACAGAAACTCCACTGACTTCATGGATTAAATGAATTGTTCTGATCACATCACCTTTGGCTCAAGCAGGGTGGTCAAAACATTGTTAAACCGCTTTGCTTTAGATTTGTGAAATTGATGACGTGTCAAAACACTTACTTTATATCAACTGCTTTTTCTAAATTAACAACAAGGATAATGTTTGCATAACCACTCATCATCTACTAACTATACTGTAAATAAATATTAGGGCTGTCGATCCACTTTTAAAACAAAATATATAGTCTCCTCTATTTTTGTGTAATGCTGTAAACCATCAATCAAACAATCAATCTTAATTTGTATAAGTCCAGTGAATGTATGAGTATGTATGTGTGTATATACATATATGTTTGTATATACACAAACATACATCCAGAGATGTATCCATCCGGGCAAAGACAAAGGGACCAAAAATAAGAATATATGATAGCAGCAAACCCATGGACGCCCAGATCATAAATCTGTCCTCATCACATTTGTCTCTTCTGAATAGAGATTCAATCAATCAGTCTTTATCTGTATAGTGCCATATTTATCTTTGTTGAATATAAATTTATTAAAGGTAAGTCCCTTGAAATGTTGTATCACATTTTCAAGAGGGTCCTCATGTATATATGGTTGTAAATATAGTTACCATGGATGTATAGTCAATACAACCATGGATAGAGAGATCAATTTAATATTAACATTAATATCTATAATAATAAAATCTGGAGAGGGACAATGTTGATTAATGTAGCATCATCTAACTGCCATTAAAATGGGTTTAACTGGTCTAAACCATTTTTATTTTCCCCCAAAAATAGGCTAATGTTGTCTTAAACTTGAATGGATTTATCAAATATGCATCTTAGATTTGGACCAATAAGTCATTGTGAGGGTGCTGTCATTTTCCACACTGGAAACATTTAGATAAAACTCAGGCGAGTGTAGCTTGTCATTCTCTGTGGCAATAACCCTGAGCAGAGTCAGGTGTGTGTGCCTGATTATCCTTGATTAAGACCAGGAGTGGTGAAGTGATAACTGCTGCAGGGCTCAGTGCTGATTCTTTGTCTCGTCAGCACAAACTGTGAGAGTGTCTCTGTGTGTTTGGGTTGTTGTTTTGAATGTGGAAAGCCTGCTTGAGCACTTTTTATCTCTCTTCATACCTTTGCTGAGTGGTCTTGGCTTTATTTAGGGAGGATGCTTCATAAATCTTTCCTGTGTGTTTATTTTGAAGTAAGATGCATGGCAAGAAGGCTTTATTTCCACATTTTTAAATGTACACCTGAACAAGAGCTTTCAGTTATTCACTTGCAGCCGTTCTGTTTGTGTATCACTTCCCCATCCCCTTAAATCATTCTTGATGCTAGTGGTCATTTCTCTGGAATAACTTTAAGAAGCCTGGGTCTGTAATTGCATCCCACTCCCAGACCTCCTGACAGCCACATGTCTTTATGACAGAATAAAGTCACTGAAGTAGCGTTATCCTAATTATCCATCTGCAAGAGTCACATAATGGAATAAAAATGAACAACTGTGAGCAATCCACTGAAGAGCCCAATTTTCTACCTACAGCCAAAGTGTAAGAGTGTTAGCCCAAATGCTAATAATGTTACTGTTGTACTCATGGTTTGTGATTCTAACAAGCATAAAATGTATGTGTTTGATTTGAAACTTTGGGTCAATTTAAAGTGGGACTTAATTCCAATCTCAGCTGTTAGTAACAGCCAGGCCACTTCACTGTTAGATTACTGCAGGTTGGCTATTTGTAGGCAACTATAAACAAATGTATGGCCTTCCTGCAGTATCATGAGACAAACACCAGCAGATATACTGTTTCCATGGGCTGTATGTGCTTTTATGGGACAGGTTTTTTTTTTTTTGGAAAGGCACAAAGGATTGATAATAAGACAGTCTAGATCAGCAGTCTAAGCCTATTTGCAGCTTAACTATGAGCTATGTGCTGGTCCAGGCCTGAGCTGACCCTAACTGAAAGTTTTATCAAAGAGGAATGTCTAACCTTAAAGGTAGAGAGGGCGTCTGCCTCCCGAACCGTGGTCAGTAAGTGATCAGGCAACACCTGAGTGGGCAGGGCCTTTAATGTAATTGGCAATTAAGCAACTAGCAAGTTTTGTTCCTGAGGACGGAAAGCCAGTTAAAACCAGGCAATAAACTGTGTAGCGGTCAATGGTGCCACTGAAAGCCTAATAATTAACCAGCACTAAGAATACAACTACACAAAAAATATTGGCTCAAGTAGATGCTACATAAATTTACTTCACAGCATGTAACTTTCTCTCAACAAAGTCCCAGATCTATTTTGTGATGCAGCTTATGGACTATGTATCCTTCCGCCAGCAGTGTGCTGCTAGTCTTAATCTGTGTTTACACTGAACGCAACTTTGCGACTGAAATCGCGTTGCCCACCCAAGTAGCGTCGCCCAAATACCTCAATTTGGTTACCGTCGCCATCGCTCAGTGACATCATGTCTCCTTGAGTTTCACCGCGATCATATCATATCATATAGTAGGATGTATTAGCTGACATTATTCCAACTGTATCCTCTTCTGCAGCTGATGGCCCTGCAGCAGCATCGTCTGTCACTAACTAATGTTTCCCACACGGACAAGGATTGTTACTCTGTGAACCGGAATAAAAACAGGCTGTCATGGGTACCGTCACACACCCACACAATGCTGATTGACTGTTGCCGCACAGCCACACGCGACATCGCCTGAAGAGTCCAAAATTTTCAACTTTGGCGACCGAGCAACAAGTGACACAGTGGCCCGGAGCGCGTCCGTTGCATTGGGGGAGGGTTAACCCCACCTCATCGCGGCTGTACATTGACTTACACGGAGAGTGATCGCCCAAGTCACAAAGTCACGTTGGGTGTGTAGGCAGCTTTATGTAGCCAAGCTCCAATCTGCAGCGACTGTGCTCAGCCAAAGCAGCACAGCCCCATCAATGTCCTTTAGAGCAGGAAGAGGTGAGAGATACGAGCGAGATGAAAGCAGGAAGTGACTGCACTTACAGAGATTAGCATTGATGCTAACAGCTTCTGTAGCAAATTTAATAGATTTTGACAGCATTTCTTCATTAAATGAAAAACAAATGCCAAAACTACAAACTTCACTGTAGTAAGGATGTTTTAGCTCCACTTCCAACATGTTTTTATGAGAGTTTGTTTTACAAAGTGGCGTCACGTTCCGTAACGCAGTAGCGCTCGCCTACTCCATTGTCTGATTGGCCTGTAATAAATGTTGATTGACAGAACAATTGTCCAATCCCCTGCCAGATATGCTCCCACCCCCCCAGATACTCTCTCTGGGCTCTTGCCCAGATGGACTAGTGAAAATGTGTTGAATGGTCCATTTGTTGTGACAGGTTTACACCTAGCATGACAGAGGATGACACTTGTGTAATCTTCTGTGGTTTCAACAAACTCATGCATACATACCAAAGAAGCAGTAAATGAGTCCTAATGAGAGGCATATCGAGCAGACAAACGATGGGATGACTTCATGTTTGGTGTTTATCTCCAGTGCACATATGTCCACCTCAGCTAATCCAGCTTCTGGCTCCTCGGTAACATTGAATGAAGTGACTGCCATCTTAGAGGCTTATTGCTTCTATTGTTGTTCAGGTGTTGTGGTTGGAATCGGCTTTGTTCATTAACAGTTGGAAAACACAGCGTCCAGTGTGTTTCGTCCAGAGGGAGAGGAAGCTCCTGCATGAAGAACTGGAGCTAAACTGTTTCCCGTTGTGCACCTGCAAAAAGATGAGACGAGTGTTCAGCTGATATTGCACAATAAAGTGAGCTGCCAGTCTCAAAGCCATTATTTCTTTAAAAACCCTCCTGAGAGGTAATCCCTCAAAATGTAATGTTTATAAGTCATCTCTATTCTTTTAGAATTAGGGGAATGTTTGAGGGGTTTTTGCTTTTTCCCATGTTCAGGAACCAGAGAAGGAAGCTTGGGATCCCCTCTGAGTTTAAAGTCTCTGCTTCCTGCTTCATTTTCTTCCTGAGCAGGATACAGACGAGGAAATGACCTGGTGGCTTTGTGCCATCCTCACATGGGCTCATTGTTCTGAGCATGTGCTTTGGTAATCTGTTTAGTGAACAATATAATGAAAACAAACAGCTCACAAGTAGAACAAACATACCCAAACATCCCCCCTTCTGCCAAACTCTCCAAGCTGAAATACTATTAAACTGCAATATTCTGCACAAACTTCATTTACTCCATCCATAATTATGAGTAATTTAACAAAAGAATGATAATAAAAAAGGTTTAAAAAGCAATAAAACTGAGTACAAATTGAAAAGAAAGAATGAACTATAATTATTGCTATAATTCTCTTTTTGCTGCTTATAAAATATGACGATTTTAGGTGTAATAAAGATTTACATACCCACAGTAAAGCATTATGATTAATACATCATATTAGATTTAGTGCTGATTTCATCACTGTGATGTATTTGCATCAAAAAACGAACCACTTATTATTGTCGTATAGTAAAGTAGGTAAAAAGGTACAATATCTGCCTTTGGACTGTGGAAATACCAAATTTTAAAGCTGCAAAAAAATATAAGTACATAGTACCAGGTCCTAAATTTCCTTACATATTTTGTAACTAGAAGTGCACCAAAGGGACAAACCTCCATTATTTCTGACATTGTTAGTGGAGTTTTTATCAAAAATGTAGAAAACTATCGTGAAATGTTCATAAATCCTTTTAAAAACTCCTGGATCTGCATTTGGATTCAGATCACCACCAAAATCTTAATCGCTTCCTCCTTGTGCCAAGATCAGCAATTCATGAAAATTTCATCCAAATCCACTGAGAGCTTCTTCAGTGATATTGCCAACAGACAGATGGATGGACAAACAGACAAAAACATAACCTCCCTGGCGGAGGTAATAGACTTTGTTTTTGGGTTGATTCTGACTTCCCCTGTGGCCAAAACAGGATGCTTTACCATGTCCTGGTGCAAGGCCATATTACTGGTCCTGTATCAAATAAATGTGGTTGCAGAGAGGTCATGAACACTACATAACTGTGCACCAACAAATCCACATGGTCTGGTCTACCTAAAGTTAGCTGGCAGACTGATTTTAAGAGCTAATCTCATCTCTACCTCTGCTTGTTTGTGAACAGAAAACCAAAACACAAAAACCAAGACCATTCTGGACCTGATAAATATTAAGCAGCTGTTGATTGTACTGTAGTTGTTATACAGAGAGGACGATGGAGAAGAATAAGTGTTTGGCTGCTAAATCAACTAAAATATATGATGCTAACCTGTGAACTGTTCACAGGGCTTGTTGTCTGCTTTGTTTTAATATGTAGTTACATTTTTGAGAAGGTGCACATCAGGCTGTGTATGGAAGCCTCTGTGTAGGTCCATGCAGTGGTATAGTGCAGTACATGCAGGTACATGGTATCAGCCAAATGAATGTAATGAGTATTCAGTTCTATGTCCTGTCTAATGCATATTCAGTAAAATGCTGATGTTCTTCCTGGGATGGAGAAGGCATGACCCTCTTATTCTGACTAACTGGCCTGTAGCCTACAAGTGGTTGCTTTTGTTCACTGGCTTGGCAAAAATATCAATTTTCTTTCCTCATCATAATTTCATAATAATCCCTACATGGAGCCTTGCAGCAGAAGTTAAATGTTGATGTGCAACAACAAAAGGCCTGTTTTTAGGTGTACTAAATATACAAAAGCCATATTTAACACAGGCCTTGTTATTCTTTTTTTACCAGATGATTTGCTACAAAAAATTTTGGGCATAATTAAAAGTACACCCAACTCTGCAGGCACTATACACCACTGGATACTCGGCTATGGAAACCTTTGGTGCACACTGTAGTGTGGGTTTACCACATCAGTAAGTCAGTCTTAAACTGTGTACCCTGACCAAATCTCATCCCTCTTTATTTTTAATGTCTAATGGGTAGCCTGACACCTACCCCATGATAGAGGTGACAATCATATAAAAAATAAATTAAAGGAGTTAAACAAGCTTCATTCATCAAGCATTCACTTGTGCAGATTATTTAGAAGTATCACTGCTGATTAAAGTCTGATTTATCAACTATTAAAAATTCATTCACTGGAGCTTTAATTTTAAGAACTTAAAGATGCATTTTCAACAAAGTGCTTATCAATCAATGTGTATGGTGAGGTTTAACCTCAACGAAAATGGAAAAAAAAGTCCCGTGCACAGGCATGAAGCATGTTTACCCTCCTCTTATCTGCCCCATACTCTTGCTGCAGTGTTTGTTTACTGTGAGGACCTTTTAATAATCTGTTCAGGCAGATCTCATGGTCAGCAAATTGAATTAAAGGAGCTTTAGCACGTGCTGCTGTCTTTTTGTTCAAGTCAATGCAAAATAAAGAAGCACTTACACTTTCATATATAACTGTTGCAATAGAAACATTTGAAATAAAGTTAGCTGAGGTTGAAAAGTCTCTGAACTCATTAATACATTTGCAGGTTTTACATTTAAATTCTTCTTTTTTAGGTGCATGAAAGTTCCAGAAAAGTAGCTTCTGGAGTAGCTGCATGAAAGTAGCACCATAAAATAAACAAAATATGCATTATTAGCTGTGATGCATCTCCAGAAAAGGTAAGCACTGACAGAAAACAACACATCTGCATCTTACCTGGAATGATCCATATCTTCAGAGTAAAAGTGTGAGCTTTAACTCAAATCCAAGAGTGTCTTGGTGGTTTTATATCAGACTCCAGTGTAGTGAACGAGGTCTAAGCTGCCCGGAGTTTGTCAGGAGTGTAACTGTGTGCCTCCCTTTGTGAACCTCTGTGTCTGACTGCATGTGAGCAGCTGACGCCTGAGCCTGTGAGGGAGACCATCTGCTGCCAAGTCCAAGGCAGAGCCAGCTGAGGGCTCAGCTCTCACTACCCATGATCCTCTGTGTCTGCATCATCACCTCACAGCTTTACTTCACACTGTGTGGCCCCTTATACCTGCAGGTTAAAGATGGTTTAAGGTAAAGAGCTGTGACTTGTGACCTCAGTTTGACCCCTTTAATGTTTTTTCTTTCTTCTGGAACTTTACTACATAATCTGATTTAATCTTCAGCCTTTTCCAAGAAATAATATACACAACAATGCAAGGCCTGTGAACAACAATTCAACTTTGTTTGATGAGGATTTAAGGGGACTCTGAGGAGATTTTAACAGGTTATGAAACACATTTTAAGCAAACCAGACAATCAGTGAGAGGACTTGCTGTTTCTGAAGATTGCAGAGTTAATTTTGTTAGTTAGGAAAGAAAATGCTCAAATGTTAACTTGACCCTTTTCATTTTGAATGTAAAAAAAAGCAGAATAAGATTTTGATTTTTACACACATAACAGAAATCATTCACTGTGGTTTTTGGTTAATTAACAGCTGTTTTAAAGGTCCCAAGTCCTGCAATTTTCTTTGCTTTTAGTGTAGTTAGAGGGGGCTTTGGGTGCAGAAGAACATGACACCTTTTACTAAACTCTCAGTTCATGGAGAAATGCTCTCTGCCTCTTTGAAGAAAACACCTCCACCCTTAAAACGTTCAGTTTTTTACTTCCAGGGATTTCTTATGTAATAGTTGTACAACCTTCACCTACATGTGTGTTTTCTGCTTATCACAGGTAGACGCCGTAACTGCTTCTCCACCCTCCCATCAGGCTCCGTTTGGGCAGCTAATTAGTGCAGAGCTTATTAGCCTCCCCACCCCCTCAGATCCAAGCATTTCCAAAGGGGAGGGGAAAAGAGCTGGTCAAACCTGGCTTGGGATGTAGTTAGATAATTTCATATGTCTATTATCAAAGGCCCTCAATTAACTAGCAATCCCATCACTTCTACTACAATTCCCACAATGCACTGCAACAGCTGCCATGCAGGACCTGCTCACTCCCATTGTTTTGATTTCACTCTGGTCTGTATTTTAAATTTTAACCTCTTCTGTGATGTTTGACACTCCCGAGGTAAAACACACCAGGACATGGGACCTTCAAGATAGTTATGGTCAAGCAGAGTTACAGCGAGTTACATATATATTTCCTTGATTGTATTTAATTTAAGAATATTTATTTTATACCCCTTTAAGAAAAGGAGAGCTCAGTACAAGATTGAAATCACAGTGTTTTGAACAACATTAAAAGCATTATGTGTCAATCACAGAGTGTGATGTAGACAAAATCACAATTTTTACAACTCTATGGGCAAAAGATGAGAGATTTTAAAATGAGTATTTTGCTTTATTTAATATTAAAAATAAGCAGTAATGCTCCCAATACAAATCCCGGTTACAAGTAAATAGTCTCTTTAGGCCAGATGTTGCTATTATTTAGTGATTAAGGAGTTAGCAAGAAAAGTTGAAAAGTGCTTCATTAGTCAAGCATGCCTGTAGTCTCAAGAGAAAAGTTTGTTTTGTTGTATTTCCTTTGACTTTTTATAGATAGAGAATTCCAGTTTAATACTGTTGATTAATGGAAGGAAAGAAGGTAACAGCGATTCCTGACTCGGTCAGAGTCGTATGTCTAAAGTGTTATATGATGTGTCCCTTTGACTTTCTTGACAGACAATCCAGATTTAATCAAACCTGTCCTGGGAGCGTGACATCAAATTAGTTCAGGCAAGCGACACATATTGAGACAGATAATCCCTTATTTTTCCATGATGGTGTCACCTGGTGTTTGTTTTTGCTGTATATTTTCCCTTGACACTCCATGGATATAAAACTGTACGTCTGCTGATGTGGGTGTTTTCAGCACAGCATGAAAGACCTTGTATCTCAACAATGAATGAAAAATAGCACAATGCAACAGAAAACGTCAAGAGAGGAGAAGCAAATTAAATATGACAACAAAGATCATCATAAATGTAGGGGCACTGAGCTGCAATAGGGTTAACATGGATGATGAAATGGAGCTGCCTGGATAAATTAAGTTCCACCTTTGAGATGCACAGTAGAGATGATAAAAGCTTGCAGGCCTTTCATCAGCCAAGAACTGGATGTCTTTCTGTTATTTAACCCAGAAGATCAAAAGAGAGTCAGCTTTTGAAAAGTTGAGAGATATGGTAAAACCTGACAAAATGCTGTCAGAGAAGAGTAAGGTGTTATTTCACCTATTTTTGGCTATCGCAGCAGAAATAGACACAGTGATATAGATCTGACGGTCTGTCTGTCCATTCAAGTCCAGAATAAAATATTTCACCATCTATTTTTTCCTCACACGTTTGAAGCTGATTCAGTTACTTCATTACAGATCTCTGTTAAACACAAAGTGCTCTGAGAGCACAAACCTCCGCTGAGGAATTTCCAACACTGTTGGGCGAGTAACTGTCAGAAATATGGACAACTGCCCTATCTTGCACTATATACAGCTCCTTTAAAAAATCCACGGATCCACATCCAGAGTCATATCTCTACCAAAGTATTTTCACTTCTTCCTTGTGCCATGACCAACATTTCCTGAAAATGCCATGAAAATCATTTGCAAGCTTACTGAGTTATGAGCAAAAATGTGGAACATTGGCCTATCTCACAATGTTAACAAATCACAGAAAAATTCCTGGATCTGCATCTGGGTTTAAATCACCACTAAAATCGATTAATTTCTACCTTTTGTCATGACCAACATTTCCTGAAAATTTCACCAAAACTTTTACTTAACTTTTTGAGTTATCCTGTTCACAATCTAACAAACAAACTAATGAATGCCAGCAAAAAAAGAACAAAAAACAAAACAAAACATTGTTTATCACAAGTAACTGATATTTATTTTCTCAAAAAATGTATTGATTATAGAGAAAAGAAAAATATTGGAATTTTCACTTGAGCAAACCTGAAAACCTGATTTAAGCCTTCAAGACCACTCTTAGACCAGACATGATACCTTTTCCTTGACGAAGCCCCTGTGTTTAGAACTTATGTTGGGACATCGGGGTTATGTATCTCTCCACTATCAGCTTGTCAGGCCTTCAGAAGAAACAGCAGACACTATCTTCACCAAAACTGCACTAAAAACGAGTGACTTTGACTCTAGTAAAAAAAACATTTTGTTAGTTTTGGGTATGAGAGGTTATCTTTATGAATTGGAGAACACAGAGGAACAACTGTTGCAAATGGAGTCACAGGTAGAAAGATGGATGGAGGACAGATCACAAGGTACCTGTGAGATGCATAATCTCTGAGCCCATGTCTGCAAACTGGGAGGTAACTTAGTAACTCAGCCTCTCCTGGACCTTTCATCTGAGCTCTTGAATTTTTGGTAAGCCTTCAAACTGCTGCCATGTGCCGTAGTCCTGACCAGTAAAATGGGCACAGCAAACACGACGCTTTGTTGCTGCAGAGAAGTGAGTCCTTATGTCCATATTTACACCAACAAGCCAAAGTTAGGGATTTATATCAGTTTGTGCTCTAGTGAACTCCACCTGACCCCGTTGCAGCCTGCAGCACACTGACCTTATGAGGGGAGTTACTGTCGGAAGGATTCATAGCCCTTCATTGCATCACAAAATAGCTCCAGACACAGAAGCTTTGTCGAGGAGAAGTTAAACACTGCAAAGAATCTTTCATCAAGCCAATGTAGTTTTTGAGTTTTAACCTGTAAATGAGTTAATTGTGAGGCTTTCAGTGGCACCATCCGCCCCCTGATATCTTCCCCCAGGAACAAAGCTCCCAAGTTCCTTCACTGGAAATCATATCTACTAGTGCCATGGTTTTCTAGCAACACTACTTCAAAAAATCTGAACTATCCCTTTGAAGGCCTGGGCTCACTTGCTCATCACTAAATGACTGGGAGATAATACCCTTTCCTCGCTTATACTTTTATTGATTTATGATTGGTATCTGGATGCTGTTGAACACCTATAAAAGAGTAACCTTGCGGACCTGCCTGATTCATTGTCTGAAATCACGTAGATCCATCTTGTCAAGCTCCAATCCCCTACAACTTCCCTCGGCTAAAAGCTGAACGGCCCAATCAGGGGAAAGAGGCGGGAGCTGCAGACGTGATGACAGCAGGAAGTGACTGCATGTCACAAACAATGGCGGCTTCTGAAACGGTCTCCGTGGATGTCTACAGTTTTATCAGAAATTGACTCAATTATTCTTTAAAAGAAGAGCAAAGAACTTCACTTACATCTTTTCATATGGGCAAAGATGTTTTTACTCTTCTCCCGACCAGTTTTGGTAAGAGTTTGATCTACCAAGTGGCTCCTCTGGTTGTGAAAAGGATGGGAAGGACTCCAAACCCCGTGGTGATAATTGTGTCTCTGCTGGTTGCCCTCATGGACAATCAAATTACAGAAGCCAGGAAGCTGGGGATCACTGCTGGGAAACTGGGAGAGAATGTAAAAATCCTCCGCAGACGATGCCGATTAGTCTATAGTAGTCATGGTTACTCAGCATTACCTGATGAAATCTGCTTTCAGAAGTTTACTGGGAGAACTTGGTGGGGATTGTTGTTGACGAGGTTCATGTCGCATGTAAGTGGTAAATGATACATCTGTGTGGTATAATTTACTGTAAGACGATAGTCTAAGGACTGAAACGTAGTTTAAGCTAACGGCTAACAACAGGGTCTAGCTGCTACGTCATATTGTGGCTTGATATGGATTGGTCTGTGATGAGAGTGACAAGCAGAACGATCGTCCAATCACCAGCTGCTGTTGTTTTTTAAGGTTCTGCCCCTGAAAAGATTTTCGAGCTGCTCTTTCCCATATGGACTAGTGAAATATTACCTAATGGATATGTGGAACTGTCTGTCTGGCGTGTCAGGTTAATAAAAGAGTTTACCCTTTGATAAATGTTGAGACATATACATTTTGCTGCCATCAGATGTAGTTTTGATCAAGCACATCAGGTGATTTTGCAGCTCAGGCTTATAAAACTTGTGAGGGCAAAGGTGTGCAAGTGTGACATCATGGCTGTGTCCGATATTACTCCTCATTCACTATATAGTGAACACACCATTGGTGCTTGGTGCCTGAAACCTGATTGAGCATAGCACAGTGCACTCCTCATATCCCACACTACTTTGTAAAATCATCTGACTGTCTCTCAAACAGGAAAAATAAGTCATCATTAACTGCGGATCAAAGATTTTACCCATGAAATGCGACTCTTGGTGACTCTCAGATGGGTGAGAGGAATAACAAGTGGGAATAAAGAACGTAAAAACAAAAAAACCCATCATATTTTACTGAAATACGCAACCTAATATCTTTGAATTAAGAGGAGTGGATTTGACAAAGCTCTCTTCAAGTGACTTTAAGCAAAAAAGGTTTACCTAAAAGCACAAATCTCTGGTGTAAAAATGTGCATCAGAAGTTTACTTTTAATTTGTTTTGTTTTTTCTTTTGATATAAATCTTATATAGATATTTTATACCTTATGTGCTTATAAATACTGAAGTGAAGTTTGTCAGAGGCCATGTATCTTTGTTTACTTGAATAATATTGATCTCTTGCTCAAATGTCTCTGCACCTAAATGGACCACGTCTCCATATTAAAAGCCACAGAATAATTTAGAGATAAATAAACAGAACATGGTTGAGAGAAGTCATTTTCACCAAGGACATATAATATATAAATTCACAGCACTCTATTGATGGCCTTCTGGCTTCCTGAAATATGAAAACATACAGATAATCGATTTGTGAGACCTCTGTGAGCGATTCTTTATGGTGCTCTTGATTGCAGAGCAGCGAGTATCGATCGCGACTGACCACCTCAGCTGTGAACATGAAATGTGCTTTTCACCTGAACGACTCGAAGAGTTGCCCAAGATAAGTTATTGACTCCATGAATAGAAAAAAAAAAAACGTCTCTGTCTGCTCAGAAAAAACAAGGATTATTTAGATGCCTTCAAATATGTCTGTGCTGAGAAGACATGATTTCTCTTTTACTGATAACATACACTACTGAAGACTCTTAAGGAATAAAAACAACAATGTTCTACATCTTGACAAATACAACACATACATATGTTAAATTGATGACCTTTGGCAGTAGCTCTCAACTTGAAAAGCCTCAGAATTTACAGCAATCTCCTATTTGATCGTTTTTAGCCACATAACCAGCATTGAGGCTAAATGTAAAACATGTGTCAGCCATAGACCGTAGATAGAACTGGACAAAACCAAAGTTACATCAATGGTTTGATTATTAAAGGAGGCTTTGGACCACTTTTGAAGCCAATCCAAATAGGAAGCCATAGAGGAAAAACACTGGATCAACCTAGTAAGGTCAAAATGAGGCGGGACTTAAGGCTGTCTGGCCAATAGCAACACTGCTGGTTTATAGGTGCGTCGGTCATCTCCCTAACTATCCAAAAATGTAAATCCTTGATAAAGTAAAAATGGGTGTAAACGTTTCCTTGCTGTATCTCTTCATGTTTGGACCACTGTCAAGCCTTTTCTGTCTGTATAAATCAGACTTCCATTACTCACCCACAGTTGGTCCATAATGTCGCGACTCGTCTCTTAACAGGTACTTAAAAAAGGGAACATATCGGCTCAATCCTGGCCTTTCTCCATTAAATTTCAATCCCTGGGTTGGGTGGGGCTTTTCTGTATAGAGTTTGCATGTTCTTCTTGTGCATAGGTCGGTTCCCTCCGGGCACTCCAGCTTCCTCCCACACGACCAAAAACATGCTCATGAGGATGACTGTTGTCTCAAAATTGCCCTTAGGTATGAGTGTGAGTGTGAATGGTTGTCTGTCTCTCCCTGTCACCCTACGATTGGCTGGCAATCGGTTCATGGTGTACCCCGCCTCTCGCCCAGTGTCGGCTGGGATATATCCAGCCCCGCTTGCAACCCCAAAAGGGATAAGCAGAATAGAGGATGGCTGTTAAGTAGGGTGACCATACGTCCTTTTTTGCCCAGACATGTCCTCCTTTTTGGTGGTAAAATTATGTCCGGGGGGATGTTGTAAAATTACCTGAAAAGTCTGTGTTTTGCTTGGCTTGTTCTACAAAGGTGTCACCGGCGACAGAAAAAGACATGCATGACACAAACTACTGTAACTCCTCGAGTATCCACGCTATCCAAATAATAATAATTCCAGCTGATTCTGAAAGCTTAGAAGTTTTGCTTTCCCGTGATATATGGTACATTACGGTAAAGGCTGGACTGCTGGGGGGAGGTGCGGGAAGTGAGCTGACTGAGCTGGAGAGCAGAGAGAGGATTCAGAGGCAAACATGTGAGTCATTTATCAGGGGTATTTTCTGTGTAACTAATGTAAAAATATTGTAAATAATAACATTAGTATCATTCTGGAGTGTTTTCTTGCTGTTCTTTTGCCGTATTTTCCTTCATCTTTTTTGTCATCTTCTTTTTCATCATATTTTGTTTTATGATTTCATAAATAGTTAAATAATACAATCATATGATAATGTAAATAATAAAAAATAATAAAAAATAATAATAAATAATATGAAATAGGTTGAGTTTTGGTTTTGTCTTCTCAAAAGTGTGCAAAAAGGTGCATAACAATTTGCTCAAAGGCATTTTCTGACACATTTATTGACAAAAAAGGCAAAGAAAAGACCAGGCGACCATTTATATTCATAGTAGTAAAAGGTTATAATACAGCGCTGCACTGGAATACTGGCCCTATTCCATTGTGCCTACCTGTCAAGATATCGAGCGTGCATACCACATGCGTCATGATGCAACACATGCTGCTGAGGGTTTTCAGAATATAGTCACTCTTTGTTAAGATTTTATTTTTTTGTTCATAAACCTTTAAATGGATTAGCACCTTATTACATCTCTGGTAAATTTGATTGTATCAGTAAAGTGGATTGGATTGTAATTTATTTCTAGTATTGAGATCACTATTTGTCAGTGTTTTGGGACAGTAATATGATAAGAGGAAGTGATATTCTGTTTGTCTCTGCTGTCTTTGTTACTCACAGACAACTGAGTGTCTGACAGCATCAATCCACTATTTGCTCTTCCTGGGTTTTTCTCTCCGAGTTGGGGCTCTGTAGAAGTATAATTAGGGCCTATGTCCTCATCAGTTGGAGTGATCAACATAAAAATAAAGTTGGCAACTGAGACTGTCGACTTCTCCTTGGTGTCGGGTGGAGGGAAGCATTTTTTACAGCTAGGGAAGCGCCCCATGAGTGTTGTGTATGGGAATTTTCCAAAATATTTAACACTCAAGTTTATCTAATAAAAAATGTTGTAGTTTGGACCTCAAATGACAAAATTAATGAACAAAGAGGGGACAAAACGAACATTAAATGCAAACCATCACAGAAGGTCTGGGGGGGACATTTTAGAGACATTTTCTTTTTCTTTGTTTCCCATGATAATATTTATATTTGGTTGTATTCCAGAGACCTTGAAGACTCAGCACATTATCAAGGGGAAACCAGCTTTGTTTTCCCAAGATAACAAGATAAATAAGTTGAAACCTTGAGAAAACAATCAAAGCTAACTTGTTCTCGCGGCAAAACAGAGTCATATTAACTAAAAAAATAACTTCTGTACAGTACCAATTTTTAACCACAGTTTTTCCAGACACACATTTATTGGCAACAGCTCTGAGGCTCACTTTGGGGACCAGGCACACCAGGTACAAGAGTTACACTGCCTTTTTTTTTTATCAGACATTTGATACAGACCTTAAAATTCTTAATAGACCTACCACATATTTACATGGATGTACGTTCACTGTGGTGATTGGAACTTACATCTCTATGAGTGAGAGATATGAAAGGTCAGGCCCTCATTTTACAAGGAAGTATGCAAGATCACACTGCTCCAAGATTATCAATCACTGCTAATGATTGATTATTCAAGGAACACTCCCTTGTTCCTCACCTTCACATTAGTATGTAACATGATTCTCACACACTGACATGCAATTAGACTATTAGAGTTGGTGAAACACATGCAGAACATTCAGTCCACTTTCTTCAGCAGTGGAAGCAAGGCAAGTTTAATTACAGAGCATATTTCATACATAGAACAAAAGACATTAAAATCATCAACTTGCAGAAAACAATGTTAAGTTACTGAAAATATTAAAGGTCACATACTGTACAAAATGCACTTTTTTATGGCTTCAGGCAAAAAACATGAGTCCATGCTGCCTACAGCATGCCCTCCAACACAGAAGAAATTCCTCCTCTTCCTTTGATTCTTGCTCCACTTTTTAGAAAATATGTGCTCAAAGAGTTCATAGGTCATCCTCCAAATGAAGGACACCCCCTGAACCAGGTGTTTGTTGAACCCAGTGAAAGCAACATGTCTTGGCATGTTTCAGCCACTGTACACATTAGAGCACAGCACAGGAAAGACTAAAATGAATCAATTTCTTCAGAGGGCTGTGATCAAGCATAAAGGATGTCTCCTAAACAGTCTGTTCTGAGCAGGGCTGAAACAGGAGGGTTTATAAGCATGCTGTAATCCAGTATTTGAGTGTATTTTAAGGCTAGACACTTAAAATATGTACTGTGACATCTAAGACCAGTGTAAACTTATTGAAATTAGAGAAATAATGTGACCTTTCGCATAGAAGCCAAACAATAATTTATTCTACAAACCCCATTTCCAATGAAGTTGGGACACCGTGTAGAACATGAACAAAAACAGAATACAATGATGTGCCAAACCTTTCGACCTACATTCAATTGAATATACTACAGATACAAGATATTAAATGTTCAAACTGACAAACTTCATTCTTTTGCTGCAAATATTCACTCACTTTGAATTTGAAGCCTGCAACATGTTCCAAAAAAGCTGGGATAGGGGTAACAAAAGACTGGGAAAGTTTAGGAAAGCTTAAACACAGTTTGTCGATACATCTTTAAGTTTAGTCTGCATTTCAAATTGGTTTCGGGGATCAAGGATGTTGTGTCCTCTGGGCTTCCCAAAATCATAATTATTATTATTGTTGAGTGACTTGACTAATATATTTCTTGATTGCGTTTGACAAACAACCTGTTTTGAAATTTCATGTTGTTTTGAGTTTTTAATGTATTACAATCCAGTACTTTGCAAAATATTAAAATATTTGTTCATTGTTTGTCAGAAACTTTCTCATCTAGGTTGTACATTCTTGCCAGGACACTCTTGGAAAAGAGATTTTGTATTCCAACATTGTTTTCCTGGTTAAATTACACAATTTACAAGAATGTTTACAATTTTAAAATGTGTAGAAAGTGCTTTACAGTTTGGTTTTATAAATAGCTTTCATTTAATTTAAAGTAACAGATGTGAATGGGGGCATGTTACTAACAGGGCTACAGTATACTGTGTACGTCAGGGAAAGAATACAAGAAAAAATTTAAACAAGCACACAATGACTCATTCAGGCCTCTCTCTAATGTATATGGACATATCGTGAACATTTATTTGACATGGTCTCCAGCCTCTCTTTAATATACAGTCCAGGATAAAAGCTCAGACCGTCTCATAGCAACCTCCTCTTAACCCTCACAATAGAGCTGATGCTAATAGCCTCATGATTGTAAAAGTCTGTATATAAAACACACACAGGACAGAAATACTCAATACACCAGGAAATATAGCTGTGGTAATGTTATGTGGCACACTGATAGTCACATGCAGAGCTGGGACGAAGAAATTCTCTTTAGGATTTAAACCATTATGATTGATGAAGAGTTTGAGCTCTAAAGTCACATTCACAGCACATTGTTGGTACGTTGTGCTCACAATCATAAATCCATGGTCATAAAAGGAGGATTTGTCTCTAACAGCTGAGGTAACACATGGACACGTCTACATTTTATAAGCCAGAACTACTGCCTTGAGGTTTTAGGCCTGTGTTGGGTGCACAATAACTGTACAGTGAAAGACAGAGCTGCATCAAGATGGAAGACAAGTGGATTTTGTGGCTGGGTGATAGAAGTCTCTTAACTTTTATTGTGTTGATGCATGTTTTGTACAAACCCCAATTTCAATAAAATTTGGACTTTGTGTAAAACATAAATAAAAATACAGTACAATGATTTGCAAATCCTATTCGACCTGAGTTCAATTATATACACTACAGTGTTAATTTTGACAGCACTTTTTAATGTAGTTTTAGTCATAGTCTTTTGCCTAAAATATTTCTTAGTTTTAGTCATAATTTAGTCATCTAAATTGTTTTAATTTTAGTCTAGTATTACTTGACGAAATTTAACAACATTTTAGTCGATGAAATCTACTGTAAATTTAGTCGACTAAAATATGAAGTGTAAGGCATTTTGTATGTTTCCTTGAATTTCTGAAGTCATGTTTTACACTTGTATAAAATAAAACATCTAATAAACCTTACTGAATTCTAGTAAAGTCTGAATGTATAAATTAATAGAAATAAATTTAACTTCTGTCTGAAATGCACTCACCTTTATTTAGGCTACCTGGCAGAGCATCTCAGTTACAATACCAGAACTGACAACAAACAGTGAACCTGCTCTACATGAATATATCAGTTCAACCCAACCTTTCCACACAACCAAAGTAGCTGTGATTGGATATACTCATACTTTCTACATGACAGAATTAGGTCTGATTGGACTAAGTCTCTGTCAAACATTTTCATCTAGTTTTCATTTGTTGACGAAAATATCGGTTAATTTAGTTTTAGTTTTTGTCCACTTGTTTTTATTACTTACTGTCAAATTTTCGTCAGGGGAAAAAAGGTTGTTGACGAAAACTATGACGAGAATAATTAGTCAACAAAATTAACACTGATACTCTACACAGAAAAGATATTTAATGTTCTAACTCATAAACTTCATTGTTATTCTGCAAATAATCGTGTGTTTTGAACTTTGTGTCTGGGACAGAGGCAGTAAATGACTGGGAAATTTTAGGAATGTTAAAGAAAGACCTGTCTGAGTGATTCTGCTTGTAAACAGGTGAGTGTCATGACTTGGTATAAAAGGAGCATCCCTGAAAGGCTCAGCCATTCACAAGCATAGATGGGGCGAGGTTCACCACTTTGTGAACAACTACATGAGCAAAGACAAATTCCTTGTATGTGTTGCATACTTGGCAATAAAAACAATTCTGGTTCTGATTGTGACTCTGATTGTAGTAAAAGAGTGCAGGTACTAGACTGGCCTGCCTGCAGTCCAGACCTGTTTCCCACTGAATTTGTGTGGTGCATTATGAAGCGCAAAAATAATCACAGAGACCCCAGATGGTTGTGCGACTAAAATCGTACATCAAGCAAGAATGGGGAAGAATTGTACTTGCAACGCGTCAGAAATTAGTGTCTTCAGTTCTCAGATGATTATTGAGTGTTGTTAAAAAACTGAGGTGATGTAACATGGTGCAAACAGGCTCTTGTCCCAGCTTTTTTTTAAATGTGTTGCAGGCATCAAACTCAAACTAAAAAAAAACACAGTATATCAGTTTGAACATTAAAGATCTTGTTTGGGGGATACCAGGCGAGGTCTTACTATAATGACTTGCAATGATGCCACGATTAGACCAGACTCTGAACAGATCAGATTTCATGTTTTCAGGCTTAAATTGGTGTATAAACATTAGATATGTTAAGATTATAATATATTTTGTAGGTTTGTTGACATTCAGAAAACCTGAACATATGTGAAAAAATCCTAAAAAGTGTGATTTTCATCATTTCTCCCCCTTCAGACATATTCCACAGATTTACACTGTATTAACTCCTCTTTGAGAGCATCGTGATGAAAATACTGAAAACAGTCTACTGCCTCTCTGCTTTGTTTCTGCTCTTTTCATTACCTTGTTTCCTTGAAGAAGTCCTCTTATCTGACAAATTCATTGAAACATCAGCACATAAGTGGGTGAGAAATAGCAAAAAGTGTGCTGAAGTGGCGTAATGGGCCCCCTGAAACAACATGAAACACTGTGGTCAGCCTCTGATTGTTTGTGGTGACGCTAACGAGATGAGAGTTCTTCATGGATGCAGATGATGAATTATTTATTTTCACAGAAGAGCAGCACTTTTGTTCTAGCATTTAAAAGAGACTGAAATTTATAAATTCTACTCCTCATAGCTGATACATCAAAATTAATGATTGAATTTTGCTTGGTGGTGGTGAAGCTTTTTCATAAAGCCGAAGTAACCAATCTTTAGCTAAATTTCTCAAACAAAGATGTCCTTATTTGCTGATATGATTTGATAAAGGATTTGTAAATCATCAGATACAAAAAATGAAAATGAACAACGTGGTAGTCACAACATGAAAAAGCTGGTTTGGAATTTTTTTTAATACTTTCTTAACACAATGATCCCTCATTAAAGCTCTATAGGACTGAAAAAAGACTTATATTTCCTCTATATTATAAGAAAGTAACAAAAAAAGAAGTCAATAAATAATATGACGGTCCTGACATTAGTTAACTGCATTATTGAAATAAAACACCACAGTCCTCTCCTGTGAGACACATTTTATTAAGCTGTGGTACAAAGTCAAAAAAATACAAATTAAAATGAAAGGAAATTAGGCAAGAACAATCCCATTTTATGCTGTAGTTTTTTGTTAAATTGCAATGTTATTGGACTTGTTCAAAACTTTTCATAATCTAATTTTGCTTGAAGGTGTTGTGATACTTTGTTGTTATGACGTCTTTTGATTGTGTAGTTGTAATATGTTTAACTGTGTTGAAATACGTTATTGTCTGAAATGTGTCATTTTAATTGTTGTCATGTCATGTTTGGCTGTTTGGTTGTACCTTGCTATGTCATGTTGTTCAACAGTTTGACATGTATTGTTGTTATGCCACGTTTTTTGGCTTTTTAATTTCAATTGTTGTAATGTTATGTTGCTTGATTGTGTTATTTCTTGCTGTTTGACTGCATTGTTATGCCTTGGCACTGTGCAATGTTTGACTTTGTTGTTATACCTTTACGTTATATCATGTCATTTGATTGTACTATTATGTTGTTGTGATATCTTAGTGTTTTGTCATTGTCTTGTCATTTGACTTTGTTGTTATACTTGGTTATAATGTCATGTCATTTGAATGTGTGATTGTTTTTTTGTGTCACATGTTAGACTGTCTCTTTTGCCTTGTTGTTACATCTTTTATGTGTGTTGTTGTTGTTGTGCAATGATGCTGTTTGACAGTTGTCAGTCTGTTGTATTGTCTGACTGTGTTGTAATAAACTCTTGTTTGTAATGGTGTTGTAAAACCATGTTGTAATGTGGTGTTGGTGATTTAACTTTATTTATATGCCTTGTTATTATGTCAAGTTGTTTGACAGGTTGACATTGGCATAAAACTGACACCAGTACAAATTAGTGACGACATCTGAACTTTATGCTCAAACACTGCATCAGATGTACCATAGGGCCCATTAAGAGCTTTACAGATTTAAGAAGATTTAACCTTTCTGAACCAATGTTCTTGTGACAAAAGTGTTAAATACTGTAAGAAAATATTGTCATCTGCAATTTTTTAAAAATCAAAAATACACCACCTTTAAAATGCCAAATAACCAAATCTCATGTCACATGTGTGACAATAGAAAGTAAAGATGGGTGTAAAAAGCCTCTTGCAACATTTTGCTGAAGGTTTCTGAGAGTGAACCCTTCATTAATCCATTTCCTCAGTACTCCTGTGACATTTTCCTCATCATAAAAAAAACTCCATAAATAGGATTTATTGGCATTCTCCAGCCTGCACAGTGTCCAGAGGGTCTAAATTGCTTTATATGATGTCCAGAGAATATGGCCCCTGTATTAGAAACACTGACAGGCTTGATTCCAGGCATAAAACTTCCTCCTGCTGGCTTCAAAACTACTGTTCAGCTAAATTTACATTTTCTGACTTTTGTTTATTTCATTTGAATATTAAAAGGGCTAGTTGATAAAATGGACATGGCACACTTGATAAACAGACAAAGGTGAGATTTGTTCTGTCTAACGTAGAAAGCAAAAGGCTAATTAATGCAAATCAAAACAAAAGAGAATAACAAGTGTGTCCTTGAAATGATCCATCTGTTTTCCCCGCTCAGTCCCAGTGCTGATGAAACATGCAATCATGTGTTGAAGCAACAGTTTCAATTCAGTATATGGTAATTAACTGTATGCTAAACTTCCTTCACACAATAGAGACATTAATGCAAACCATCAAATGTATTTTATTTGACACAAAAACCTCTTTCTTAAATACAGGTAATACATTAATTTAGGCCATAACAGGATATCCCACTCTCCACAGGAAACCAAAGTCTTTTTACAAAATAAAAACAAACCACAAGATCATTTCTGGCACAAAAATGTACAATATACAGAATAAATAAATGCATTAAACACACTGTGAAAGGGATTCATAATGAGACTGGAGATACTGATAAAAGACATGCAGAGAGGCTGACGACACAATGAGACAACAACACAAAGACGAGGGAGATGGCAAACTTGTTGGCAACCATTAACGTCACAATATCGTACCCATAAAGCATCTGCTGTCAGATTTATGGCATGTCTCCAGTGGCAAAAAGACAACTTTTACTCTCATTATCTGAGAAAGTCAGTGTTTTAAAGTTGTTCTGTTGAGTCTGCACTCAGTCTTCACCTCTCAGTTTGTCAGACTGGACGAGCAATGAACCAGAATTATTCCACATATAGTTTTCACTTCCCCCGCAGTCATAAAACATCTCAGTAGTTCAGCCCATTATTTTTTATTTGTTTGACTTTTATAGGTGACAAATTTAAGCTGTAAAGGAGGAGGTTATGGTATTTGCAGACTAAGTTCTTGCTCTTGCTGAAATGTTGAGACTTCACATTAAAATCCTTAGGAGACCTATTGTTAGATAACTCATAGTGTTCAACATTCTTCAGGGGCAACAAAAGGCTAATTGAGATTCATGTCAGTGTCTTTATGTAACTTTGGCATCAACATCACTCTCCGGTTTCTAAAGTGTAGTTTTGAAGCCCACTTACTGCAGCTGGATTGTGAAAATACTAACTCAGATTAACTTAAGGTCAGCTTATAAGCCAGGGATGGGCATCTTTAGTTTCCAAGAAGGCCACACTAACTGTCAGGCCAAATTATTCCGTGTAAAATGACAAATACTTATCGTTTTAACACAAAGTTAAAATATTTATCAGTCATAATTTGTTAATTCATCAACATGTGTATATTTAAACTCAAGATGAATAAGATAAAAACACAAATTCAAGCCAGTGTAACAGCTTTGTCAATTCCAGTTACAGAGGGCCTTCAGTGACTGGAGCACTAAGAACTTCCTCCTTTGAACACCTCCAAGACCAAGACTGAAAGTGATTTTCATTGAGTTCAGGAGGTCTACGCCCCTGCTCCAGCCAGTCACAATCATTTGGGAGGTCATTGAAAGGGTGCAAACCCATAAGCTGACTGGTCTATGAACACAGATGCCATGTACTGGAAGGGGCAGAGCCGGCTCTTCTTCCTCAGAAGGCTCAGGTCTTTCCATGTACGCAGTGAAATGCTTCATGTGTTCTATCAGTCAGTGGTTGACAGTGTTATGGTCTATGCTGGGGTTCAATAAAGTATCCATGTATGTCTGTATGTATCTATTATAAAGTTATGATATCAGCCAGTTATAGCCAGTCAGCACTTGGAAACTGAGGTCACTAAGTGTTAAGGCTTTGTAGGTGCTTTTGTTTGAGTGCTTATGTTTGACATCAGTTTTCAACTTTGTGCTGATAATAATTTGGATGGTCCTTTACCTTTTTATCCTGGAAGGCACAACGTCCATGACTTCCAAGAGTTTCAACTTGCACTTATAAATGTAGTTACAAGCTGTGTTAACTGACAACGGTCTTCTGACGTGCTCCTGTGCCCACGTGGTTATATCCTGTACAGAATAGTGACTGTTTTTAATGCAGACTGCAGAAGGGATCGAAGGTCACAGGCATTCAGTGTTGGTTTTCTGCCTTGCCGCTAACGTGCGAGAGATTTCTCTGGATTCTTTGAATCTTTTGATGATATTATGGACTGCAGATGATGAAATCCCTATATTCATTGCAACTGTTTGTTGAGAAACCTTCTTAAATTGTATGCCTAATTGTATAGTAGTTGTTTGCCTGTAAAATGTTCCCAACATTTTTGTTTTTTAACGTTGCTTAATTTCCCCAGTCTTTTGTTGCCCCTGTCCTCGCTTTTTGGAACACGTCGCAGACATAAAGTTCAAAATGAGTTAATATTTGCAAATATTATTATTTTGTCTTTGTAGTGTACTCAGTTTAAGTTAGGTTGCAAAGGATTTGCAAGTCATTGTATTCAGTTATGGGTGGCATGGTGGCACAGCAGGTAGTGTGCATGCCTCAAAGCAAGAAGGTTGCTGGTTCAAACCCTGTGTGTCAGTGCTTTTCTGCATGTTGAATGTTCTCCCTGTGCATGCATGGGTTCTCTCTGAGCTCTCTGGCTTCCTCCCACAGACTAAAAATGTGCTTTTCAGATTTATTGGTGACCTTAAATTGCACTTAGGTATGAGTGTGTGTGAATGGTTGTCTGTGTCTCTATGTGACCCTGCAAAAAGCTGACAACCAGTTCAGGGTGTACCCCGCCTCTTGCCCAATGTCAGCTGGGATGGGCTCCAGCCCCGTGACCCCAAATGGGATAAGCAGTATAGATAGTTTATGGATGGATGTCTTCTATTTTTATTTATGTTTCACATAATGTCCCAGCTTCATTGGAATTGGGGTTTGTAAGATTTCCATGAATCACACCACCACAAAAAACCTCCAAAGCCTTCATCTTCACCATCACTGTACTTCCACACAAATTAAAGATCTACCGTATATATATACACAGCATGTTAAAGGGTTGGCAGAGCTGTATTTTTAAAAACCTGCAGAGGCATTAAATTGCCAGGTGGTGGTTTTAGTTTGATTATAATATTGCTTGAGTGGCAATAAATCAAGCTTTAATGAACACTGTAGAGATCTCACTATATTTAGAACAAAGGAACAATACTTAAACAAACACACCATGACCACTGCACAATAAATACACTACAACAGCAAACTTAAAAGACATGTACAGATTCTAGCAGCAAAAATTAGCTTTAAAAGAAGATTAGTAAAGGAGAGCTTTAGGAAAATGAGTGAATTATAAATTAATTACTGGACAGTCACTGTCTCTGTTAATGAACAACAAAAACCCCTCCATGGCCTACGTTAAGAAATGCTAAAAGTGCTAGCGTCATCATCAGTTTCAGTGAACCTTCTGGTGGTTTGGCTGCTTATATCCTCCTGCTCTGTAACCTGGTCGTTACTCTCATGGGACGAATCCTTCATCACGCTGTAATAAATCGGTAGATTGTACTCTGCCGCCTTCTGCTTTTTCTGCCACTTGCACTTGCAGAGCTTCTTGAAGGCGACACGAAACTTCTGAGACATGAGGTTGTAGATGATGGGGTTGATGGCACTGTTGGTGTAGATGCACATCCGGCAGAAGAGCAGGAACCAGGTGTTGTGGTAAGGTGGGTCGATATAGGAGTTGACCACGACTAGTGTTCGGTAAGGCATCCAGAGCAAGGCGAAGAGGATGACTACCACGGCTAGCATCTTCGTTATCTGTTGATACAGTGTGGGCAGAGCAAGGTGATGTAAAAACATGACTGACGTAACAATAATGAAGAGTATTGTTATGTTAAAGCAGTGGTTTTCAATGTTTGTTACTGCCATTTCCTTCCCTTGATTTCAATACTTTTTCTTTGGGAGTTTAAACAAGCGAGAGCATTTAAACACATTTTTCTTAAGCTGTTTAAAGGGAGATAAAAATGGCTGCAGTGTTGGATTAAATCAATCTGAGTTGATTTTTCCATCACATAGTTTGTGTCAAAGCCATGGGAAGACAAAAACGCTCTATGACTTATTTTATGCTGCTTGTAGAGGAGGGGACATGTTAACGATATTGCTGTGCAGCAGTTTACTTTTATTGTAAAACGCACTGCGGGCTGGATATCGTTCAGGGTGAATGTGTGTTTGCTTCGTTCTGCTGTTTGTGTCCTTTCTGGTTTCGGTGTGGCAGCACCACAGCACCACTTATTGGCCTGGCATATATACAACAGCGTCTTCAGTTTTTTCATGTGGATCGACACATTTCCTGAAATGATGCCATGTCTATGGGAAACTTTTTAAAATGAAAATGAAATAGATCGTTTTTGTGTCTGTGTGGTCAGGGCCTTAGAGTCTCCAATTAACATTGAAACATTTCAAACTAGTGTCCTTGCACACAGATAGATTTACCAGTTTCCATGTCTATCATTAGGTAGATCCATCTTGCAAAGCTTGAAGCTGAGACAATTGTTCCCAACCAGAAAGTGGATATATAAAGCTTCAGTGAAAGACAACTGTGCTCAAAGCTGACACTGTTAACAAGAAAGAATGAGTTAGAATTATTCTTTTATGACCATAACAAAAGCCTCAGTATTTATAAATGTTACAAATGGCCATAGTTAGCCAAAGTGTGAGCCTCAAAAGTGACCTTAATACAAAGCTCTGGATACATCCATCATTATTTGCCAACATTAGGGTTGGATGACATTGGTAGAAGGCTGAGTGATAGCATCTAGATTTCATTCTATGGATTCCAGCTTCTACTATATCCTCAGGAATTTAAAGGTAGAAAAAAAACATCCCCCATTTTATTCACCCAAGGGTCTCCATTTAGTGGGACTTTCTTGGAAACCTCAAAGAAAGTTCCTCAACAGGCGTCTTAATCAGAAACCCAAACAACTTCAGCCAGCTGTAATAAATGTAAAGGAGCAGAAACATTACTCTGAGCTCCCTCTGGATGTCTGAGTAATGCACTAATAAATCAAATATGTGTATTAAGAATGCCTTTTCCATCAGTTTCTGAAAGGCATTTATTATGATGCATTAACGGAGAAGTCCAAATAAGGACAATTTTCTTCTCATCTCACAGCTGGCCAGCCAGAGCTTGAGGTGGGTGTAAATGTTGGACCGTCTAGGATTTGAAAATCACTGTAATTTTCATATAGAGCCTTCAGCTTTTGACATTTAACAGTTGTTAGTGTCAGGCCATATGACTAGCACTTATTATTAAGATGTTGTCAAGTTAATATAGTAATAATCATGAGGTCTAGTTTTGCACAGTCAAAAATCTAACATTTATGCAGCTTTCTTTAAGTATAACAGGAAGCATCTGTTATTTTATTATTATTATTATTGTTCAGGTCATAAGCCAAGGTTTGAAAGATTGGGCCACTAAAGCCAGGAGCATCAGGCCTTTGGGGGTCATATAACCATAGTTCCAGAAATGTTTGGAAAAAACAACCCACAACCGTTATAATAATGTTACATCAAGAATATGGCTTTGTGGAACATCTGGATTCACCAGATTCCATATCTGTAATCTGATCTATCTTGCAAAGCTTTAATCTGTACTGGTTGAGCACAGGTAACAACCATAGGGCTGTAAATGGAGGCCCATGCAGGTGTGCTAAAACCTGTAGTACTCCAAGTGTCCACTTGAGGCTGGCTGCAGAAACCTGACACCCAAATGATTGTGTGCAGGGAAAATACATTTTTTACCGCCTTAATACACACCTTTACTACTGGGTTCCAAAAATGGCTTCAGTCTAAATATATAATACATCTAAGTGCTCCCAATGTATGGGGGGATATATATTATATATTGCACCGGATTTTCTTTATTGAGGATTTATTTCAGAGTTGCTATTGGTCAGATGGCCTTAAGTCTTGCCTCATCACAGCCTCTCTGTCTGTGAGTAGGTTGAGCTAAAGTTCATGTGCAGTATGGAAGCGTCCATTACAACAATGTTCCAAAGGCCCCTTTGTTAATCAAACAGCTGATGTCACATTTCTTCATCCAATTCGTTTACAGTCTGTGGTTGAGCACAGTCTGCAAAGCCATTAATTAGTGTCCTTGAAGCAGAAAGAGGTGGAAGCTATGGGTGTGAAAACAGTGACGTGACAACAAATGCTGCTGGCAGCTTATAAAGAAAATGATGTGTATGCTGCTGTGTTAGCAATTTTGTACGAACTTGACAACAAACTTTAATTGCAATGAGAGCAGAAACCACACAAAAGTGTTTCTTGATGAAAAAATGTTGGTTTTGCAGAAATTTGATTTACTAATTGGTTCTTGGTATGTTCTTTAAGCCTTAGCAGCAACACTTTCCTTTCACATTACGTGATTTGCCTGTAATGAAGGTGCATGTCAGAATGACCGTCCAATCACCTTATGAGTGTATTTTAAGGCTCTGCCCTCCATAATCACATTACATGTCAGATGGACAAGTGAAATATGTGTATATGAAACTATCTATCTGGCATGTCATGTTACTAATAAACATTAAAATGTTTTTATGCCCTGATTTTGGCAAGTAGACAAAACCACTGACTCAAAAACAAAGACAAACAAATGAAATGACAAAAAAATGATTGGAACTGCAGCTTTTCATAGAAAAGGATGTACCTATAATAAGATATATGTCAAGTGTGTACAGGATCACAGCAGGCAGCAAATTGGCCATGATCATTTTTCACGCATTACCTCTTTGACTTTTAGATACACTCATTTATCAGAAATAATGCTAAAGAGTTGACTTTTGACCACATAACCATTAAAAAAACCTTTCCATGTCCACCTCGTTTTGCAGTACCTGTTTCCTCGCAGACACGGCTCCCTTGTTGGCCTTGTTAGTGCTGTTGGAGTGACCCTGGTGAATGGACCCCCCTCCCTCTCTGTCGTTTAGGTGCGATGGTAGTGGGCTCATGAACAAAATCCTTGCGATGAGCCCGTACAGCACCGTGGCCACGGTAAGCGGGATCACATAGAACAAAGTGAAGTCCAGGAAATAGATGGGCATGTAGAGGCTCCTGGAGACGCGGTATCCACAGGTGACCACTACTCCATTAGTATAGACCGTCTCATCTGTGTCGACTAAAAAGAACCACATGATGCAGTAAAGTGAGGTGAAGATCCAGACTCCAGCTATGATCCTTTTGGCCCTGGAAACTGTGCATATGAACTGCGCCTTTATGGAGTGACAAATGGCGATGTATCGTTCGATAGTGAAGGCCGTGATGGAGCAGGACGACACGTTGATCCCGAGATACTGAAGGTAAGTTATACACAAACATCCTGTGTATCCATAAATCCAGAAAGCTACAACATCAGAGATGTTTGGCAGACCTGCAGCCAGAAGAACGATGAGGTCTGCAATTGCCAGGCTGACCAGGTAACAGTTAGTCGGAGTCACCATGTGTTTGGTGCGCAGGACAACTAAAACCACCATGATATTTCCACTAATCCCAACTACACAGATGAGCAGAGTCAAAAATATAGTTATGACCTGCTCTTCAAGAGGGTTCAGAGGCATGTCAGTCAGGTTTACAACCCGAGAAACGTCCTGGAAGAGGGTTGTGTTGTTCTCCATTGTGAATGAGTCCAATGGTTGTGGTTTAGTTGATCTCCGGGGGCATAAAACAAGAATCCTAAAGACAGAAACAGAAAAAAAACAATGATTAGATTATGTGAAATATAGTTAAGGCTAAGGGGCAACATTCAGTGTGCAAGAAAGGCATCATTCTCCCCAATGGTATTTATATTTTTGGGTAATGTGTTTTCTTTTAAAAGGGCAGAAACAATTAATCAGCTTAACAATGATCCAACGTACTTTAAGTAAACTTTACATGTCCTCACAATGTGAGTCGACATACACCAACCAGGCCTTATTATGATCACCTGTCACCCTGACTGGCCTGCAGCTATACAGCCCCGTACACAACAACCTGCTCCTGTGTATTCAGACATCTTTATCTCAGGACAAGCATAAACTTCTCCTGCAATTTGAGCAACAGTGGCTGGTCTGTTGGATCATACTACAACAGGACAGCCTTTTTTTTTTCATGTGCATCGATGAGCTTTGGCCATGACCCTGTCAACCATTCATCACGGTCCTTTCTTTGGACCACTTTTGATAGATATTGACCACTGCAGCCTGGGGATAGTTTAGGAGATGCTCTGGCCCAGTTGGCCCTTGTCAAACTCGTTCAAATACTTATTCTTGCCCATGTTTCCTGCTTCTAACATCAACTTTGAGGACAAAATTTTTGCTTGCTGCCTAATATATCCCACCCACATGACAAAACATAAAATGGTAAAACAAAGAATTAAAAGAGGTACCAGTGTAGTATCTATCATCTGTAATCAATACTCAGCAACAACAAAGTCATATGACAACAAAAATGTTTTATGGAGCAGCTTGTTTGAGGTGTTGATACTACACTCCGAACAAAATTCACACTAAATGCTCCTGTTAGTGTCACGCTTCAGCTCAACATTCTGAAAACCATCAGCACACTCCGTCTATTCAGACATAACAGTTAGCAACTACCTGGTGGACGCAACAGAACATTTCAAGCATTTGCTGCTCTGTAATGTCTGCTGTGTAAAACGTTTATAAGATGACAAATAATCAAAGTTTGATAATAAATGTCAGGTTCACAAGATGTCTCTGCTGCCCCCAAGTGGACTAAATATTCTGTTGCTGTAGATTTAATTTAAAACAAAATACAAGAAAAACAAACAAATGTTTTCTCAAGACACTTTACAAAAGAATGGGGCAATGCCATATTTTGTTTTTATAAATATCTAACCAATAATCAAAGCTCCTCTCCTTGTTATGAAAAAGACAAATAATCAGTTATGGATGTTAATGACTAACAAAAGACATCACGACTATAAGTGACAGTTAACGTTTTTCTACAGTATTTGAATGCCTAAAATTGTTTGAAAGTATCAGATAAAGTCATTCACAGCATGTTGCTTAAGTATATGTTTTATATTTCCTACATCAAAAACGGTCTAGGATTGACAGATTTGGCGGTGAGGAGACAGCAGAACAACAGAATTAGATAAAACATATAACCTTTACTGAGGACCTGCTTGAATCAAGGTCTGTAATCAGGCAGATCTTTTGTGCTATGCTTCAGGCTGGAACAATTGAGCTCACTCTGTAGAGGAGAAGGGGTGGGAGTTACAAGGGTGTCCACAGCGAGAAACGACTGCAAACCTGTGAACAATCTCTGCTTGTGAGTAGACTAGTGTGGATGCGGCCATTTTATTTGCATTTTTATCAGAAACAACAATAAAAACAGTTCTTGATGGAAAATATACTTTTGCTCCTCTCCAGCTGGCTCATATTAAAACCTTTACTCCTCTACTTCATCTTATTGGCTCATATTAAATGTAACTGACATGATGATCATTATGTTCCTTTCCAAACTTAATGTTACACTGTGTTGCACTTTAATATTTATTATATCCTCCATATCCTCTAAAACCATTTTCTTATCCATATTGTTCATGTTATTTTAAATATATTGCACCTTACTGATTCATTTCTCTTATCCCAGTCCACTACTGCACAATACTTCTAGGTAAAATTAAAATAATTTGCACTGTTAAATGTGCTGTCATCAGCATGCTGTTACCTGTCACACTGTCACTTTAACATCACTGTCACCTTCACTGTACAGCACAGAATGGCTCAGTTGTTCAGTATGACACTCACTCTGTTAATTTTAATTTTGATAATTGTAAATACCTCCACCTGTTTATTTATTTATTTTTTTACTTCTGTACAGTTTATTGATCCATATCTTTATATTATATGTTATTCTGTTGATCTTAATGCATGCTACTTTACTCTTGTACTTACCGCTGTACTGCTGCAACACCTGCATTTCCCCTCAGGGGATTAATAAAGGTTTATCTTATCTTATTTATCTTATCCAGTCACCCTCTACCTATGTATTTGGAAGGTTCAACCCTCACCAAACACTTTCATTAGGTTTCTGCACAGGTGGAGTGAAATAAGTCATGTATGGTTATTCAGAAATGTCTACCTGGTACAATGGAGCCAATAAAAAATTGTAGGCGCCATGAAAAATGTCTATAGGCCCCCAGCCCTGCATAGCTGCATAGTTGCTTAAACAACACCTCCATTATGAAAATCATGAGTTTTAATAGCTATAATTTTGTGTACAAAAAATCAGTTAATGTACACACGCCCCAAGAACAGAGGCTGCTACCCTAAATGTGATCGGCATTGGTATGTGTCCAGCCTGTGGCCCCTTCCCCTCATGTCATTAACTCATTAATGAATGAATGTACTATGAGCATCTTTCTGGCTGACAGGCATTTTAAAAGCATCTTACTGGTTTCCTTTGTAATCTTCTAGTGATACAGAAGTGCCATGAATGATACCTTTTTTTGCAACAGAAGCAAAAGAAAGACAAAGAAACATGAACCATTCAATGCGTTAATTGTAGTCATTTATTTCCCTCTCTATGGCAACTGACTGACTAATCCAATATCAACATATATTTTAAAATGAATAAACTTTGTGTAACTTAGTAAAAATATTTGCCAACCTTTTCAATTTTTTCAATGGATAGCAATTGCAATAATGTCTAATCACTAAACTGATCAAGTAAAACATGAATTTACATTTGTTTCTTTTTAATAGGGACAATACAGTTCAACATAATTTCACCAAAGAGCATGAAGCTGATGTGCTGCACATGCACTCTGTGTCTCTCCATTAAAAATACATTTTGTATTGGCTGCTTCTCTACGAGGAAAATAGTTACATCCTGTAAAACAGGCAGGATTTAGACAAAGTGCAGCTTAGTAATTGCAACATTGACTTGAATCATCATGTGATCAAGTGATATTTGATCCTTTTCCTATCCTTTCCTTCCTTTTTTCTTAAACCATTACATTTGTCCAAATTTGGGATAATTAAAAATTAAAAGACTGCTGTGTCAGACGTTCACCCTGAATGTTAGGGAAAAATGTTCTCAGCTTTTGGGACTCTAACTAGAGGTATGCTTTCCTGCCCCTTTGCTGCACTTTTGGATAAAAATGCAAATATGAATAAATGACTAAATCACTCACTGTGATTTATTCAAAGAATATAGAAGTCTTTACTAAAAAATGGACAAACAATTTAAAGAGCAGAAAATGTGCATCTTACCATCATCTCCACACAGCAGCGGTCACTCTGTCATCGTGGCAGCGTTCAGATGCATTCATCCAAGAAACACCAATGACTGTTGAGTCCTCCAGAGCCGCTCCACTCATCACATCTCTCCCTCTCTCTTTCTCTCCCTCCTTTTCCTCCCAGTGCTCCCCTCCCTCTGCTCCACATCACGCACTGATATACCCACTCTGCCACTCGCTGATCTGTACCACCACCAACTTCAGAATCAATTCCTCCTCCTCATCCGAGCTCAGGGTGTTGCGTCAAACACTGCGACCAAGACTGTGATCATAAACCCTACAATTACTGAGAGAGCGCAGAAGGTAGTCTGCAGTTCATCACATCAACCATTGAGCTGAAATGGCACTAATTATGAAGTAGGCCTGTTCGCCATTAGCTAACATGACTAAGTGGACCCCTTATCTTGCTTAAATTAACAGTATTTTGGTTCTACGCACATTCAGAAGTGGTTAAATCCAACATGTCTTGTCTCTTGAGGCTCTAACACGAAGGATGTCTGCATCATACTCCTCTGAGGCACAGTTGGGAAAGCTTTCATAGGCACTCTGATAACGCAGAGATGCTTTTACTGCCTATAAAAAGATATGAAGGTACATAGAAATTGGTTCCCAAGGCTTTAAAAAGGGACTAACAAACCACTTAAAGCTCAGAAATCTCTCAAACATATGGATAGAAAAGTCAGCGTGAATGCTAATGTACAGAAAGATGTTTGCATTTTCATGATGGAGCGGTTATCAGGCGCAGAGCATGCAGTTCAAATGACATCCTCTAATGAACAGATAACAGCTTCACAGGGAAGAAGACGCTCCTGCAGAGTAATTTTTGTTGAGGTAATTGAATGACTGAACTCCTGCATGCAAAGAAGCGTCTCCTATAGGGTCTTATCGAGAGTTATGAGGAGCGTTTGTTGTCAGATGTACGCCCACACATATGATGCGTTTCCACCACACAGTTCAGTGCAGTTTGGTTTGACACAGCTCAAAGTTATTGTGTCAAAAATCAAGACACCAAACCAACCAATCCACATCGTTCCACTCTCTGGCACCCTTCCGCTGGGCACCAACTAAGCACACCAACTCTGCCCTAAAGAGTGGAGCCAGATTCACTCAAGTCTACCAAGTAAGGGTGTGACTGGCTGAACAATAAGATCTGGTTTTATTGAACCAAAGTTGTGGTGGCTGACGAGCACAAACCGACTACAACTGCTCGGTGCATTTAAATAAGAAGAAAACACCTGCAAGAGCAAAAATGCAGCAAAACCAAGTACAACAGAAGTGCTCCAGGTCTGGAGAGGGGTCTGGAGCTGGGAAAGCGTGTGGGAGAGACAGATGAGAGATACTGGTCCACCATCATGGTCCAACCCTTACAGGGCCATCAAGATGTGTCAGGCCTGAGCTGAAAATCTAACCTTGCAGTGCAGATGGATCAGCCTGATTCATTGTCTGAGATCAGACATCCATCCCACCAAACTCTAATCTATAATGAGTGTGCTCAGCCCAAAGCAGCACAGCCCAATCAGAGTCCTTCAGAGCAGGAAAAGGAGGAAGCTATGAGCATAGATGCTAACTGCTTCAGTAGCAGTTTTATGAGATCTGGACCACATCTTTATTAAATGAAAAAAAAATTGCTGAAAGTATTTCTCTATGGCAAAGATATTCATTATCATTATCTTATTGGAACGATCCTGTCACCTGCCAGATATGTTTTTCTACAGGCTGTTGCCCAGTTTAACTCGTGAAATAGATGATGTTTAGTATATATTCAACCGTCCATCTGGTGTGTCAGTTTACTGAAAATCTAAAAGAACGAGAATGTCTCTGATAAGTTCATTCAGTACCACCTTATGTGACTGTGAGTCTACTTTTTTCCTATCGATCATGTTCCATGGTTGGAAAAGTGAAGTTTTTGCGAGGCAGAAACAGAGAAAGGAGCTGCATGTGCTGCTCTGAATAGTCAGAAATCTCTCTAAAATGACTTGCCTGATTGCAGAGAAACTCAGATCGATCCTGTTCCAAAGTCATCACAACAGGCAAAAGTTTCTGAGTCAGTGAGACACGAAGTTAGACTGTTTTTCTTTTTTTGTGTTGAACAATTACAGCTGAATAAGGTGGACCTTGTGTGCAAAGTCTAAAGTGCCATGTTTTTTTATGCCAGGGTGTTTATTTTCAGCAGTCCAAAAAACAGTAAAATATATATAAATGTACGTATGTGCTCTTTGTTAAGCCCAATGCTAACTTCTGAATTGTCAGACAAAAATCTGTCTTCCTTGCAGCACTTTCATAGCAGGTAAAATTGGCAGAGGTCTGCTTGCTTGCAGAGTGCCACTAAAAAGCAGGATCCTTATATATCTATCTTTTAGAATAAGAAATAAATCCCAACATCAGGGCTCTGCAGGTTTTGCTTCCCAGTCAAAAATGAGTTTGTGTTTCCTGAAATACAGAAGTTGCTGCCAAGCCACCAAAGGAGAAACTCATTGTCTTCATTGTTTCCACTAAACTAACGTAAGACCTTTGCACACTTAATCAGGTTTTTCAGATGTGTTTTTTTTTGGATCTGTGATCCAATCAAGAAACCTTTGTCCACCAAGTCTTAAATGTTGTTTTTTTAATTCATGCATATTTTCTATGAGACAAAATATTAAAGATTATTCAAGCAGCAATGTGATATTATGGCCGGGTCACAGATATGTCAGACATTGTGCTAAAGCAACTTTTTCCGTATTAATTTCATTTTATAACTGAAATTCAGAAAGAGGGCACGGCTCTGGCTGTTAGAGTATGTTTGCAATCACTGTGTTACATACTGAGAACCCCTGATCCACCTCTGTTCTCTCCTTGTCTGAGACACTCTGTTGGAGCTCCTGTCACTTTAAGGCCCCTTTCCCCACATGGGTCCAGTCTGTTCGGATCACTTGACCAGTCTTCTCTGTGGTTATTGATCAGGTCAGTGCTGTTCAGATGTGGAAGGTAAATGGTGAATGGACTTGAGCTTATATGGCACTCAGTATCAGTTAACACATTCACACCCTTTCATGCACATTTGCACGCCACTGACACAGCAGTGGGATCAACTTACGGTTAAGTGTCTTGCCCAAGGACACATTGCCACCAACGCCAAGATGATGAGTGATGTGTAGGAATAACAGGCAGCTCTAATTTGACAGTCATCCAGAACGACAAAAATAATGACTGAGTATGAGTCTCAAACTTCTTGTTCAAGTCAAGTCTGAAGTCAACTTGGGAGCGACTTTGAAGCGACTCAAACCCAAATCTCTAATTCAGGTCTCCGGCTCAAACTCTTATGCTGACTATTTCTGTACAGACACTGAGCTGATCTTTTTTGTTGTGACCAATGATAAGGTTTTTTAAACTTATGTAAAACATGCAAGCATTTTCCTACATATATCCCCTCAAACAGTCACACAGAGGGAAAAAAAAAGGCCAACGTTAAGGTGTGAAGGTTCAACCCCACTTCCAAATTCAGAACTATCTCTTTAATACTACCATTATTCTGACCTCTTTACAGTAAGGCTTTGGTGCGACTGACAGAAAGACAGAAATTGTGCGAGAGAGGAAGGAAGCTGTAGGCGCTGCTCTCCTCACAGCTGCAGCTCTAAATCTTGGTGAAAAACTCGACGGTGGTTTGAAATTCTATCAACAGATAAACTCTGTAGTTAAATCCAGCTTTTATTACCTGAAGCTTTTATCCAGGGTTAAATCAATTTTGTCTTTAAGGCTTTTTACTGGGTGATTCATGCTTTTATTTCATCACGTCTGAGCTTCTGTTATGCATTTTATATTAGAGTAAATCAGGCATCCATCGCATGCCTACAGTTGGTCTAAAATGCTGCTGATCGTCTTTTGTTTTTAATTTTTAAATGTATTTAACTATCACATCTCTGATCTTTAGGTCTACAGCCTGTCGAGATCTTTGAGGTCTGCTGAGCAGCTTCTTTTTGTCCCCCCATACACCAGGCTAAAAACTGGAGGTGACCAAACCTTCTTTGTTGTGCCTCCAAAATTATAGAAAGACCTACATCTTGAAATCAGATGGTCCCTGAACCTGCTTACTTTTAAATCTCATCTTAAATTTTTACTCGTTGGCTTTTTACTCGGCATGAGCGCTGTGGTCTCTGCTTCAAAATGCATTTTAATCTCTTATTTTTGCTTTTATTTTGACATGATGTCTTCTGTTTTTTGTGTTTTATATGTTTCTCTGTTTTAATGGTTTTACTGTGTCTTTATCTTTGGTTTAATTTGATTTTTATTCTATTTTATTTCTATATGGTAGTCACTTTGCAGCACTTTGGTAGACTTTATTGTTTCTGAGAATGCGCAATATAAATAAGTGGACTGGATTGGATAAACAAAAAAAATCCCTCTGAAATGATTTGGACAAATGCAAACAACACAGAATACTTAACCTAATTAAAAAAAAACACTGTATTAGAGTTTCACAGTCAGTGTGCAGACGTGATTGACACAACATGAGACGGATTTTTTTCTAAATGTGTGCCAATTTTAGACAAACACAACACACTCCTCATTCAAAGCCCTTTATTATTTTCTTACTTTTCACTTATTGTGTGCAGTGGATCAAGTCTGAAACATTTGCACTGCATGTAAAATCTTTTTATATGTTTAAACATTTGGACCTCGAAGACCTTTTAAAACTGCTCAAACTTCTTGTGCAAACACATCTTAACTATTCCAGTGAACAAGCTCCAGCAGATGTAAACACCATTAAAAAGCAGCTTCCGCAAAAATTAAAGCATCCTTTTTTCTAAACTGAAGTGACACAGGAGAAAGAAATGGGAATATAGGATAAGAACATAACACTTTTTTATTTTGGTTCTAACAATAATCAATCATCTGCTTCACTGCACTTCCAGGGAGAATAAGCCCAAAGCTGTCGAGCACACACAGACAGAAACACACTGATATGAGAATTTATAGTAACAGAAAATACATGAATAATTCAACATTTCTGGACCAACAACAGCGTATCATCTTCACTCAGACTGCAGAGTTTCCAGACATTAATGAAGTGGACAGACAGTGAGGAGTAAAAATAGACTAAAGATAGGTACTCTATTCTTATTCTGGGTTCATGTCTTAAAATAAAACCCTGAAGCCTCATGGGAGTTTTCAAGACAGCGCACGATGATGAAAAGTGAAGTTTTTCAGACAACAGAAGTGATTTTTTTTTTTCTTTTTGGGGGGAGGAGGGCGCATTGATTAAAATAGACGGTGATTCATCTATTGTGGTCATAATAAGAGTTTTAATTTAACCTAATTACACTGTATGGAACAACTGTAAGATGCTCTCAGTTCCTGTCTGAGAGATTGTATAATCCTCTGTTCTCATTCGTCCGAAGCACCATGGTGGCATCTAGTGGGACTGAGGAGTAATAAGACATTAAAGGGATAGTTCAGCTTTTTTGAAGTGGGGTTGTATGAGCTCATATGGCCACAAAGCACATTAGACGCAGTAGAAAGTTATCTCCTCTCCTCTAGTGACCATATGGAGCTCATACAACCCCACTTCAAAAAAACTGAACTATCCCTTTAAAATGCTCATTACATCTGAGACAAAGACATAATTAATCTACAATAAAACACAATATCAAATCATAAAAACCCAAAGAGGGTCATTCTTTGAGAAAACTCTCTGTATCAATCTGATTGACAGACATGTATTTTCGAGCTGGGCAAGAAAGCCCAAATTCAGCCATATCACACCCGGCAAGAGGAAAGAATCACATCACAGAAAGGTCAAAGGTCATTCAGTCAGAAGGCAATACTGTTAGATCAAGGAGGCCATGAGGCTCAGGGGCTGGACCCACAGGATTGTAATCTGGTATGAGGGGACTAATGTGTTGCCATGAACATGCTCCCTCGAGAAGCAGTCAGAAAGCAGAGGGCGCAAGCGTCCCGTCAAAGCAGACAGGATGACCAAACCTGTGTCAGCTGACGACGTGTCACCACAGCATCATGAGACTCCTCTGTGGGAGACTGCAGGAAGTGGGCAGTCAAAACTTGTCAAGGTGGCAATGTTTGAGAATAAGAGTCTGTCTTTACGACTGGCATATTTAAGTGACAAATCTAATTGTGCTTTGTAATAATGATGTGGAAAAAAATAAGGTGAAACGAGGCCAAAGTGCTTGTGCTAAACCACAGTAGCGTCTAATACGAGCTCCTAAGAGGACACTCTGTGTATGTGACTCATACACAGAGTGCTCTATTTTCAATAATTCAGAAAAAAAAAACCACAGCTCGACATCATTCAGACCTTAAAGGAGTCGATCTGTGTCCAAAACCATAGTCTTAGTACTGCCTGGACAGATAGATTTTAAAACCCCCTCTGGTTTATAAAGCACTAACTCTTATTTAGAGGACATTATTTATTTCTTGTCTTATATATTTATTTTTATTTTTTTTACCACTGTGTTTACAGTTTTTACATTGTCTTGCTTTTTACCCCACTTGCTTTTATCTTTTATCTTATGTTGTTTTATCTTGCTCTATGATTCATATATGTAATATACTTATAATGTCTGGACACCTCCCTCTGTCCCAGGCTTAAATATGTTTCCTTGACGGATTGTTGATTATTTATTTATGTTGTTGGCTGACTGTATGCATGAATGTACACTGTAAAGCTACAAATGAATTCCCCCTTGTGGAATAAATAAAGTTGTCTGAACTGAACTGAACTGAACTGAGTGGTCTTGGGCCAAAACCCCCTCAGGTCTTTCAGTCCCACATGAGGCATCCAGACTCCTCAGGTCGGGTCTGAACAGGATGAGGCAGCTTTTACTCCAGTTTCTAGACTACCAGAGAACCTGAGACCCTCTATCTGTGAACTCTTTTAAAACAGATTTTAAAGCATTTCTTTGTAATACTGTCCTCGTAAGTTCAGCTCCTTGTTTCTCCTCTCATTTTATCTCCTCTGTTCTTTTATTCTAAATATATTTTAATTTTTATCTCATATTTCTGCTTTTAACCTTGACAGTTGTTATCATTTATTGTCTTATGGTCCCTAACGTATGACTTTAATGCATTGAATGTCAACAACGTCTTTCTTTTTTACACCACAAAGGACTTTGAATGGCTAAATGTACAAATAGTGCTCTACAGATAACGTTGCCTTGCCTAATACATATTCAACAAGTAGGCTAGACAGCAAACTGTAGTGATGCAGCTCCTTTAAATATTCTTTTAACAGTCCATCTGGTGTGTAAGTGGTTAATATGTCGATTTTTATGAATTTTATTGCATTTTTTTTAAGATTTATTTGTTGCTTTTCCAGGGCAGGAGGCTCAACAAGGTTACAGTCCACATATAGTCTGCTTTTGGTTACTAATTAATTTATTTATTTATCTACGAAAGCACCATCACCTTCTTTCACCTATTTAAGGTATACAGTAACTGACAATAATTATAGGTTTGAAATACTGTTTACGTGAGACCAGGACACAGAAAGTGAGTCTGTCTGTGACCCCGTTACAATGCCACTGAGCCGTTGGATGTATTGCATATGTTGCAGTGACAATGCTGCTCTGTGAATTATTTATTCATTTTTTCTTTTTAATATATATATATATATATATGTGTGTGAGTGTGTGTGTGTGTGTTGTTTTTGTTGGGTGTTACATTTGTTTCTCAGTTGGTTTTATTTATTATTATTTTTTCTCTTTCTAAATATATTGTTTTAATGTATGTGAGAGTGTACACGTTTAACTATCTTATAAAAAAATTATAAATATATATAACAAGATTTGTTGTTTTGATTAAGTCTTAGTCAAAAAAAGAAAATAAACCAAAAAACATGGTCAAAGAATGATAAATGTATTTGACTTGTCACCCAGAATATTGACTATTTAAGTTGATTTTAAGTTGACAGCACATGGGAGTACTCAAACACCTTCAGCAATTTGATTATTTTTCTTTATTAATTTACATAGAAATGGGACTTTGATTTGTACTCTACCAATAAAACTTAGATTTGTTGTCTTTACAGTGTTTTCTCAGACCTGGTCCCACTTCTCCCAGCTCATCAGCAGAATTGGGTTCACATGGGAGGAGCTCTCCCTCAGCTGTGAGCTGATGAGGGCTGATGACCATCAGCTGGGCTGGGAGGTTATAAAAAGAGGATGTTCGTGGCTTCAGCCAGCTGATTTAGTGTCATGAGAGAGTCAGCACCATCGGTTGGACTTCTCTGTTTTGAGTGGGAATATTAAAGTTTGAGTTTGTGGGTAAAAAAACAAAAACCTCCTCTAGGTTCAAACATTCATTATCAGCTCCCCATTATTCAGTTGGTGTTATTCTTCATTTCAGTTTGTCTATCATTTTGATCAAATTATTAAAAACTAAAAGGCACTTCCCCTCTGTCACCTTTTGTTAAATGTGCAGTTTTACATTGACGTTTCTTTGTGATCTTTTTTATACTCACTTTTTTTGGGGGGGCAAACGAAACAACTGACCCTCTGTCAATCCCCGCCCTACGTTAACTTTTACTAGGTTAGACAAAAGCTGTTGCTGTTGACCTCTTTTCCATGTAAAGAAACTGAAATATCTATTTGACAATCTTTCATTCATTATTAACAGATGATTATTTTTTTTAACTTGGCCAAAGAGAACGATAAAGACATAAATACAATAGAGTATGAAGATAACTCCAAATCTTGAAAAAACTTATAACGTATTTAAAATATTACAGACGTGTGATTTCAGTGATGTCCAACAATAACTGTCCAGGTTCACCATTGATGTTGTCATGGTCCACTACATACAATGGACCTGTTCAGCAGGTATTGTGGTGGTCACTATTGAGTGATGAAATACTTCCACCGCACATATGGAGCTCAGTTTGAAGCCTTTTTATTAGAATTCTACGGTGGCCGATGAGGGCAAATGGCCTACAACGGCTGGATGCAGTTCGAAGAGAGAAAAACAACTCAGCAGAAAATACATCACTTATAAATTCTCATTTTGATGCGGTTGTATTATTCGGTGTTAATGTAAATAATTAATTATTCTTTTCATGATTATTATTGATTATACTTCTATAAAAACTATCACTACATTCATACAGACATGAGGACCCTTCTGAAAATGAGATGCTGCATCTCAAGGGCCTAAACTCCAATAAATGCATACTCAGCAGAGACAAATATGACGAAAACAGGTCTATGATTGGTTCATGGATCTGTCACTAGCTTTAGTTCTTACTTTAGTCCACTTGTCTCTGCTCACCTCTCTTCCTTCACCCAGACACCCAACACAGCATAGTGTGGATGGCTGTTCATCATGAGACTGGGATCCACATTCAAGATTTCCTACTGCTAAACAGAGGTTTCTTGCCACCATGATGAGGGATTGGCTGTATGGACTTATGATTGGGTGCATGTATTTGTATATGCATGTATATGTGTATTTTATATGTATCTACGAATATATGTTTGCCCATAAAACGAAGGGTCTGTCTTCAGCCTGCTCTTTTGTAAAATGTCTTGAGATAACACTTGTTCTGAATTGGCGCTATACAAATAAAGATTGATTGAAAAGATTCAAGTACAGAAACACCACCAAAGGTCAGAATGAAATACAAACACAGAAGTGTGGTGCAAGTGAAAAAACATGCTGCAAAAATAAAAACCAAATGCACAAAACAATCCAAACCCAGAAACACCTGTAAGAGCAGAAATGCAGCAAAACCAACCTTTTGGCAGTGTTTCTGTATTTGGATCTTTTCTATTCTTGAAGCTATTTTCCTCATATTGAACTCCATCCAGCCATTGTAGGCCATTTGCCCTCCTTGGTCACCGTAGAATTCCATCTGGGAGGCAATTTACTCATGCAAAAAGGTAGAACTCGTGCAAGTTTTTCATCATTTTGGTATCGCAGTGGCAGCAGGAAGCCAAAAAGAGGTCATTAAACAGGTTGTGGTTACTGCTGCTGCAACAAACACATCACAGGAACAAGGTGACCAAAAACTGACTGCACCTGTACCTATGCCTCCAGAAATAAACCAGACTACTACAGCATTTTTCAGAGCACTTTCAACCACTGCTGACCCCCACCAAACGCTCCTGTTTCTGCTCCGCCTTGTTCAGTTTCTCTTGTATTTTCTTCGTTAAGTAAGCCCTCCTCTGCTCCTCTTGTTCTCTGAAAAACGATGCAGAGATTTTCCTGCGCAGTCGTCCTGCATAAACCTCGAGGAACACCAGACAGTAGCTCATCAGCCACAAACATCCCAGCAGGAGAGTGACTCCCAGGCTCGGAGCTGAAGTCTTCACGTCACAGAACGATGGTTCAGGGTTGAAGGTCCACCTGTAATCTCTGTGGAAGTTTGTGAGCTCTCGCGTTATGCAGTGGTGAGGGATGATGCAAAAAGCTGGGGGGAACCAACGAACCTGACAGGAGATTAAAAAGAACAATTTAATACATGCTCAATAACAGGGACCACCAATGTTAAACCAAGGGGGCTTTCACGCTAGACCAAACAAACTCGCTTTTTGGGAAATTTCAGTTCAAATGGGGTGCTTTGAAAGCTCACATGTGGTCTGCCTGAAAACAGGGGGTTTTAGTTCACTTCCAAGTGGACAGGGGTGGACAAACAGGTTTGTTGTCCAGGGCCTGGGGGGGGGGGGCAAATCCCATAACTTAACATTGGGCCATATTTTAAAAAAATCATACCTCTGACATCACTTGATGGATTCGCTTCAAAATTTCCATGATAATATATATAATATAACTCTATCATCACGGTCAATTTCATCTGGATCTGATCCAGATTGATGTCATAAAAAACATTTAAGTCTATAATGGCAAATCCCATTCATTTCTACTCGGCTGCTGTGAGGGTTCTGCCCCCTTTACGTCATTATGGGAATTGTTGTTTATTGGCAAACTCACGTCAACATGTTTCAAGCCTACGTCACTACGTTACCCAGCTTCCCTTGAAATGCCAGCGAAAGAGTTCTCCCCATGGACAGACATGAGGGGAGACTCGGCCATCATATCTGAGCGCGTGGTGATCCAGAATTGTATCTTGGCGGAGGTCTGCACTCTCCAAGTGCTTTTCTAGTCTTGAACTAAATTCAAAAGGGTAATTGTTTTTAAATGTAAACTGATTCATTAAATTTGGTTGAATGTAAATGTTTTCACTATTAAATATAAACAACAGTATTTCCATCTGCCTGTATCTGCTCAGACAAACCTGCCACTACCAATATGGCGGATGCCCTGATGTGTTACAGCAGTGGGCCGACAGCCAGCGTTGGGTGTATTAATATACCTTTGGTGAAAGTGTGTGTGCTTTCTCACCTTATAATCAACACTTACGACAGCAGATGTTGGCGGGAAATCCAGTAACCATGGCATGATCATCTGAACTATATAATACACAACGTGGTCCAAGGCTATTATTAAACTTATCCCAATGAAGTATAATGTCACCGCAACTACTGAAAAGAGGCAGGAGGTGCATTCTTGATTTGTTATTTTGCAGCTTGTGGGAAAGGTTTTATTTTTAGCCTGCCTTTTGGTAGCAGCGTGAAGCTCTTTAGAGATGTAGCTATTATCAAACTTCAGTGAAGTGAGGTAAGACTTCAGATAGCGTGCAGATTCAAAGATTAGCAAAGCAACAAAAATAGCCGCAAGGATCCGGTTAGAAAGCAGCTTGTAGTCTTTGAGCAGGTCCCTGGCATGTGAGAAGTCATCCTCCATCTGCCCGATCATTTTCATAAACCTGCTTTTGACTTCTGACACATCGACACGGGTGAAGTGATCTAACTTCCTCAAGTTTGTGACAATGCTGAAGTCCTCTCTTCTCACTTTGATAGTTTCCTCTACAAGGTCTTGCCTCGCTGTGTTCAGAGGTTGTGATGAGTTCAGTAAAGTCTTTGTAAAACCCTCGGCTGTGCACTTCAGGATGCGGGCGACTGCTCCAACATTCACTGAAATATTAGGGACGACATTCAGAACTAAGATCATGACAGAGGCTGAGATGAGGAGTTTGCGTCCCTCTTTTGTGCAGACGGTTGGCAGACACATTGTCAGCACACAGCGCAGAGGATGACACAGGAAGGAGACAAAAAACACAGTCACGCTGTAGATACAGGCGGTCTGAATGGACCCGCCATGATTGTATTTCAGAGTGTTTGACAGCCAGTGATAAAGCAGGCTGCCTGTGATGATGGCGAGAGAAAAACAGAGGAACAGGAGAGCCAGGATGTCTCTGCCAGCTGGTGAGGGTATGGAGTAAACATCCCAGAGATACAGCAGGGCAGATTTAAGAGCCTGTCTGCAAGATCCTCCTCTGTTCCTGAGGAGGAAAAAACACAGAATAATAAAACTTTAAGGTACATTTTGGCTTCTGGGAAATACAGGAGTTTAAAGGAAAGGTCGATGATGAAAAATAAAAGCTCCTCTTCCTATCTGTCCTGAAAGACAAAGCATCATAAACAAGTGGACAATCAGTTTGGCTTAGCAAAGAGACTGAAGGCAAGGTAATTCCTCAGTCCTTCTTTCAGATAAAAGAAGAAAATGAACATAGCCATACCATAAAAAAGGTGTGTACCTATTTTTAGCTACAGACTTGGTTGTGCCCTGCATACCGGTGTGACCAATATATCTGTGTTTATTGAAACATAGTGGAAACATTAACAAGCAGCAAGAGCTTCCATGTATGAATGAACTCAGAGCTTAGAAAAACAAACCCAGAGATTGTTCGATTGCAGTCATTACTCAGAAATATATTGCATAAGGATGTCCTGTATTTTCTCCCAAGAAATGCATGGAGTGGGTGGCCATACCTGTATTATGGCTTAGAGGCAATACAAGCAAATAAGCAAATATTATGCTTCTCATGTGTTTTCTTTTTTACAGCTCAGTGGGTTTTCACTGTTTGGGTGTATTTAAATAACACAGATTTTCTTTTCTTCACAAAGCTGCTTTCGCACACTAAAATTTTGGGCAATTTTTGCCAACTTATGAAAAAACGGTGAGTCATGAGCTTAGTCAGGTCCTGCAGAACTAAGTTAATGTCAGGAGGGCAATACTGATGTTCATTGTGTAGCCCAGCGTTTGATCCAACATGCTTGTAGACATCAGCAAAAGTTGACCTGTGCTTACCTTTGCTACCCTGAGTTAAAGCTGTCTTTATCTTTGTTGGTGAACATTGGAGTCTGCCCAGCCGTAGACTCCTGTTGTACAGCTTGAGGCGCCCTTTTGGAATCAGCTGTCCTTCATCCTCTATGAATGGTGTCAGAATACTGAGACCAGCTGCAGCTGTACTTGGTGAAATGGCATGTACCTTTGCTTTATTACCTCCGCCAAGGAGGTTATGTTTTCACCAGGGTCTGTCTGTTTGTCTGTTTGTCTGTTAGCAAGATTACACAAAAACTACGGGATGGATATACATGAAAATTTTACCAGAGGTGTGGTTTGGTCCAAGGAAGAAGCCATTACGGTGCTGATGGGATCCACAAAAAAACATTGAAGTTTATAATGGCAAATCTCATTAATTTACGGCATTATGGGAATTGTAGTTTATTTGCACTGACGTCAACGTTTTTCAAGCCCATGTCACTACATTTCCCAGCTTCCCTTGCAATGCCAGCGGAGGACTTCTGCTAACACAACAGCTAACATTAGCCTGGTAGATCAGCTCATTGTTTTCCAACTTTGTAACTGGAATGCTGATAACTCGGAGATCATGTCATTCATACTCCCCTCTTCCCAGTTCCGACATAAATGACACTCAGCATTCTCCACATGGACAGACAAGAGCAAACACTTGGCTGCCCAATCGGAGCGGAAAAGCCACTGCCATAACTGAGCTGCTTGGCAGAGGTCTGCGTTTTCTGAGTGCTTTTCTAGTATTGTGTTCGTTGTGACGTCAAATAGGTTTGTAGAGCATCCAGCAGCACCACGCTATGTTAGGCCAAAGTTCCCCTAAGTTGAGTGTGCTCTAAATGCGCCACATCTGTGTTGGCGAATGCTTAAAGTCTGTCTACAGTTAATTAGGGGACCATCAGGAAACATCATACTCCACCAGCATAACATTCCTCTCTGCTTTAGGTACTTCAGTCTGTGTAGAACACAACAAAATTGACCCGGGAACGTACTTTCTCCAGAACTTTGATTTCTCAAATTATTGTAATTTGTGTCTGTTATGCCACATTTACATATCCATGTTTAGTATCCGATTCCGAAAAACTTAAAGACACAATAAATAAATAAATAAATAAATAAAAATAAGCAGAGAAGAGAAACAGCAGGAGGAATGAGAGAAGGTTCAGGGAAAAGTCAGGACGGCGTGCTTATAAAATTTGGAGAAGACAAATGAAAAGGAGAATTTAACTGAGAATGGGTGAACGCTTTTTTGTTAATTATTATATTCTCTCATTATAAAAAATGAAGTGGATAAGGAAGATAGAAGCATACTGAGTGTTGAACATTATTTCATAAATGATGAAAATCAGTTTTCAAAATAAAAAATTTATTTTGAATTTGCCTTTTTACTGATATGTTGTTGTAAGTTTGAATAAGAAAGCAACTAAGCGAAACATTCAAAACATTTAGAATTTGACTTAAAGTTAAGGTTATATCTTATAACATAAAGGCTGGGGTCAGAGGGAAAGCAGCTAGCCCAACCCTATCTTAAATTAGAATATACTTAGACAAACATTGAAATAACACTAACCTACATGTTTCCTATTTAATATGTCCAGCAACAAGTCAAGTCAAAATTTACATATAAAGCACATTTAAAAAAGAAAATATGTCAACCAAAGGGCTGTACATTCCCAACAGGGACAGACAGAATGATGAAAACATGATCACAATCATGAGGCACAAACAAGCAAACTAAAATGGCTAAAATATGGCAAGAAGCATACAATTAAGGGGCAGTCAAGATGAAGCTAAAACCATCAAATCCAATATGATAATAACAAAACATTTAAGGAGAGGTTTTATAACTTAAGTCTTTCACATAAAAGTGGAAATAATAAAAAACACAATTTTACTCCTGCAACCTTAAAATGTAACAAAAACAACAGCCTGAACTTTTTGACATGACTTACCTGAATATGGTTCTGTAACCTCTGTTTAATAAATAATCAAACTGATATGAGATAATGTAAGCCTAAAGAAATGATTACACCTTTGAGGGGTGGCAAAGAGAGAAAAGTCGAGTTCTTACCTGAAAGGTGTAAAAATATTCTTCCTGATAAACGTCATCCTCTGAGAGTATGAGCTGAAGGAAAAAGGATCAGGATGTGCTGCAGGACTTTCCGGGTTAAAAGGGGAACTTCTGAACACTCACTGTCATGTTGGTATTTGTGGGTCGCCTACAAGTTCCCTCAAGGAAATAGATCATAATAAAAAGACAGCTCTTCTCTGTGTTGACTGTAGGCTGCATGACACAAAATCATATGAAGAGTCATGATGCAACCACACAAACAGTGCCACACTGGTCACACTGCAGTTTCATGATGACAAAATTTAACGTAGTTTCTACCTTTTGTTTCATTTACTCACACACTGACTCAAATCTAATTTAAATATTAAAGGTCCCATATTTTGCTTCTTTTCTGCAGTTTAACATGGATCCATGATGTCTTCATGAAATGTTAGTAATACGCTTTGGTCCAAAAAGCCTACGAATAAAGCACAGCTGCATTCTTTCCACGGTCACATAACCGCTCTGTTCAGAACGGCTGGTTTTGAAGGCGATCGCCTTCATATGCCAACGAGCCAGAGCAGCATACATACGGCAATTCACCATAGAGCAGCGTAACTCGAGCAAAGCAGATGCTCCAGCCACACACCGCTTACAGTCCTGAACACATACAAACCCTTAATTCATGCTACCACATACAGTTACAACCTTATGGTTAGAACAGCGAAGCTCTTTTCCCCAAAACATCACAGGCTAACGCACAACATGCTAACCGCAGTGGGATAGCCACAAATTGGCCTACCTTACGGGCAAACATTAGCACAAATGAAGGGACCTGGGCTCGGGTAAAGGACTGATTATATTCAGCCAATCGTTAAGCTTCTCTTTCTGAACACACATGAACCACAAATTCAAGCCATTTAACAGATAACAACGATCCGGTTTCCCCCAAACATCACAGGCTTACGCACAACATGCTAACCACAGTGGGGTAGCCACAACTTAGCCTACCTTCCGGGCTAATGTTAGCACAAACGGAGCAACCTGGGGTAGTTAAAGGAACGATTCTATTCAGCCAACTTTTAAACTTCTCTTCCTGAACACACGAACCACAAATTGCTGCTGTTTAACAGATAACAGCGAAAACATCCCCAAAACATCACAGACTAACGCACAACATGCTAACCCCGGCCTAGTCACTGCAGTGGGACTGATTATATTCAGCCGACTGTTAAGCTTCTCTTGACTAATGTAAGAATGCTCATATACATTGAAGGAGAAGAAACACAGTTTTATTGAAAACGCTCTCTGGAAAGACAGCAACGATTCAGTAAATGTGTTCATCCACACGAAAACGCTGAAAGTGCTGTAGTTTATATGCCAGACCTGTAAGTGTAATGTTGCTGCAGACAGACAACAAAACCAGGGAAGAAGACGTGTATGCACACACATCGTAAGAAATGTGAACAAATGGCAGTGTATGCTGTTCTCCAAACCCTTTTTGCTCACAGTGGTGGTAAAGGAGCAGTAGATTTTGTTTTTTAAGTCATAACAAGCTCAGTAGCTTTTGCAGCATGAACACGTCACCATATACGACCGTTTCTGTTGTCGTTGGGGTTCACGCATTCAGTGTAAGGGAGAGGTGGGTCTATGACGGCATCGTTTCTGAAACTTTCTGTATCCCTTGGCAACACGAAGACACTTAGCCGGTGTTTACAGATTCATCCACTCTGGGACCTGTTTTCAAAAATGTGCGTTTTCAGGCACCTGAAATGCAGTCTTAAACAACTGACAAAGCAACAGTAGGAGCTGATTCAAGCAGATACTGGTGCCGTAAAGAGTGGGAGATGATGAAGTCCTGATGCTAAGGACATCTTCTCTTGTGCATAGAGGTACCCTCTTGTGCAGAGGAGACATGTTAATCACACTCAGAGGAATCTAGAACTCAAAAAAGCAGAATACATGATCTTTAAAGGGACAGTACAGCATTTAATAACATTAATCCACACTTCTCTCTAGGTTTTGGGCTCTGTAAGGGTAAAATACAGGCAGAAGCAGAAAAACTCCAACAGATGAAATTAGGGGGCAAGTGTTTTTAGATATTATCTTTCTCTATCTCCCTTATCTGGTCTATTTGTGTGCTCTTCAATGCAGTAATTCTGCCAAATTATGACTATTAAGTTTTTCAGTCAAACAATAAAGAATAGAAATTAAAAGATGATGGCAGCCCAACATGTAATGCAGCATGACATTAGCTCAAATTCTGTAAACTAAATTTTTACAAACACACAGCTTTTTATTGCTTGATATGGGTAGAGACCCCCCCTTGAAAATGTAATGACAGATTAACAGAAATAATTAATACATAATATTGTTTCCTTTGTGTTGAGTAACTCTTGAAATTTCATAACTCCTGCAAAAACACACAGCTTTGGTGTAAATCTATTGTCAGAGATTGTTTGTGTTGTGCAGACTGTTAGGAACATCCTGTCATGGTCTGTGGGTTTCAGTTGAGCGTTTTATTATTTTGCATTTAAGCACCACAGGACCTTTTGCACCGACCCCACTAACATTGAATAACCACCACATCCTTGCACAAGTTAACCATTGTTTTTAGGGCCGCGTGACTTCTCAGAGTTTACTACAGCAAACAAACATTGTAAGGAATTTACAGCTGTGTGCTCCCTCTGGCTGTGTGTGCATGCTCAGAGGCCAAATGTGTTAAATATGTGTGAAGGCTGCAGCAGTGCAGCCACGGCAAGTCAAAGAGAAGACCACAGGAAATAAAAAGACCAACTGCAACGCCATACATGCTCAAAAACTTTATTTGTAACAGGTATATGAATACGAATCACTTTGTAACAAAATGTACAAATTCATTAGTGCTGATTCTCGCTCTAATATAGAAAAGATTTAAAATGTCTATGGCTCTGAAAACTTCACATGTGCCATATAACACATAAACAAGTAACATCACCTCTTTCTGATTTATCAAAAATAATATATATCAAAATTATTATTCACAAAAGCCTTTCATTCTTCCAGCAGAGGTCAGCCCAGTAGCATCAATACAATCGGTTCACTCTGCAGTTTCAAAAGTATAAAAACCTCCGAAGAGATCAGTTGTCAGGTTTAAAGCCTCCATTTTAAGGACAGCAGAAAATGACACGAAGCAACTTGTTTAAACTTTTAAGATCAGACCTTGAAAGAGGCACTGCAAACTGGTTTAATTCTGACGTCTCTATTGACCTATGAAGCAACTCAATTTCTGGCGGTATGACTGCCCCCTTGAAATCCATCCAAATGACAAAAGCTCATGTACATTTTTTTGAAAGCTTTCGAAGACACAGGACAAACTCAGCAGTTAAATAACAAGAAGACTGATTTTCCAGGGGACCAAAAAGTCAAATTGAAAGCACATACAAGTGAAAATAAGACTAAACCTTTGTTACTCTTTTAACAAGACAAAAAGGGGCTATAATCCAGCTCTAATAAATCCCTAATTTGCCCTCTTAATTCCAGAAGTTTGTTGTTTCAGGTCAGGAAATAAGTTTTTTTGCTCTAGCTGAGGCTGTGGGCTGTGGTCAGGTTTAGAGGTTTCGTAAGTGATCATCCTCAGGTGTCTTATGAACTCAAAAATGTTTACTTGGTAATCAAGGAAACCACTGATGGCCTCAGCAATCTTCCCAACCTTATAATTAATAAGAAACCAGTCTGTGATTTAGAAGCTAAGCTTTTCACTTTTGATAAGAGTTATTTGTCTCACCACAGTCATATTACAGATATTAAAGAGTTTGTTCACTATTTTTTAAGATGGGTTTTATGAGGTACTTGGTACAGTTTTTCAGCAGGCATGGTTATTTTAAGTAATTGTACGTTTAATGCAAAAAACAAAACACAACAAACACTGCTGGATCGAAGGTGTAAAGAGGCATAACATTTCAGAGTGCTTTTTTTTCCATCAGAAGCCTCTGTTTTTGTCACTAATTTACAATGCAGCAAATGGCTACTGTATGTGTTTTTCCACCCGGGTGCATTAATACAGCCCGCTGAACCTTGGTCTGAAGAATTACTTCTTCTGTATACTCCAGTTTATAAAGGGTAAACCCATTCATTCACAGTAAAATAATGTCATTTTCCATTGAGTTAAAACCACTCATATGCTTCAGTATAAGTTTCCTTCCTGAGTCCATAGAGCGAAACAGCAACTGGCAAAATCAATGCACAACGTCGGAACAACACATAGCCATTTGCTGCATTGTAAACTAGTGCCAAACAGACAAACAGAGACTTCCTGGAGAAAAAATAAATTGCTCTGAATTTTTTGCCCAATCGTACGTTTGACCTAACGTAGTTTTGTGGCTCATGTCAAGTTAAACTCCCAAAATAACACAAAATATCTGTACCTGCTAACAGCAACATACATTTTTGGTCATCTGGACTCATTCTCCTTAAAGGTGCAACACTGCTGGGAGCCCTTTCAGCCACTTCACTGACTGTTGTCAAGTACCTCAGACAACCCCACTACAAAAATACTGTACTAATCCTTTAATAGTAGTGACAAAGGAGCATGGCTATATAACCGTATTGGTATCCTATCAGTCAGAAATAATGATTTTCAAGGACAGTTGTTCTTCTCACTCCCCATGCTCCCACACTAAATACACATCCTTACAGTCGACATTTTTTACAACACAATGAGTACCATTTTGTCCACAGGTGGTGCCACAATCAGCATAAATTAAAGTTTCTCACAGACATTCTCAAACTAACAGTTCACAGTATAAAGTCTTCACCCTTCAGTTCTGATGTCAGCGTGGTGTCTACAGACTTCTGCTCCTCCTACATGTTAAATCTTTTACAGTCTTTTGACACTTCATCTATCCTGAGCTTACATTATCAGTGTGTAGCATTGACTGAGTGGACAGGTGGGAATTGGACACCTATAGGCACAGCAGACTTGTTGATGGGGCGAGCCCACTCTGGATACGTGTGCAAGTCAAACATGGTGACACCCCACGTGTTCATGGCAAGAGCGACTGAGAGGACACCCAGAATGTTCATGACGAAGCCGGTCTTCACCTGAGAAGATAGGTACAAACACAAAGAAAAGTAATGATTTCAAGTGTCACCTTGTGCATTTTTAAGTGCAACAAACCCCCTTTTCAACCTTAATATAAGCAACTTACGTCTTTGCATAATAATTACAAAATGATGTTAATCAAGAGAATATGTCTGTTTCAGAGTAGCTGGCACTGAAAGTGTGGTTAGTCTCTCTGCTGATTTGGGTGAAAACCTTTAATTTCCTGGCATGTCTGTTAAAAATCAAAAACTTATAGCATTATTAAAGGTGAGGGCTTTTATTGTGAAAATCTTGTTAAACCAAATCAAGTGATATGTTAATCACTAATAAAGCTTAACATACTGAAGATACCAGCGAGTTTGAAGAGTGGCAGAGATTTCTGTTGCTTACATAACCAAGATTAGGTTTGCACCTCCTTGTTCCAGCCATTTTGGACTTAAAAAGTGACTTATGGGGTTCAACACAGCTATTCGCAGCTGTCCAAGATGATTGCGGTAGAAATTCAATTTGCTGCAGCACTGTGTAATGAGTCAAATCAATCTATTTCAGCACAGTCTGTAACAAAGCCAGTTGAAGCTCTGCAAAGCAAGCAAGCTTACTTTAAGTTGCTGATATTTGCAGGTATTAACCATGAAGAGAAGAGAGAACACATTTACCACAGTTCTATGCAGCAACTTATGTTCACTGTAAACACACAGAGTGCACTTGGGGTCGATCAGCATGTGAGTGCCTGCTCTACTTTTTGGATTTCACCAAGGAACGTGGAGAAGACTGGATTCAAGCTGAGTTGTCTGTGTCACAAATCACTTGTGTTTAAATTGGTGATGATGGTGTTGTCCAAATCTACTTTTTGGAAGAAAATTAGTGGTGCTGTATCATAACCAGTTTGCCTTCCAGCACTGGTGCCTGGTGCAAATATGATAATCTTACCATATCTTTGACCATGAGATGTCCTGAAGCAAAGGCGATCGAGTTTGGAGGTGTGGAAACTGGCAGCATGAAGGCGTATGAACATCCGATGGTTGCAGGTATCATGAAGTACAGAGGGTTCACCAAGACATGATTTGCCTACAGGAAGTCAAATCAATCATATTTAATATGAACAAGGATTGTTTAAGTCAAGAGACAATGAATTAAAAATGTCTTTAAATATTTTATACTTCATCCTAAGCTGTGGGGCAATGCACCTTACCCCAAAAGTCTTTTGTATGGTTTCATAAAGCAGCAACAAAGAGACAAATTTCAGTCTATCAGAGGTTTTTTGAACAAATGCAACTATTTGGCATGGATATCTGCATGGACTAAGGGCCGAAACCATGCTTGCAGCTCTGTAAGGCTTTCTCTCCTTCATGGTGTTGCTTTCAATATGAAAATGCAAAAACAGTGGTTTATATGTGATATGGGCTTAATCTTTTTCAATGTGTTAGTATGATTTAGACAAAAGATACATCCAAAGCTTATAGTTTAGCTGCAAGCCACAGTGTTCAAGATGTAAAGAAATCAAGACGGTGACTACAATAGATTAAAACTTGACTAACATCTGTGTAAAATTTCATGATGATTCCAAAAGATGTTGTTACTTTGTGAAGGACATATAAGCTCAGGATATTTAAAAATAATATTTTGTACGTTTTTAAGGAAGAAGTAGCACAATAAGTTTAGCGAACACTCTTCCAATTTATTATCACAAAGACCAAGGCTAATTAAATCAAAAGTAGAATTGAATCTTCATACAATCAGAGCTAAGAGTTAATATTTGGTTGTGATAAAGATGAATGTACCTTTTACACAGAATTCTGGATGTTTAAGGTTGATTTAGTTTTTAATATAAGTGGGAACTAAGGTCAAAGAAGCTATACATCCTGTCACTGATTCTCTGAATGGTTACTTTGCAGTATCAGCGCCATTTCAAAGTACAAAAGCCTAAGATAATAATTACTAACAACTGCAGTTAATGTCCAACAGAAAACAAACCCAAGAACATCTATTGCAAGAGTTTGACAAGTTTACTAAGCTTCTGACGAAGGATGAGGTTGGCAAAAAAAACAAACAAAATAACATGTAAGACATCAACATTCTAATGGTGAGACCTACCAGCTCAGCAATGACGGGTAAGAATATGATTATTGTAGCCGTATTACTGGCAAACTCGGTGAAAGAGGCCAGAAAAGCAGTGATCAGCATCACAGCTGCAGCAGGAGGGACCTCGGCCAAAGGCTGGAGGTAACCCCCGATCCATGCGGCAAGTCCGGACTCCTGCCAAGAGCCACAAGAACCGGGTGAGAGGTCAGAGAGCACATCCAAACATAATAAAGCAAAGTGAAGGACAGAGCCAAACAGAGCAGAGACACACAGAGGAGACACGGCAGACACACCAAAGTTACAGGTTTATGATGTGAAACTTTGGGGTTAAGGTAAAGTGACTAAATCTGCATTTAGACTGAGGAAAAGTGAAGAAAAGTCCATCTCCATTGTTTTGTTACCTGAAGGCAGATAAGCTAACAGACAGGAACTTGTTAGCCTAGCATATCATGAGGACTGTGCTTCAGAGTAGATAGCAGGCATATCTGCCAAATGGCGACACCAGCAACTAAAAATTTTGCCAGTTTTATACAGTTTGTGAAAAATTGAAAACAGAGAAAAAAAGCTTTGTGTTGAAATATGTAACATTTCATAAACATTTTAATCCTGTAATCTTTTAACAAGGTTACAGGATTGCAGAACACAATCACCCCCCAAAAGTTTCATTAGGTGCTATGTTATGGTAGAAGATAGGCCTGGGCAATGTATCGAATAGATCAATTAATTCACATGTCTTGTTGTAGAAGATTTTACAAAACTGAAAATCAGTATCTTTTTACATGACTTACTCCACCACTCATTTTGCTCCCTCTGGGCCACCATAGTTTATGCCTTCATTCTCACAGCATTTGCTAAAATTGTGGTTTTCACTGTTTTTTTTTTGCACTGGAAGGCCTTGTTTGTTCATGCAAATGTCTAGGCTTGTATTTGCTTTGTTTATGAGATCACACAATGATAAAGGAGTTACATGTTTATGATTTATGACAATTGTGCAACTATCAATGTCAAATATAAATATACAAGCTTTTCCATGGCCAAAATGCATTGTGTGCCTTTGTCAACAAAATCACAGCCTGCACTTTAATTCTAAGATGGATATTCAGTTTACTTTGCTTACTTTTGTGACACTGTGATAAAATTAAAGTAAACTAGTTTTGTCAAATTTCTGTCATTTAAGTTCTTTTTAACCAGAAATTAAGTTTTGTGTAAAAAAAAAATTGAGATTTTATTTTTGGGCCTTATCACCCAGTCGTCATAGAACATTAAAAATCAAAAATCCTTTATTCAGTTTTCTTATTTTTCTTCACCTAATGTGAAGCAAACTGAAGTTATTTTGGATACTGTATTTATTTCCATATACTATGTCATTTTTATTGGATTGCCCAGTGCTTAATCATCAGTTTTAGAGAAATGTGGCCAGTTTTCAAGTTTCAACAACAGATAGGTCAATTCTAACCCATCATCTCCATTGGGCAGTAGTGTTTGTTAGCATCTAGTGTCTCGGTATACGTCTTACTGATCCTGTAACATGAAAAAAATGGTAATGTTAGCAATTTTGTACTTTCAGGCAGACAGAAGTTGTTGTTGTTGTTGTTAGCATGAATGTTAACATTGACCTTGGTCTTACAGTAGCCTGGCTAATCAGTTAATGCAGCTTTATAATTATTGTGGTAAAATCTATCATGCTTACCTCACAACCTTTGGCCATAGCAAAGCCACCTCCGAGCAGCATAATGATATTCCAGGGAACAGATTCCTGAGCTTTCTTCCAGGATAACAGAGGGATATATGGAGTGTTTAAAGCTGAGGAAATAAAATGTAAAGAAACACTCAAAAAGTACTTCAGTTTTAGATCATAATGTTATCCTTATTTTCCATACTTCAGTAAAGACTGAAACTTTCAGCACTTAAAGGTTTAATAATGTTTTTGAGGGGAAATATTTCAGATATGTTTTGTTCCAGCAATGTTTCAGAAACCAACAGACTTATACTAAGTTAGTACAAGATACTGGCCATATGCAGCCTTGTCAGCATAGTAATTATTGACTCACAACCACACTTTTAGATTAAGTTTACTTCCAAACCCAGTACAGAGGGGCGTGTTTAAATTCTAAAGTCTTTTTAGAACCATGTTGTTTTAATCAGAAATGTGACCACAAGAAAATCATGCAAAACAGCTCCTTCAAGAGCCTTTTGTGTTAGCAAGAGACATATGTGATTTTCCCTTTAATGTTTCTTCCTAAAAACATACCTATATTAAGTGGTGGGTTCTATGTTTATATATTTTTTTCCTGCATCCTGGGATTTATTAACCTTGTGCAGCAGTTAGATCCGCCTGATTCAGGGTCTGTAATCAGGCGGATCCATGTCGCTGAGCTCCAATCTACAATGACTGTGAGTGGCCAAAACCGGGACAACCCAATCAGTGTCTTTGAGAGCAGGAGGAGATGTGAGCTACAAGCGAGACGACTGCAGGAGGTGACTAGTCACACAGAGATTAGCATCGAGCTAACGGCTTCGGTAGCTGTTTATCAGACCTGGACCACATTTCTTTATTAAATGAAAAAAAAACAACACCCAAAACATTTCTCGATGGAAGCAGAGTGAAAATATCCTTTCTAACATGTTTTGGTGAGAGTTTTTCTACGTAGTGGCTGATGTTCTGTATTTTTCACCACGGCAGTAGCGTTGCCTACCACACATTTTCTGATTGGCCTGTAATGAATGAGATTGACGGTACAATCATCCAATCACCTGCTGGATATGCTTTTGAAAGGTTCTCAAACACTTTCTATGGGTTGCTGCCCAGATGGACTAGTCAGTTGTATTGTATGGTCCATCTGGTGTCAGATTAGTGATTTATTTGACTCGCTGAACATAATAAGCACAACCATGCAGACAAGTAGACAAGTGTCCTTAACCCATACTTTGCACATGCTTACAGTTGGTGAGTATGCTCGCTCTCTCTCATTCTCACTAACACAAACACACGTGCACAACAAAACCCCAAAGTGTGACAGCATAGTTCTGAGAGATTATTCTAATCAGAGAAACAGAGAAACTGTAGTTTGAGCCGACTGCAGACTCTCTAATCTACATTATTAACATTCCTCCACTTATTTGCAGCATTTTGCAATCGTTGAACAGACTGACTTTAAATCTTTACTAATATTCAGTCATTAATATTACCTGCTGACCTAAAAAGTAACCCAACACGCCTCAAACAGGGTGCTTTTACTTTTTGTATCCTTCTTACCGCTCTTAGATTAGTGCAAATTCAATCTCAGTTTATTTATGTCATGACCTTAATTCTCTTACTACAAGCAAGCACAAAAGATAAGATAAGATAAGAACCACAACTGAAATCAGGTAACCAAGTTTGGTGAATTAAATATTAACAGGTGATAAAAGCCTAACCTTTAGGGTCGAACCACCAGCTCAGAGAGGGTTTCTGCGACGGGAAGAAGAACAATAGAGAAACAATGATAACACCGGTGACTGCATCTGAGACGTACCTGCAGGACAAAAAGAGGCAATGATACCTAAATATAAATTATAGGTTTCAGAAGGAGATATCTGATGGGCTTTCTAATAACCACGGATAGGTTTTTGACAGGGAGTGATGCCACACAAACAACAAATCCCACAGTGTGCTTTTGTCAAATGTGACTTTCTTACCCTTTCTTAAAATACACAGCCCAGCCGGTGACAAACTTAGGATCTCTCGTGAACAGGAGAACAGCAAAGAGGATGAAAAAGAAGGAGATAGATCCCTCTGCAAAACTGAATGAGAGCATAAAAGCAGAATAGTTTAAGGGTGTGTGACATACATGAAGTCATCCTCTCTGTAATACATGAGATCTGAAGACATACACGAGTCCTCACTTTATGGACCCTAGTTTTCTGTAATCCTCCTCTATTAGAGCCTTCGCTCTGGCCTCTGCCTCAGCTCGACGGTCACTTTTCTTGAAGCACAATCTGGATATGAGAAAAACATAATAAGAAAGCATTCTCTATGAATAAATGACATACGATTTCTGTTTTTGTTGTGACCATAAACACAGTCAAAAGTGGACTAAAGACATGTTGGGACAGTTTGGAACATTAATTTGTTAACAGGGACCACAGTCTGCAGTCTTGTTCACACACTTCACAGGTAAACCACATCATATCACATTAGAAAAGGTGGGTTGGTTCCTTGTTTATTGCTCCTCCACTAACTATGTTTCCCTTATGCCAAGGTCAGACAGCACAATTTATTTTGCCGGTTATAACGGTCACTATGTCAGATAAGACAACCACAGAGCCATAAAATCGTGCTGTGACTTGCCAAACAAGCATGACAGACAACACAATTCAAACCAACCACATATAACAACTGCTGTAATGTCACTAGAAGACGTAGGGGTACAAAAGACAGCAAACAAACACTGTATTTAGAGTACTATACTTTTGTTTTTCTTTCCAAACATGATGATTAATCACCTTAATGATAAATGCAAGGAGAGGGCTTTCACACCGGCACAGTTCTGGTTCTAGAACCAGTTCCATTCTGGATTCTCCAAACCTTGGTGATTTCTAGCGAACCAGCCTGCATCCATACCAGTTTAAGCGGAACGAAAGTGGGAGGGCGTTATTCCGTGTTACTCAGTAACCAACACATCAGCAAAATAGTGGATTGCACCGATATTCTAAAAGCATTTGTTGCTTTACTTAAGGTTTATGTTTTCATCCAGCAATCAAGCAAACAACGACTGTTGATGATGAGGAGACATATAAGACATACTTGGAAGGCATGTGGTTCGGAAAAAGTGTGTATATATTCCTCTACTTCCTTTACTCCCTGCTCATTTTATAAACGCAGAATACAGCACGCCCACAGATAATGTCACGGTTCACAAGCTAAAACAAACTTTTTTTGGTTCTAGCTGTGAACCAACTTTTCAGGTTCTGAACCCGTTTTTTTCTGGTCTGAACACACCGTCCGGTTCAAAATTAGGTTCAGGAAGCAGAACCGACGTGGAGGCGTGTCGCTGTGAATGTGTGACTCACACATTTAAGGTGCCTCTACTGTTCTCTATCTCTATCATTTCTCTTGTAACAGTCTGGTGGTAGTTCCTAAACAATATATCTTAAAGGCAGGATGTTGTTTTCGCGGTTCTATTTAAAACATTTTAACTCATAGTTCACAAAGCATCAACTTTGGTCTGTTTACAACTGTGACTGTAGCACATCCAGAGCTCTCTCTGCTCTTGGTCGATGTCTCTGACATGAGGCAACAAATATTAACGTAGGAGGCAGGACAGAAATCAAGCCTGCTAGACTTTCTGTCCTGGAGTTGTGAGGCACCCCAGACTGGTCTGTTGTTGTTGGACATTATGACACACTACACAAGATGGAACCAGGGCCATAATCAGCTTTGAGGTCATCGAGGTCTGGACCTTGGTAATATTTTCTAAAACAAGACTAAAAATACTGATACCAATCAATGAATGTGGCACTTGAAGGCTTTTACTTGAAAAGTCTTATACAGGAAAAACACAGAGTCATAACCTCCCCTGCACACGACCACTGATTAGCTTGGGTTCTGACCCTGGATTACTTTCACTCTTCATTCATCTCCCTCTGTTCATAAAGTCCCACTGCATTGTATCACCATGTGCTTGTGGGGTAGACCATGCTGCCAGCACCACTTTTCAACAGCTTTTTGCCCTTGTTAAAAAGTGAGATACTGTGTAGTCCATGAGCCTAATGGAGTGCAATTTAATGAAAATATTTCCTTAATCAGCTTTTCCTAAACTTCAGTACACTGCAACCGATTTTGAAATTGAAAATTATCTGGGGTCCAGCTAAGCCCTGTTAATTCAAGATTCCAGATTTCTTTAATGTCAGTCAAACTATATACCAACAGTACACAGTAGAACAAATTTATGATGCACCAGGCTCAAGATGCTAAGAACCAGAAACCATAACATGAAACTCATACTATCCAACACCTGATGTTATTGCCACAGACAGATTTGTTTTGTACATTTAGTTTATCATACTTTTTTAAGTGTTACTCATCAATTATGTATCAATTGTGCTTATGGTTTTTATTTGTTGGGAATGACCTCTTACGGCTCACCTCCAGCCCAAGTTTGGGAAGCACTGTCTTGAGTGAAAACATCAAGTAGCATCTGTGGGCTTGTTCTACCAGGCAGAGTACAATGTTTGCACTGATTCTGCATCGTCAAAAGTTGTTCTACAGCCTAGTTTTTACAAAGGTTATGGTATTAACCTGCTTTAGTATCATCTAGTTATGCTGTTTTGTTGTATAAGATGATGAGATGTCTGAAACACACCGAAACACCTCGATGTGTGTGCAAAGATTAACCTAATGTTCTGTCACTTCATATGATGTACAAATCTTCAGACTTACTCAGTAAATAGCCAGCGTGAGCACACATGTTGGTGTATTACATCCATGTATTGTAACAGGATAAACATAATTTTTATTTTTATGAGCAAGTTTTTGGAACCCTTCCTTCCTGCGTCCTTTGTGATTGTATAAATCCTCTGAATCTTTGAAAAAGCAAATATCTGACCCTGCATTACCTCGTGTTTAATCCTCCATAGAGAAATGAGATCCAAATCCATCCTAAAACCAGGAAGAGAAGCATTAACGGGAAGGCAAAGGCAAACCAGGAGCCAAAGTTGATCAGGTCACATTCTGGAAAATAGCTGGAAAGCAAAGAAGTTGTTTTTATTTGATTGAAAAGATTGTTTTAGGACACTTCACGGTTTTAGTGTTTTATAAAATCACCACCTTTTCAGCTGACCAATCAGGATGAGGTTTGGTGCGGTGCCGGTCAGCGTGGCTGTGCCTCCGATACTGGCTGCATAAGGAATACAGATCAGGAAACCTTTCCACACCTTCAGCTGATACTGAGCCTCTGACTGGATCTCCTCTGCTGTCATGGGGTCACTCTGCTCCTTTCCATCTGGCCTTTTGAAATTTAAGACATGTTAGCATATTAAAGATTATTTTACACAAACATGACACCTGAGCGAGTTATCAAGCACAGCAACAAGAGCTTCTCGAGCCTCCAGACAAATACAAAGAGGATGCTAACTTGTGTTTGCAAAGAGTTTTATCTTAACGAAGTTGTCAACTGCTATGTCCAAGGCTAGCTTAGTCAGCTAAAAAGTAAAGCTAGCTATATTAATTATGAAACTGGAAATTAAGATATAGACAAAAGAAATCTAAAAACAAGTTTTAGATGTGCATGTTATTGGAGAGCGACTTCTTCAGTTTATTTTGTCAGTTTGTTCTGATTACAGAAGTCTTTATGGTTAGCAAGAATAGATATGCTTTATATTTGTTGTCTCCATGCTGCTCTGAATGGGGATTGTTGAATTTTGTCGACTTTACTGTTTTCTTTGATTTCTTTGTTGGGGTGTTTATGGACAAGAATCTGTCAGTACGATATTTATCGCAATACATAAGTTTTGATACAATATATCATGATTTGTCAAAATTACTATGAACAGGGGATCATCACAATTTATTCACTAGTGTTTTTTAATGTTTGTAGCATTAAGAACCCAAAATATTGTATGTTTTAAAAAATACAGCTTTCAATTAATGCCATTTCTATAAATAATGATCCCTGTAACATTCATGAACTTCAATACAAATCAAATATTAAATGTTTCCATAAATTATTAAATAATAAACTTGATAAACTCAGGATACTGAACTATAAATATCTATTCAAGGACTTTTATCTTTGACATTGCACTTCTTTATTGGACTGATTGTTTTTATTGTTTTTTATTTATATTTTTTAATATGTTACGGTTACTGTGGTTTGTTTCTGTTTTTATGTGCAAAGGGCTCCAAAAAAATTACCAGAGGGATTAATAAAGTTGTTTTGATCAAATTGAATTGCCTTAAAATAATGCCATATTGTTATGTTTTGTTTATAGTGTGAGTGTGTGTGAGTGTGTTAATGTGAAGGCAGATAAGTGTCTGCAGTCTCGGAGCCCAAGACCAGCTACAATAAAATGTATGATAAAGTTTTATATTACTGTGTTTGATTGTGTTGGGTCCCTTTATGCCATATATTATACCGTACTTTCTTGTATCACATTGGATTTAATAGCACAGTATCATGCCCTCTTGATTTGTTTCATTGGGTAACGTATTGTAAAATACTGCATCATACAGTACTTTGTCATATTGAACATCCTCCTGTGTTTAGTATACTTAATCATAGTTTTAATCTCATTGTCTTATATAAACCACATTACCAAAATACAGTTGTGTTTAACTTACAAGTCTGTCGACAGCATTTGTTTCTCTGAGGGCACTGAGGGCAGTGAATGCAGTTTCACAGAGTGGCCTGAAAGGACACAAAACAAAGAGTCATGCTCACATGCAGTCGTGAAGTAAGTTAGTGTAGTATGAACACCATCAGATCCATTCAAGAAGCCCAGCGTCTGGCTTCTGATGAATCCAACATCATTAATCACTGACTGTTTCCATATTGACTAACGATGGATCTGAAAACTTTGTGTTTTGGAAAAACTGTACAAAGTTCATGTCTTAGATCACACATTAAACAGTCACGCAGACAATGTTGAACATCTCAACAGCCTGTCTGCTGGATACCGTCATGAGGTTTGGACATTTTCCATAAACAACAAATACAAGGTTTTTTTTAAATGGCCACAGCGGAAAAGGCTTAAAATAAAACACTGAAGCACAATCAGTACATTAATTGGGTAACTGATATAACACCATGTCAACTAATTGTTTGAGCAACACCAAATTTGAAGCCTGAGGTTTGGCATTTTGGCTTTGGAGGAAAAAGTGAATTATTTGGACATATGGGTGAGTACAAAATGATTCTCTCCTATTCTGACATCAGAAACGTGACAAATATGAGATATTAAACCCTTTTTACCTCATTTACATTAGGTGACGCAATAATTTACAAATAAGAATGATAACATATGAATGTGGACTTTTTTTGCTCTTGCGTTCTGGCTTCACTTGACGAAGTTCCCATGTTAAGGCTGTGTATCTTCAGAAAGACTGGATACAGCCTACAATCAATCATTTGGCTAGTTGTTACTAGCAACCTGATTTAACCAATATTTACATATATTTTGATCTTGACCAATGTTAGGAAAACAGCTTATTTTAGTCTAAGAGTACAGTAGTTCTTTATAAAATGTGTTTTCACAACAGTGCAGTCACTTTAGCTCTGCCATCACTATAGCTTTATGGCATAACTTTCTACTCATCTCACAGTCAGGCTAGGTCAGGTGTAGGAGCACATCACCATTCATCATTCCTGATGACTCATCTGCACCACCAGCAACATTAACGCTACTTTACGCTTCATAAAATTTAAGGGTGCAAGGGTGCAAACCCCACACCCTGAAGCTCTGAAGCCAAGGGACATCAGCCCCTTCAGCTGCGTTACCAACTGCTGTAGACAGCTGCAAAGCCCTAGGAAGTCAGCAACTTAACAAATTTCCAAGCATGGTTCAGTCAGGATTTGAACCAGCCACCCACAGTCCCCAGCTCAGCCTTTAGGGACTGAGCTCTACCACATTACTGAGCTACACTACCCCCCAGCACCACAGGGGGGATCACTTTGTCCCCTCAGTAGCCCCTTGTGACATGCGGAAGGCAAAACAGGCCCAAAAATGTACAAATATTAAGCTTTGTACTGGTAGTCTGTACAGACTACACTTAAATTTTGGTTGATGACTATTTTGTCTGTGAGGTACTTGTCAGATAATGTTCATGTCAGGCCCAGGGATTTTTGTTTTTGCTTTAAAATCCTCAAAATATTAAGCTAGTACACTACACAGCATTTAGCATACCGTTGATAATATCTCCCTCGGTGTCTTCTACGGACTTGCATTTCTTCTTCAGCGTCTCCAGGTCTCCAAACAGACTCTCCAGGATGGCGTTAGCTATGGGGAGCATCATAGCCGTTGTTGCTGTGTTACTGAGCCACATAGACAGGAAAGACGAGGTCAGCATCATTCCCAGTATGAGCCTGGAGGAAAAAAAGAGAAATTTAATGACTTACGTTTAAAGCATGAGACTGGTGTTTTTCACTTACATCCAACAAATTCCATATCAGTCTATAATCAATCATTTTTAGTGTAACTCTATTATCTTCGTTGGTCTGAAGAATTCAAGACTGTAGACATGCTTATCAAAAATACACTTTGAAACTGCTTGAATTTGTCTACAGATAGACCATTTAGAAAATTAATGCAAATACTGTCAACATGAATATGATCTATAGTACCTGATTAAAGCAACAATATGTAACCTTTCACCTTGAAATAGTGGTTTCAGAGTTGATTTAACAATAGACCAATTTTCATTTGTCCATTATTAATCGCAGTCACTCTCTTCCTCCTCTTGCCCTCATCTGTCTCAACTTCAGGCCATCTCTAAGCTACAGCCATTGTAGTGCTATAAAGAAGCCATACTTCTTACAGCCATTGTGACATGGAGCTGAGAACAGTATCCATGTTTCTCCCTGGTGAAGGTCATTTCACTCTTTAAGTTTGATTCTGCTGTTTTAAGGTGGAAAAGTTACAAACTGTCACTTTAAATCCTTCTCCAGCTCTTGTCTTGTTGCAGTCATGAGTGATGCGTTTTCTCACCATGCTGGTTTCACTCCAACAATAGTGAGGACCTTCAGGGCGATTCTTCGATGAAGACCCCACTCCTCGATGGATGAGGCCATAATCAGGCCGCTGAGGAAGAGGAAGTTGGTCTCGAGGAAATACTGAGGGCAGAGTTTCTTGGATGGGAGGATTCCCAGTGTCGGGAAGAGGCAAACCGGGAGCATGGCAGTGACAGCCAGAGGAAGAGCCTCTGTGCACCAGAAGATGGCCATCAGCACCACCACGTAAAGACATTTTCCCTCCTAAAAGATAAGAAACAGAAGGTCAGTCACGATGAGGGAAGTCCAGGAACGGAAACAGAAAATGACAGTTACTTCATCATCAGGTCAGGGAGTTTTACAATTTGTTGTAAACATTGTTGGGCGGTAACTTCTCACATTTTTGAGTGAGCAGTAAAGTAAAGTATAAAAACTCATAAAACAGTAATATTATTGTAGTTACTAATCAAAGTTATGATAGTTACTGTGGTAGTGTTTGTACTGATAACATAAAGAATGAGAGGTGGAAAGTGAGCTGCAATTTCAGCAGCTAAAAGTATTTTCTTTATTTTAAGACTGTGTTAGTGAAGGTGACAAAGATCATTATTTTCTGTTGTAAACTGTTTTGAACCTGTTGTAGTTCAGCTTTTTAAGGAGTAAAAAGTAATGAGAAACCTTTGAGCAGAGTAACAAGTTACATTACATCAATCATTTTGTTACTCACAAAAATAAATCATAAACAGACGTATACAGTCAGAATTTCTCACAAAATAGTCATTCATGAAATGGGATCCACCAAAAGCTAGCCAAGTAGTTTATTATATTACTAAGAAGAAATAATTAATTGCAGTTCTTGAGTAACTTGCCCAAAACTGGTTGTAAGGAGCATAACGTTCAAAACATTACTTCTCCCTTTCTGATTCAAGAGCACTGACTGCAGCAAGAACTGGATGAAGTCAGGCAACGTCAGTCTTTTAATTAATAAGGGGGCTCTGGAATGTTGTTGAAGCTAATCCATGGGAACTGCCGTACTATACATGATGTCTCAACCAAAATTTAGATAACAGTACAGACAGACAGAGAGGCCGAGTTAAGGCAAAACTTAAGGATGTCTGACAAATACCAATCAGGCTTGTATACATGTCAATCATGTCTCTAGCGATCACAGCTGTTTAACCTTAACTATAAAAAAAATACTCCTGTAGTGAGAGCATTTCCGTATTTAAAATATTCATATAGAGGCTGTTTGTTGAACCTGGCTATAAATGTGTTTATTTAGGCTGTAAAAATATCTGTACCCGCACACAATCATTTACATTTTGGATTTCCTGCAGCGGGCCTCATGTGGACACTTAAGGAACTGCAGTTTGGCTCTTCAACAATGGCCTCATTTTTCAGGCCCAGGGTTGGTGTTCATTCTAGAGCAATAAGAAAATGACATTGATCCACAGTATTCAGGACTGTGGAAGTTTGGATCATAATATTTACACATCTTAATGCACAATGAAAGTCAATATTCACCATACAAACTATTATTTTACTTGCTAAAAATGCAGATGGCTGTGATGTTTCTGAGCAATTTCACATGGACAATGGGAAGCATGACCTCCTCTCGCTAGTTTCCATCCATCCATTATCTATTCCGCTTATCTCTTTGGGAGCTGGAGCCTGTAACAGCTGACACTGGGCGAGAAGCGGGGTACGCCCTGAACTAGTCCCCAGCCAATCACAGGGCCACATAGAGAGACGGAAAGCCATCCATGCTCACACTTATACCTAAGGGCCATTTGGAGTCACCAATCAACCTAATAGGCATGTTTTTGGTGAGTGAGTGAGGCACAAGCACCACTTGCTACACCATGCTGCCATCTTGCTAATTTCTTTAGTTTAATTCTTTATTCACCATCAGATGTTTTAAGTACAATTTGTTTGGAAAACTACTCAAATAGAGAAACATTCAGTCATGACTGTCTATAGTTATCAGTAGAATCTCTTATCTCCTGCAAATAACAAATGTTTTCTGTGGAGATATTATATTTTAAATGTTTCTCAGGGCAGATTTTGACATGCTTTATTCACCCTAACAATCTTTTGGCATTTGAATCTGATTTCGTTCTAATACAGGTTGAGTTAAGAGAAGGGCCACATGTGCCAGACTTAGAAACACACAATTAAAAGAAAAACAAAATAGACTCATATAGAAACAAATATTAGGGCGAGTGCTGTGCTGGGTCAAGGTGTGTCAAGACTGCACACTTCACAGCTCTGGTTACTTTATGACAGCAACACATTATCATTGAGGTGATTCATATTTGCGAGAATTTTGATAAGAATACAAGGATGATACTGACATATTTCCTTATTACATGAGTACATATTTTTGTTTTCACCGTGCCAGCAGGTGTAAATTAGCCTGTAGATGTGGACACATAAAACACAAAGAAAATATGATGTGGGCTCTTTTCAGAGGTCTGGAGGAGTTTGACCATAATGCAGTGTGACTCTGCACACTGGTGCTTCAACAAACGCAGCTGCTGCCCTTTTCTTCCCTTTTTGCCCCTCAGAAAACCTGCATTCACAACAGCAAGAGTGTGCCAAAAATACAACACTATTAATAAAATAATTTGAAAAGTTTGGTGCTTTTTGGCAACAGGGCTGTGAAGTGAGTACTGCCAGGTCACTGTTTGGTATGTGGTCTAAATCAGTGGTCCTCAATTGGACAGCCCTAGGACCACCACCTCTTCAATAAGTAACTACAATCCAAATTATGAAAATTTTCAACATCTTGAATTTTATATCCATACATACATATATATGTATAAACCAAGACAAAACAAACCTGTTTAAAAAAAGGCCCCTGAAAGACAATGCAACAACATCTTATTTTACTGTTTTCCATGATAACTTGTTCATTTTTGTTGTTTTCTAAAGATCTAAATAAATTCACTCACTGCATGATGAATTCGGTTTTGTCATCACAAGATGAGGTGATGAAAAAGTCAAGATCTTTAGAGCTCAACAGGATTTTTAACCCTGCAGTGCAGATGGATCAGCTTAGAGTTTAGAATAGATGTTAACAGCTTCAGTAGCAGTTTTATCAGATCTGGACTGTATTTCCTTACTAAATAAAAAAATGAATAACAATATTACAAACTTCTCTGAAAAAGGATATTTTCTCTCCATTTCTGACATGTCTTAGTGAAATGTTGTTTTTCGCAGTGGCTCACGTTCTGTCCTTTACACTGAGGCAGTAGTGCCAATCTACTACATTATCCGATTGACCTGTAATGAATGTGATTGACAGAACAATTGTCCAGTCATCTGCTGGAAAATGCTCTGGAAAGAATCCCGAAACACTTTCTATTTGTCCATCTGGTGTGTCAGGTTACAGGAAATTACCTTTTAACACAGCAACACAGAGTAAAATAAAATTTGTCGATGTATGTCATGTTGTTGCATTTTTCTGCTTTTATTCATCCTGGGGCACATTCACAGTCACGGTAGCCCTGCAATCCCCTTTTGGGTCACAATTTGGAGAAAGTTTGTGCCCAACAGTCATGGTATGCTATGAACAGGGATGTGATTTGATAAGATTTATTGATACTAATGCCATTATCGATTCTACTCATTGATTTGGTAATTTAACAATTTCCTTATCTATTCCTGTGGACTTCCTGTGCAGGAAAAGTTCAGCTTAGACAGGTTTTCAGTGGAAACAGTGGCAAACACATGATATAATTTGATTTTTATTTAGGATAGTCCCTTGAGATGCAGCATCTCATTTTTGAGGGGGTCCCAGTAACAATAATATTTAATAATAATATTAAACGCCATGCTGTATAGTTTAATGCCTCAGCACGTTGCTGGTGTTTCCACCCTATGCATAGTGTAATCATCATTTTGTTGAAAATTAAGCCACAATTTGACCACTTCTTCCCCCGTCCGCCATGATCACATGATTTACTTCTTTTTTTTTTATTTCTGCTGACTGCCTCCTTCCTTGATTTGCAAGGCATGCAGAACAAAGTGGAAGGAATGATGACATTGATTCCTTGATGGAGTTGTTGGAATTTTGTGTTTGATTCCCATTCCTCTGATGAAAGCTATATATTAATTATCTAATTATCTAAACTACAAGTTTTCCCTCAGAAGGTAGGAATAAAATCCTTGTGGCCCTCATCCTTAACAAAAGTTTCCCACCCCTGAACAAAATGAAAAGTTCTTAATCAACTAAAGAAGTAAGTGGTGATTAAAAGAAAAATAATCCTTTGGCTTTCTTGATTTGTTAGTATTAGCATCTAATGCAAAATTCCCTTATAATTAACCATTTTATCAGTGATGTTATGAAATCATGACCAGATGAATTATGTTGTCACCACTCTTGAAGGAAGATGCTCTATGTCCTAATGCTGGTTGTTTTCTGTCTTGCACTGTAAAAAGGTTGCTGTACATTTTACAGTAAGTTACTGGCAACAAGATGCCAGTAAGTTATTGAAAATACCTTTAAAGTAGCAATACCCTATGTTAACTTGAAGCATGATAACTGTTTCCAATAACAGGTTAAGCACTGTATTTTTGTTAAAGGTATCATTACTGTATTTAAATGTATCCTTACTGTATTTTCATTCACAGTATCATTATTGCATTTTACTCTATGCATTTTAAATTACAGTGAACTTGCAGTATTTTTGCTTATATTACTATATCTTTAACTATTTTACTAGTCATTTATTAGCAAGATATCATCATCACATTTTATCCATTTAATCATACATTTCTTTCACCCGAAAATGTAAAAAATGTATTTAAAGAACTTTTGCCTGCTATTAGCCAGTTTTCTTAGGAAAATGGAAATTTCTCTAGATTCATTGCACTTTCAGTCATTTAATTTATAGACATTTCACAGTAGGTAACTGTAAACTGGATTTTATGGTTAAATGCTGTTAAGTTTACAAAAACAGTATGTTTTTCCACAAAACACTGCCATTTACAGTAGTTTACTGTAGAGATTTTTACAGTAAGTAGCTGTAGATATTATGGTAAAATATTAAGTTTACAAAAGTCAGCTACAGTGTGGTATCTTGGTTTATCTGACAAAACAATCCAGTAAAAACTTTGAATGAATCTGATTTTGCAGCACTACCTCTCAGTGCATTTACCCTCCACCAAAAACAGGCATGAAAGGTCTTTTTTCCTAAGTTTGATTCTTGAATTATTGATGCAAAAATCTGAAACACTCCTTGAAAACCACTCACCTTTTCAGGCAGAGTAAAAAGCAAAGGCAGGAAGAGCAGAGGGGTGAGCAGGACGACCAGCTGTTTGTGAGCACACCACAGCTTCTTGGACACAGCGGATACATTCATGGTGAGGGTGAAGTTTTCCTGCTCTCAGAGCGACAAAGGATCCAGACTGAGGGAAACTCTCAGGGAGCACTTTGAAGCCTGTGTGCAGTTAAGAGAAGATTAACTACAGCCCTGATACAGTTTAACTCCTCGTAGGATGGGACAGTCCGTCTGCCCGTCTGTCCGTCTGTCTGTCTGGTTTCCCACAGCAGGCCTCCTGGTTCATCTGTAAGGCAGAGAAGTGGAAATGACCTCTGCACAGCTCATGCATGCCAACAGGCTGCCCGTTGATTCTTTTTATTGGGCCACTTGTTTGGTTCAACGGACGTCTTGTTCCTTTTGGTTTCTCAGTGGAGGTAAAAAGTGAAATTAACCCTTTAATAGTTTCACACAGATCAGAGCTTTGGTCACTGAGGGTGTCACATTAATTGATCCACTCTGAAAATATGACTGGGGTTTGTTTGTAAAGGGCCTCAATAAAATTCAGCTCAAGGCCTCACTTTGAACAGAGGTAGCCCTGGGTTACCTGGTCCAATCCAATCCCAAACCCCCTTGTATTACTTCTGAACAGCCTTTTAGCAATTAATTATTTAACCCTCCTGTTTTCTTAGGGTCAGAAACGGCCTGAAAAAAATTTAAACATTTGCAGAAACGCCCAAACAAATCTTTTCAGCTTGAACTTTTTTAACTCCTCCTAAAAAGACCCCAACTTTTTGAAAATGTGAGAAATTGCTTTGGTTGATATTTCCATAGACGCAGTACACAACAGTGTACTACTACTGCCTACAGCTGCTCAAAGTAAATGTAAATTCAGTTTGTCGTGTGAAAAAAAATACATTGAAAGTGAATGTGAAGATGCAAATAGTCATGCCAACAACGCCAATTATCGTGCAAATGGCACAAATTTTGCTTCTTTTGCCTGAAGCCATCACCCGTCAGCCAATCAGCATTGAGAGTGAAGCGTGGAGCATTTTGAGTGTCTGGCAAGTTCAGCTCATTTTTAATGCTTTTCATGGGCTGCACTGCGCACTAAGTCACCAACACAACGGCAGTTAGCACAACAGCTAGCTGGCTACTGGTGCGTTTTACTAGCTTGATAGCAGTGATTTAATGTTTTTCCCACCAGAGAAAATATGCCGAACCTCACGGAAGAACTACTGGAGCACCCATGAGAGAGAACTAGACTGGTGGGAAAAGCAGGGAAGAGGGGCCATCGCCCGAACATCGTGGTGAAACTCTCTGTATGAGGCTCCAAAGGATGTTATGAATCATCAGATGGATGTGCTTCTATTTCTGACTTTTCTAAAGTATTTAGCTTCTTGTTTTAAGAGCAGTGGGAAGACAGTGATAGTAGAAAGATCCAGCATGGTTGATTGTGGATCGAGCAGGCGGACACACAGGCTAGGAGACAGGCTCGCCACCTTTTCTTGTACCTTTCAGGTCTGAAGGGTGAAAATTGGCCTCAATATGAACCATTTGAAACATACATCCCTTTGCATTGAATACTCTCCAGACAGAGCTGAAACTGTCAGAACTCGTTTCACATTTCGTTCTGTCTGAAAGGACAGACATTGTGAGACCATTAAACAATGCCTGTGTTTTAAGATTGCTATTGTGACTCACCTTCTGAACATTAAATGCCAAAGTAATTGTCTGCTTTAACTAACTGTTTGTAGTCTGTAGTACTTATTACGACATGTGCTGCCGACCCGTCGGCAGGGTCATCCTTGTGAATGAGACTTTGATCTCAACGGGTCTTATCTGGTTCAATAAAGGCTGAAAAAATCAGTACATTCCACCTTGTCCTGCGTACTTTGCAAATCAGGGATGTCACTGTCTCATCAGGTGTTATCAATTGAAACAATAACAAATAGAGCTTTTAGTCTAATAAGTATGACTTTTTACCTCATAATTAAGTATTTTTGTCCTCTAATTATAACTTTTCAAACACATATTTTTTTACTTTCTCTTATAAAAATGATTTTTTGATCTTATAGTTTGGACATTTTTTCATATTATTAAGACTTTTTTACTCATGATTATGATATTACAATCTCCCTTCTCATAAAATGACTTTTTAATCCAACAATTTTGACAATTTATCCCATATTTTGGCTTTTCGTAGTTGAAACAATAACAAAGAAGTTATAGATGTGATTATGGCAGACAGGATGACAATGTGGCTCAATTTTACACAAAACAACGCTGTGTGTATGTCATGTGTCTGATGTTGTTGACCCTGAAGACCTGTGTAGGTCTACCTTTTTCACACAGAATACTCACGGGACTTTTTTATTATTCTTCCTCCTTCCAGAGCTGCTTCCTGCCCTTAAAGGTTTTGTTTGCTTAAAGCCAACTTGTGTAAAACTCAAAATATTGACTTAATGTCTAATAATCTTTATAACTTATCTTAAATTGGCTTTTCCACTCATAATGAAATGTTGTGATGTGACAAAAACAGCAAAAGTTTCAAAACATCTCAGAACCAAATTCCTTGGAAATAATTATCAATTCTGAGCCTCCACTTGACCTAATCTTCTGCAGGAGGCTGTTTAAAGGTCTGAATCTCGTCCTGATCCACTTTAGGTTTTTGGTGCTCCAGCAGGGGTATAACCAACAGTTCATGAATGCACTGACTTTATCACGGGTAATTTCTTACAGGTTGTAATCTTATCCTTCCTTACTTCATGTCTGGTGCTGTTTACTGTCCTTGTGGGTGGAAGCAATGTTTTATAAATGCAAGAGTTTCTTGTATTTTATGGCTAAATTGTAAAATAAGCAGTTGGAGAATCAACTTTTACTCTCACATACCCTATACTTTTTCAGAACACACAAGTATCTTACAATAAAGAACTGAAATCATTCTTCAAATATGTAGCTTTAGCATAATGATATGACAAGACGCCTTTATTTCAGTGAATGAAACAACCTGACGGAAAGCGTTACAATAAAAGATGAGTGGTCTTTGTTATTTAATTTAGTCTTTTTTACTAAGAAAACATCAGATCCAGACCTTCACAAAGTTTACAACAAAAAGACACATTTCAGGCTTCAAATTCAGTTCAGCAGCTTCATTTCTGGAGTTAAAGGAAGGCTGGACATGTTTTACTCCTGAACAGGCAGAGTGTGCAGACTGTTAAACAACAGGAGGGTTAAAATGGCTTCAGCCTGGCTGAACTGCTCCCAACAAGCCGACAAACATGGTTATTCAGTGTTTTTGTCGTTGTTGTCTGATGGTTTTTCCAGTAGAGGGCAGTCACAGCTCATCATACGTCCTCAGTTTTATTGTTTGCCTCTGTGTCTGTAAGACATCCTGCTAATGTCTTAAAAAAAAAAAAGTCTTCATGTTTGTGTGTTTCTGAAGTATTTCTGTTGAATCCCAGAGAAGATCTCAGCACTGTGCCCACTCTGCTGTGGTGATCACTGACTCACCCTGATGGTGGGTTCCTCTGAACCATTCGTGTTTATTCAAGTTCTGGAGCAGTGGTTTTCAGACTGCTTCGCCCAGGTTACACTGAAGACCAGGACAAGCACACTGCATCCATATGCAAGATACAAAAACTGTAGCAGGTGTCACACTGTCTGAAAGATCTGCACATTTTTTTTCTCTACTGATGCCTACAAAAAAAATGACAGGTATTTTTTTTACTGATGACATGTTTAGTGACAAGTAAGTAACATAAAGTATAATGATCAAATTTTGCTGTGTTACAAGACTCAACAGCAGTATTTATAAAGTCAAACTTAATGGATATTCAGGTTTCAAAAATGCAGAAAGGGGGGTCTGTTCTGTTTGGAAGGGAAGACAAAAAATAAAGAACTGGGCTGATAAAGAAACTCTAGATTCTCAGGTCTTTATTAAGTTAAAATAATGAAACAAAAAGTCAAAGGCTACGTTCACACTGCAGCCCTTAATGCTCAATTCAGATTTATTGCTCAAATCCGATTTTTTTTTTGGCTGTTCAGATTACACCTTTAAATGTGGCCTGTCTGCAGACTGCGATGTGAACAGCTCACGCTTCAGAAGTGACACGCATGCTCAGTTGAATATTAATGACATCAAGCACAGAACGGTGTGATGAGGGCAACAAACACAGACCAAAGATGTGCTTCACAATGCTGGAGAAGTTTGTTTGCATAACGCAGAACCTGATGTTACAGCAGCTCACCTTGAGTGAGCTCTTATTAAACTAATTATGGGTATAATTTATTTCTTATTAACCTAAAGGCGGCCGCTCTTTCCCGTCGACCCCCGCCGATGAGAGATTGTTGCTGGAGAGAAAAACAGCTCAGAGCCATAGCGCACTGAGCAGGTGAACAAAAAGGCAAAAACTTAGTTTTATCATCTGTTGTGATGTTTCTTAGTTTGTCTGAGAGCAGATCAGACAGGAGCAGACTGTTCACTGACTGACGCTGTCTCGTAGAAACACAGTAGCGCGCAAATGCGCACGGATGAGATGGTCCGCAGTGGATCATCAGTGTCTTTCCGCGTCCGGTAAACTGTTATTTTAGGCTGATAAATTCATTAAAAATGTTGGTGCAGTGTTAATAAACCAAGTTTATCAGATATCATAATACAAACAGTGTAAAGATGTATGATTCAGTCACGCCTATTGTTTATTGTGCATGTAATGGAGACATCAGTCGACTGCTGCAGCGCTCTCTCACTTTCTCTCGTCACTCCCCCCTTTATGCATTTTTTAATCATGCTGGTGGAGGGAAAATCAACTAAAACTCTTCATTTTAAGAAAAACTTGTATAAACTTTTTAATAATCATGTCTATATATTAACCTCTCCTTATGTTTTGGCCATGAAGTGACTCTGAAAAAATCTGACTCGAGGTAAACTGCCGACCCCTGCTCTAGAATGACGTCAAAGTCGCATTGAATGCAACCTGGCTGTTCAGACCGCGGGCGCATTCAAGAAAATCAGATCCGTATCTGATTCAGTACCACATTCGAAAGTGGTCTGAATCTGATTCGAAAATGTCAGATTCAATGTGACTTGTGCTGTTCACACTGTCAAAAACAAATCAGATACAGGTGACATTTGAGCCAAAAAATCAGATTCAGGTCACTTTTGACTGCAGTGTGAACGTAGCCAAAGTCATGAGATGAAAGTCAGTTTTCAGACAGCAAGTCCAAATTATGATATTATTATTATTCTTATTCTTCTTCTTATTCTTCTTCTTATTTTTGTTATTGTTATTCTCATAATCATTATAACTTATCTTAAGCTGAATTTTCCTCTGATAATGACAGCTTATTATGACATTTTATCTTCTATTTTTGAATTTTAGTATTATTGATATAAATTATCTCATAATTGACTTTTGACAACATAATTATGACATTTTGTCATTTCAATTTATTTTTCTCATCAAATGTTTTGCCTTATAACAAAGACTTTATTATCTGATAATTTCTCTCTGACATTTAGTCCCTTAATAAAGTTCTTTGTCTCATTATTGTTCATTACAATCTTATAATTTGTATGTTTTTTCTCACAAAAATATTTTTAATCACATAATTTTGGCTTTTTTTTTTTATTAAGACTTTTCCTATTCATAATTATGAATTTTCAGTCACATAGTTCTGCCTATTTATTTCATGATTAAGACAATTCCTCTTAGAAATTTGACTGATGTTTTCCCTCATAGTCATGAACTATTAATCTCATGATTATAAATTCTTCCACATATTTGAGAATTTTTGTCTCATATTTATGACTTCAATTTCATAATTTCAACTTATTTCTAATTAAAAGTACATTTTTACCTGACTGTTTTGACTTCTAACTCTTAATCATGGCTTTTACTTTTATAATCATGAAACTTTATTTCAGAATAATTAATTTTTGTCCCCCAAACATTGCTTTCAAATCCCATATTTTTTTTACTTTTTCACATAAAAATGAAATTTTATTCTAATGATTTTTGCCATTTTCCATATATTAAGAGAGTTTTACTCACAATAATGAAATTACAATTACAAACCCACTTTTTAATCTAAAAATTTGACATTTTATCACATATTTTGGTCTTTTGTCATGTAATTATGACATTTTGTTAAAGAATTATGGCGACTTTTCTCATAATTTTAGACTTTGTGTCTCAAAATCATGACACATTATCTCACAGTTTTGAATTCTTGTCACATTATTTTAACTTTGCATCGTATAACTATGACTTCAAATTTCCTAATTTTGATTTTTGTATCTTAAAACTATGGGGGGTTTTTTTCTCAAAATTTCTGTGTTTTTGTTAAGTTTCAGAATTTGCAGTGTTATACAGAAAACTTTAGCATTTAAAGTACTGATAACCTAAATTAAAAACAAATTTATCATATTCTGTACATCTGGAGTCATAACACATGGATATGATAATTCCTACGTCACACCAGTGTGCCCCGCCACTTTATTTGCTAAAGAGAGATATGACGTCAACATGCTCTCATTTTCTCTCTGAAACTGAACCATTAAACGAAAGTCTGAGAATCAAAAGATTGAATCTTAAGATGTTTCAGTGACAACATAATCACAACAGAAATCTAATGGACACTTGTTAAAAGTGGTCAAAGCCTTTCTATTCTATCTTTATGAAGCACATTAAAAAGAGCAAAGGTTGAGTGATAAACCCAACAACAAAATGAAATAAAAATAATTTAATTATTTTAGGATGAGCAACATGTTTACAGCAACAAGAGAGCAGAAAAAAAACAAATTCTAAATCAGCAATCAAAGTGTTTATTTATGTGTTGCCATAACTTTTTATAGACTGCCAACGTAGACAGGATGTAGAGATATGATATTCAGGGTGTGAAACCACACGCTAAAGAGATGCAGCTGTTGAACTTTTTATGCAAAGAGAGGAAATTAACACTTTTGCAACATTCAACAGAGCGAGGGTCCCTGTGCACTGATGCCTGCTTTCACACACGACTCCTGTCTCAGAGCGCCGCTCACCTGCACTTGTTGGGTTATCAAAGTTGGCTTCTATTTTTTTAATTGGCAGCATGCCTTTAATAGTTTTTCTGTTCAGTAAAATTTCACCAAGAAACATCAAATAACAATAAAAGCCAGGACTACAAGCAACACCGGTCTCACTCATGTGGACCTGCTAAAGACCAGCATTGAGGACTTCATAGAAACAAAACTATCCAAAAGCTCTGTAGCTGAGGATTGATTTGACGTCATGTGCAGCAAGATTGCAGAGTGTAAGACTTCTGTTAAACAGCCAGAGCTCGTCATGCAGGCCTCACAGGCTTTAAACAGTTCAATGAGCGATTGGCTCAGGAAAAGCCTGTGATTAAAAAGTCAATGTAGCATTAAATCATCACATAATTCCTGCTGATACCCGTATTAATGTTATAGAATCAATGCAACCCTGAACGCTGAGACAGCACCTGTCAAATACGTCTTTGGAAATATCACCAATGGTGCAGCTCACAAAAATCAAAAAACAGCATCAGAATCCAAACTACGTGATCTCTGAAGACCTGATATCTGTTACATTTTAGGACTTGTCAAAATTGTCCTTGCTGTTTTGTTTTTACATGAAGTAGCAGAGACTGTCTCAAACTCAAATGGGACACAAGGACTGAAAGGCTGACCAAGTCCCAGCAAAGAATCTTCTGTTTCAGGAAACTCTTATCTTTTAACGTCAGCAGCAAAGTGCTCCAGGGTTTTTATTCTGCTTTTATTGAGAGCGTCCTGTCCTTTTGCATTATCTGCTGGTTTGGAAATGCAACAGAAGCGCAGAAAAAGTCCTTCAGGAAAACTGCAACAGTGTCCAGTAAGCTGTCAGGCGTCCCATTTGCAAATATGGACTGCATTTGCAAAGGGGAGAACATTAAAAAAGGCATCCAGCATTGAGGGTGATGATGATCAGAGACACACCCTTGCCCCTTCATTTACACTCTGCTCCTCTGTTCAGCAAACACAGATCCAAATCTTCTTTTGTTCCACAAGCGATCACATTTTTTAATGTGATGTAATCAGCATGTTAAATAGGTCTAGCTGGTATAGACCAACCTGCCTGTCCGACACTACGAGGTTTCCTCTGCTTTTCTTCTCTGTGTGAGTGCAGTGTTTTATTTTCTAGTGATATTCGTTTTTTATTTGTCTATTTTCAACACTGTATCAGTGTTGACACTGTATTCTGCTGCCAAATGTTTGTGATTCCTACACCCCAATTTCCCTACGGGGAAAAATAAACTAACTAACTAACTAATTAAGTAACTGTCTGCGATGTTATTTTGTAAAAGGCATGGTCAGCCCTCAGGGCCTGTTTACACGACAACGAAAACGGCCGAAAACAGAGAGTTTTCGTTGCGTTTGTGCCTTTCATTTACACGAGAGCGGAGTCCAGAGTGCATGAATCTGCAAACTTTTGAAACCAGGGTCCAGAATGAAAACTTTTGAAAACATTTTCATTTTCGCATCCCCGTAAACAGGGATCAAGGTTGCACTCACACTTTGGAACAGTGACAACAGCTATGGCCGACTATCAAGCAACATGTGTACTGCTAACTGTGCTAGGTTTGTTATCATTCCTCCAACAAAATGTGGATTTGCCGTGTCAATACTCTGACCAGTGGAGATGCATTTGTTATATTCGCCAAGGACACTACAAACTCACATCACCAACTGTTGGCCTGGTATGCACACTACCATGTTTACAGTAGTTCTCCATGTGAATGCGCATCGTTATCACACCATCTCCGTGTGACCGCAGAGCTTTTGAAAATACAAAGGAAAAACCTTTCCGTTTCTGGTGACAATGTTGTTGTGTAATCAGGTCCAGTTTATCTGCATCGAGGCCTTTGTCTCAGAATATGTATCGTATTGAGAGGTTGCTGGAAATACCCAGTCCTAGTTCAGAAGTGTTCTCTAAACATCCATCCATCCATCATCTATACCCCTTATACTTCTCAGGGTTGTGGGGGGCTAAAGCTTATCCGTCTGACATTGTGTGAGAGGCAGGGTACACCCTGAATGGGTTGCCAGCCAATCACAGGGCTGCATAGAGAGACACCTAGGGGCAATTTTGAGTTACCAATTAACTCAGAATACCAAATAATTTCAAAGTGTTAATTTTAGACTGTAGAAATGACATCACTCCCTCCATGTGCTTGATTTTTACATGCAGCGTTCTGAATACATGTGGGGTACGTGGCGTGGTTTTTGTTCCTGTAAAGCCCTTCACATCCTCTGTGGTCTGTTTCTGTTCTGAGTCATTTAAACAACACACAGACCTCTTTATACTTCGAAAAGAGCAACTAGTGGTCTGTTTGAGTGAAATGATGCAGAATTTAATTCAGAAGAATCACAAGACAAGTGCGATAAGTAAGAAAACAAAAATAAAACAACTTTAATCACTAATTACAGGATTTTGATGTCTATTTACAAAGTGTCTGGCGGTCGGCTTCACCACTGTTGTCGCCATTTTCTTGAGGATCTATTATGAAGAGCTCGAATGACCTGAAAGACCACAGAAAAAGAAAAAGTGAACTGTTACTTGACATTTGTTAGAAGAATCCCACCCACTGTATATATTACATGAAAAAGTACCCCGAGGAGGAAACGCTGTCTCAGAGCAGGAGTTTCTTGCCTACAGTTTGTATGGAAACAGTCATACAGAAAGACGCTACAAAGCCTTAATAACTACAATTAAAAATATTGGCTATTCCTTTAGTCCCATTCCATCATCATTACAGTTCCTTATATTAACTTCAGAGGGATTCACAAAAACAGTTCCTGCAAACAGCATGTATATATTAGGGTGGCTGTGACAAACAATCACGGTTAATATTAGATTGATATCTCTATCCATGGTTGTATTGATTATAACTCCATAATAAATACCTTTACAACCACATAGACATGAGGTCCTTCTTGAAAATAAGATGCCACATCTCAAGGGGCTTACCTTTAATAAATTTATATTCAACAGAGACAAATATGGTGCTATACAAATAAAGATTGATTGATTGAACCTATATTCAGCAAAAGCAAATATGATGAGGACAGATTAATGATCTGGGTGTCCATGGGTTTGTCTCTACCATAAATTCCCATTTTTAGTCCCTTTGTCTCTGCCTGGATGGATACATTTCTGGATGTTTGTATGTGTATATACAAATATATGTATGCATCTGTATATATGCATATATGTGTATCTATAAAACGAAGAGTATGTCTTCAGCCTGCTCTATTGTAAAGTGCCTTGAGTTAACACTTGTTATGAACTTGGGCTATATAAATAAAGATTGATTAAGATTGATTGATGTTAGATTTATTTGCAATAATATGCAATGCTTTTAAGCATGTAGAAACACTGTCATACCTGACCTGTACCATATCATGTTGATCTTTTTTAAAACAAAATTCATGGCTGATGGATCAGTCTAGTCTCTAACACGTAAGTTCACCAAAACATCAGTGTGTGAATGCAGCTTAATATCCATCCAGGCTCAGGGCACAGCTGTGATTATGCCTGCTGCCATGTTTTCAAGCTGTAAAAGTATTTAATAACAAGCTCTCACTGACTATTGTGGGAGGGTCTTAGGAAGCCCACTTTGGATCACAAATATCAAACTAATTTAGCATTACAATTACAGAATGGAGAAGCTCAATAAAGGACTAGTAAAGTAACTTTTTAACAGCACACTGTTCAGAATTATTGGACCAGTTATCAATTCTTACAAGCCCCGAGTTGACTCACCCCCTGATCACATATACGATCAATGAGGGGCAATATGAGCTAAGAACAGTCTTGGGTGTTGCCAGCCTTATTTGATTCTCTCAGTCTTTTTGGTCTTTGGGTGCCACTGAATGATTATCTCTTTGTTTGTGCCTTTCCTTGAGGGGGTGGGGGGATCTGTGGCAGGATTGGACAACGAATGTTTTCCATTGAATGCATTGTAGTTGAATGGTGTCTGTGCAGGCGTGTTAGTTTCAGTTCAACGAATATGTAGATGAGATGGTGTTTTCAGACTGTGGAAATCTTTAGAATAAAGGGCTAGCCTGGTCCCCAAGAAAACATTTTTATAAATCTTAACCAGCTGTGAAATCTCAGGGCATGGCTGTTGGAAAACCAGATCTGTGATCATAACCGTGTTTAATTTTGTATGTGTGTCTGATGGGCTCAGTATGTTGGGGCACCTTCCAAAACTGTCCACTGCTGTGTACATAAATACATCTATGTATGCAATTTTTTTGAATTAATGCATACAGAAGACATCTATGTATGCTTTCTTAGTGCAATATCTACTCACACATCTGCATGTGCAACTGTGTGCTACGGGCATCGTGCAATGTCATATTCAATCTGGCACTTTATAATCCTGGGCAGTTGGGTAACAATGCAACATGCACTTTATATCCCTGTGCAATACTGGGCAACGTGCAATAAAAGGGGGACCTGAGCTCCCAGGCAGTGAGCACTGTGCACTTTAGCATTTGGCACTTTAGCACAATGGCACTTCAGTTAGCACTCCAGCACTTTACATTTCATTTTGTATCATCCCATGGTCCCCCAACTCTCAGCCTGTTTTTATTTTTGGACTGTATGTCATCTGTATTGTTGTTTGAGTTTTAATATGTTCCATGTGTTTTATTCCTGTTATTGATGTTTGTTTTGATTTATTGTGTTGACACCAACCTGCTAATGGGACTGGGGATGGAAATTAACGGCTTGGCTATGATCCCATGCATTTACATGTTAATGTTCATTAGTGCATACTGTCCCATTTAAAAAAAAGAAAAAAAAATCCTAAATCCTTAACTTTGTGAAACCCCACACATGATGACAAAATCATGTTCAGTACTTCTTGTCTTTAAGTGTGTGGTGCACAATAAGATGACCACATCCCAACCAACTCATTAACCAACAACAACCACAGTCCCCACTCTAATGGCTCTAACATCACTCAGTAAAACCCGACTTTAGTGTAAACAAACATGGCAGACACAAGCTGGAGTAACTGAAGCTAAATGCCGCGAGTGGTTAACTTCCTGTGTGGTAGAAACATTGACCCAACTCTCCCTTTGGTTATATTCTGCTTACAGGGAATGCTGAATAAAGCCTTATGTTTTTACCATTGATCAGTTAGCCTCTGTTTCTGACACTCATCTAACTTAAAGGATAAGTTCGTTTTTTTGACACCTGGATCTCATTTTTAGGATTAAATACACTCGTAGACTCACCCAGACAATTATGGCGGAGCTCGGAGCCGTTTTCGAGCAATTTAGATCCATCCGACAGCGTTTTTCTCTCATGCCATAGTAGCAGACGGGGCCAGAAATCGAAGCCCCTATATAAGACATTATCTGCTGCGAAACTCGCTCATTTCAGCTACATTTTATAAATGAATGGCCAGTGTTATCACCACGTTAGCTCAACTTTGTTGTTATGGTCATCCGGGGCTTTACAAGGATGGGTAACTTTTGGTGACGTCATAGACATGCACCGCAAGAGTGCAGCTGAGTAGAGCTGCTGTTGTTGCTAGGCTACACGGCTACACGGCTGTTTTTGTGCAACATGGCGGAATATTTATCCGATATAGAAGTGTCTGATGACGACTCTGAGTATGATGGATGACCGTATCGTTTTGAGCCGGAATATACCGACGAGGAGCTATATGAAAGGAGGATGCAGAGGGAAAGAGCCGAACAGCTGGCCAGAGAACAAGCAACCACTGCACGTCCACGAATGGGGGCTAACTGGTGGTGTTGTTGTGGACATTGCACAGCAATGGCAACAGAGGAGGAGTGAGTTTCGCAGCAGACAATGTCTAATTTAGGGGCTTCGATTTCCGGCCCCGTCTGCTACTATGACATGAGAGAAAAACGCCGTCGGATGGATCTAAATTGCTCAAAAACGGCTCTGAGCTCCGCCAAAATTGTCTGGGTGAGTCTACGAGCGTATTTAATCCTAAAAATAAGGTCCAGGTGTCGAAAAACCGAACTTATCCTTTAAAGGTCCCATGTTCTTGTGTGTTTGACTGTTTACATCATGTCTTGAGTGTCTACTAATCAAGGATTTGATATAAGTTTAGTAAAAAAAAAATGTAGAAAATGTATCTCTGTAGAGCATCGATCATCAGCTGGAGGTCCTGGGGGCAAATCAGGCCCTTCATAGCTCTGACCCCCAGAACATCATCAAGTATAGGAAATGTGAGCGGGGAGAATATGTTGTGGTTTTAAGGGTAACTTGTCTTCATCATATAACCTGTAATTCTGAAGTCAACCCCCAAAACAATTGCACCTGAAACCATATTATCCGGTATTATCATCATTTGTTAACCAGTGTTTAACCAAGGAGTCTGGTTTATTGAGGTAAAATCAGTGAGAGAAAACTTGACAGCCCCAGTAGCCAAAGTATCTTAATTGTTCCATGTGGCCAGCAGCAGTATGAGTAATAAGGACTGATCTCACCTTTTAAGTATAAGAAATACATAACATTTGGCAAAAAAATGAAAATATGGAACTAATAATACATAAGTTAAACCAAAATTGTTTTACTTCACAGTTTATAAAATCCAGACCCTGTATGCCAAGCAAAAAACTGGCCCTTGTACAAAAGTAGTTGATGATTCCTGCTGTAGAGGATGAGATGCAGCTCTTTTTCCCTCCCCTCTGGAAACGCTTTGAAATAAGGGAGCGGGGAGGCTATGCTTTCCAAACAGTCATGGCGTCTTCCTGTAGTGAGCAAAAACTTCAACTTCAACTGTAGGTGTTTTAAGGGGCATTTTCTTCTAAGAGACATAATGCATTTCTCCCTGAACTGAAAGATTAGTAAAAGGTATCATGTTCTTCTGCTCCCAAGCCCCTTCTAACAACATTACAAGCAAAAAAAATTGATTTAGCAGGACATGAGACCTTTAATGCATTTACTGTGATCACCATAATATGTTTATTGTTCTTCCAGCTAAAGCCAGCTTGCTTCTCAAATTCCAAAAATTAAGCCAGAGTTAGGTGTGAAAGCACCCTTACATTCATTAAAACATACTGTAATATGATTGAAAATTTTCAGTTTCTGCTAATAACATATGCTGCGTTCAGTTGTACTCGGAGCACGGAAAGATGCCTGAACGGCCCTTGAGCTCGGGAGTGCGACTCGGGATTTCGGGCAAGGTCAGAGCAGCCCGAGTCGGTCAGAATGACGTCACAGCAAGATGGCGTTGCACACTGTGAGAGGTAAACAGAGTCACTTTCTCCTCAACTTTTACTCACATGTGTCATCTAATTTAGCATTTGTGTTACTAAAAGTGAAGAATTACTTCGTACTGGCTTTTCCAATTTCCACTCTGGTAATTTGTGATTTTAAAAGGTTCTGTGTGCGTACATAGTCAGGCCGAAAAAACACAGGAGCCGTAACGTTACCGAAGTGTGTTCAAAAGATAGTATGCCTGTAATCTTTAGCACTAATGCTGTAGTTTTTTATCCAGAAAACGGCAGTTTTGACACATGGAAATAATAATAACAGCACATTATCGTTAACAGTTTCTCTTTCTCTCTCTCTTTCAAGTATGTAATATATTTGCCCTGCATGAATTTTTGATCCTCAAAAAGCAACAAAGCAAGCATCAGTTTATTGCGGCCTGCCATGTTTTCTGATTGCTTCCAATCCGGTTCTAAATACAATCGAACGCAGCAATAAAACATTTTCTCTTCAATCTGACAAACCAATTCTCTTTAAAGGTCCCATGTGCTAGTCTGTTTGTCTATTTACATCTTGTGTCTGGTGTCTATTAAGCTCTGATTTCATTTAAGCTGATTAAAAAGAATTTTAAAAAATGTGAGTATCTGTAGAGGATCAGATGCAGCTTCCCTTTGGAAATGCTCAAACCTGAGTGGGCGGGGAGGCCGTGAAAATGAGCTTTGAGCTGCTTAGCAGTCCAAATGATGAAGGGAGGGGGAGGAGGGGTCAAAGGTCATGGAAGGACTTTCAATACAGTCATGTCCGCCTGTGATGAGCAGATCACTGGTATGTAGATGGAGGCTGTATATCTATGTCATAATAAACCCGAAGAAGTAAAAAACTCAATGTTTTAGTTACTTTAAAGAGTGCATTTCTCTGTGAATTCAGAGTTTGGTCAAAGGTTTCATGGTCTTCTGCTCCCCAAGCCTCTTCTAAAACTAAAAGCAACACACCACATGAAGTTTCGTCACCTATGATGATAAAACTTCCCCATGCATTCAGGGCTGCATTAGTCATTTCACCTTTAACCACAGTGTTTCCCACAGCCTCAACAGTTTATTTTTCTGTGGTAGCTCTCACCAGGCTCTTATCACTGTACACATGTGTTTTTAACTAAATGAGGGCCTAATATCTATACTTTTTCATGGATTTTTGTTGTGTACTTCAGTAATTTAGCCCACGCTTTTGGCTGTTTTTGATCAAATCAGCCTCCCGATTCTACATTTTCATCTGTCTCTTCAGTGTGTAATCTATAAAACACCTCTTTCACATGCTTAGTAAATACATTTGATTGACCATTTCTGCTCCCTGACCTCTGACAATAACCATTTGTTGTGTATCTATAAAATGAAGAATATGACTTCAGCCTGCTTTATTTCAAAGCGCCTTGAGATAACACCTGTTATGAACTGGGCTATACAAATAAAGATTGATTGATTGATTGATTATTTACCAATATGCTGATGACAGATAAGATGATTTTGAGGAGTCCCACTCCCATGACGCCTGCAACACACCACACGACAGGCAGATCCTTCTCATGTTGAAGTTGTGGCATTTGTGTCCAGTTCAGAGCGTTTGCTGGCGTTGTCATTACAGCCTGAGTTGGACAAACTAACAAATAGAAAAAAAAGAAACACAGAAAACATCAGTGCTTTCATAAGAAATTCCACCCAGAAATCTTGTTTGAACATGTTTTCCAACACTGACACTAAACGCAGGCATAAATGACTCATTAGTAGACTCTGTCTTTTTAATGAAATGTTGAATGGCTATCCATTTTGTGAGAACATTGGAGATGAAATGTTTGTGGTTTTCTTTGCATTTCCTGTTGTGTGATGTGGGGAGAAAATGCTCCGTGACATTTGGAGCAGAAATCAGGTCAAAAATATGGTTATGATCCACAAAGACGTCAACTTTGATGATTTTTTTTGAACCTGTAACCATGTTTTTGAACATTTATGTTGGTATGTGACAGTTTAATCTCATCATTCCTAAATATTATTCAACCATGAATGACATTTTTTGGCTGTTATTTTTATTTATTTGTGTTCTGTTTGTCACCATTTCTCTTTTATGTCTTTAAGGTGAAGCTTCCTTACACATGATTCCAAGTAAAGGTATTGATTAAAGTCAGGGCTGGATTTAGTTTTAATTATAGCAATTGAATGAGAAAATGAATAAAACTGATCACAAATGAGTTAAATTGAATAAAGTTAAAGTGAAGTAAATGTCATCAGATTAGGTTGAATTCAATCAGAAAAAATAATAGTAGTTTAATTTAAGGGTGATATATCAGTTATACTGATTAAATAAAACTATATTTGGCATAATAATTAAAAATTAAAAATTGACACTCTTTTCCTTGAATTACTTGTAAGTTGTGGTAATGTTTGGAAATATAAATACGTAAAATTTATGCTGTTTTCATACTTTTAGGCCCTATTAGTATTTACACAACCACATTTTAAGGTTTGTATGTTTTATGCAATTAAACACTGATTAGAGTTTCAAGTTAATGTTTGTTTTGGGACATATTTATAGCTTTAATGGTGTGTTTTATTTACCTCGAAACTCAGAAGTGGGAATTACGTCACATCCCAATAAAGTGCACTCCACTTTCAAGCTGGTGAAGTTTGAGTATCTGAAGATCGATCGACTTCCCAGTACAAAATGTAGACAAAAGAGGACGTTTCCAGAGATGTATCTTATCTTACAACTCAGACAATCCCATCAAATGGAACCCACCTGAAGGCAAAACTTGTTTTCTGTACTGAAGTTCCCCTCTGGAGATACAGGACTATCTTATCTTATTTCTGTGTCAATAGGAGTTTCTTTCTTTGAGTGGGGGAAAAAAATCTGTAACAATCATGAATGTAGTTTTGTTGTAAAAAAAATCTGGGATTCTACTTTTAGGACATATCATCCAGCCCTAGTTTAATAAATTCAACGTTATATCAAATTTGAATTTAGTTAAGTTAAATTTAAATTGTATAAACTGATTGAAAATAATCATATCTGAATTACTGTTAGTGAGACGGGGTCAAAACTACAGACCCGGGTTTTTTAGTGATTCCAGAGGAAATATTCTAGAATTGAGAATGTTTTTTAGAGAAAGGGAAATGAAACAAGTGGCTAAGATGTTTTCATTTGATTGTGATCTACAAAAAGGTCACACTACACAACTGCTGCCGTGCAATGAATACAAACTAAAGACCTCTGGAGCTTTATGAGAACACTACTTTAAAGACACAAAGACCACCTGATTTGTGTTTTCAGGAGAAATAAAGAGACTGCGTCAAGCTGGGCAACCACTGTGTGATTCTGGGCTGACGGTTTATCAGAAAATTTCACAGGCTGTGATTTAATGACCTGAGTGTTCACTTTGTAAAAGTAAATTCAGGATGAACCATAGACAAAAATCAACAACGTTTCATCTGTCCTATCAGTGATCACTCTTAAAAGGCTCAAATACTCACACAGAAAAATACACTGTGGCTGTAACACACACACACATACTAAGCAGCTGAATCATAAAAAACACTCCAGTGTCTTCTGGAGGTTTGTGTATATATTCCTGTTTGTTCACATAAGTCCTGATACAAGGAGAGGCCACATATCACACGGACATTCTTGTCTGATGTCTCAAAATAAAATGAAGTTGTAGAATCAGCACCTAACTGCCTCCACTGTGAGAGCGAATGCATCATACGACCAGAATATCAAACATGACATTCAGCTGGTCAAGAGTCATCGGTTGGACTAAGGTCAGGCTGTAATCTGCCATCACATCTCTGTGTACACTACACGACAATCACACAGTAAGGAGATGATCTGAGTTTAGTGACACAGCCAGGTTCCTGCTGGAAGTAGCCATGAGACGTGGATACGCTATTGTCATGATATGATGGATGTGATCAGCAACAACACTCTACAGGCTGTGGCATTTAAATGAAGCTCAGTTGGTACTGAGGGGCCCAAAGTGAGTAAAGAAAATATCCCCCACACCATCACACCACCAACAACCTGAGGCGCTGATACAAGGCAGGATGGGTTCATGCTGTCATTTTGTTGATGCCAAATTCTGACCCTACCATCCTCTGAGCAGAATTGTAGCCTCAGTTTCCTGTTCTTAGCTGACAGGAGTGGCACCAGGTATGGTCTTCTGCTGCTGTGGCCCATCTGCTTCAAAATTAAACATGTTGTTACTTCCGCCAAGGAGGTTATGTCTGTTTGTCTGTTTGTTTGTCAGCAAGATTACACAAAAACTACTGGACAGATGTTGCTGAAATTTTCAGGAGATGTTGGTAATGGCCCAACTTAAAAATGATAAGATTTTGGTGGTGATACGTATATTTGTCTGGATGCAAAAAAAATCCCCAAATTTCCAAAAATCACGTAAGTTAACATTGGGCAGTATTTTGAAAAATAATATCTCTGCCATTTTATAATGTATTTGCTTCCAATTTCACAGGATAATATGGGGTCCATGTCTCTATCATCAAGGTAAATTTCATCTGGATCTGATCCAGACTGACGTCACAAAAAACATTTAACTCTAGGAAATCACATTTGTGACATTCAGTAATTCATATAAAATCAAAATTTTAAGTGATGTTCCCAAAACTTCTTGTGTTCATACAGGATAACAACCTCCATGTATGTGCTGAGTTTGGTCCAGATCCTGGCTCTATTCTGGATCTGGTCATCCATAATTGTATCTCTTACAGGGGTTGTGGAAAAGTCACTGCCTGGACTGAGCTGCTTGGTGGAGGTCTGTGCTCTCTGAGTGCTTTTCTAGTTTGTTTAGAGATGGTCCTCTACATACCTTGTATGTAATAAGTGGTTATTTGAGTTACTGTTGCCTTTCAAACATACTGAGCCACTCTGACCATTGGCATCAACAAGGCAGTTTTGGCCAAAGAACTACCACTCACTGGATATTTATTCCTTTTCTGACCATTCTCAGTAAACCCTGGAGATGGTTGTGTGTGGAAATCCCAGTAAATCAGGAGTTTCTGACAAAAGGAGACCGGCACCATCAACCATGCCGCCTTCAAGGCTGCCTGAAATACTTTTCTCCACTCTGATGCCCGGTTTGAACTTCCACAAGTTGTCTTGACCATGTCTAGATGCCTAAGTACATTGAGCTTCTGCCATGTGATTGGCTGATTAACTATTTGTGTTAATGGGTGGTTGAACAGGTGTTCCTACCAAAGTAGCTAGTGTGTGTATAGGTGTCCCAGCTGAGAAGCTAAAAATAGTTTATATTTTCCAAAAGCTTACCTCCAACAGTGAGATTGACTTGGGGGTACTTGTTTTTGTCTCCCAGACCTGCACTGATTTCACACTCATACACTCCTGAGTCTTCAGGCTTCACATCGCTCAGAAACAGACTATAGTTCTTCCCAAACGCTGCCGGACGACTGAAGTTGTAGCCCATCAGTTTCTTCGCCTCTTGGTCCCACCTGATGATGCCTAAGGGCTTCTGCAGGTTGATCTGCTATAAGGGATCAGCAGGAAAGGCATTTTACACGTCTCTGTTTACAGTGAACCAAATGAGCCACTCATCTGTATATAACAAACATGACTGACCATGTACCAGGCCACTGACATGAACGTCATGGTCTCCAAACCCGCACACCTCAGCGTCACATTTTCTCTGCACTCTGCATGAACCTCTATTTCACTCTGTATTGTGTAATGCACCAACAGTATCTGAGATCAACAAAGCAGAATCTTTAAGGTTTCATTTGAGGAAGCAGCAACAAAGCAGGGAGCTGCTTTGTTAGTTTAGTAGTGATGCTAAAGTAATCCTTAACTCACCTCAAAGAAGAGCACTAAAATCATCCTCCACTCTTAATGGGTGTCTCCAGATCTCTGAGTCTATTAAGGTGTTTCTGCTTTTTTGTTTCATTTCACAGAAAAAGTCAGAGTTTCCAGCAAAGGGGCTCTTGTCGAGGCAAGGGGTTTTTCAGGAGGAAGTCAGGGACTGTAGAGCCATCATGTGGTCCTAAAGAGCAGTGCATAGACAGCGTTATTTCCAGGGTTATGGTGAACCAGGGAAAAAACTTGTTTGGATGACATAACATCCCCTCATTAACCAATCAATTTGTTGAAAAAACAAACAAGTCTCTTCAAGATCAAGCCAATCTGTTGAAGTTTGGTCAGAAGACTTTGGTCATTAAAGGGGCCACATTAAATAGCTTTTATTTAGTTTTATATTAAAACTTACTTAAGCAGAAAGTATGTTAGAATAAATTACTATCATCGTATAAGTTTATATTAATGACACAGCTGATTGATTAATGAACCATTTGTAATTTATGGAGAAGGGATGGGAATAAATAAGTCAACACTTGTTTTCCAATATGTAACATAAAGCATGAATTGTTTAGCATTTTTACGCTATGCTTTTCTTTTGGTGTGGTACTCTACACTGACTTTTTCTCTTTCTTTCTTTCTTTTTACATGTTTAAAATACATCTATTCATTCATCCATTAATTCAGTACACATAAGACCCATCCTTCACACTCCTAATGACTATCTTTTATCCATATTGAATTTATTTGTTCATTCCTTAAACTTGGCCTCAGTGAAAGAATGAAGACAGAACTACAGCAGAGTGTATGACAGTAATTTACAATCTTTAAAACTTGTTAAAAAATTCAAAATATTACTGACGTATAATCTTAATAACGTTGTCTAACATGAGCTGTCCACATTAACTAATGCTTTTCTGTTATAACATGTAATTAATTATTCATGTGACACCAAATATTGTCACTGTTCTTTTTTTTTTCTCTTACAACTTAATGTAAGTTTATTCCACAAAAAATTGACTCAAGATAAACTAAAAGGCTTAAAGTTGCATGGTTTATTGTGCAATTTGTCATCTAAATGTGCCCAGAGTCCAGAATGAGTAAGGGAAACGTGCTTTTTGTAATGCTGCCCCCACCACTTGAAACACTGAACAGACAGAACTGAAAATGTCAGAACTGGTTTCAGTCAAAGCTTTTCTTACCATTTTATGCATCAGGCAGCGAGAATCCTATGAACAATGCCTGTGTTTTTAATTGATACTGTCCTCAAAACTGTCGCACTTCCACTGTCAAAATGTTGATTTTTTCCCATATTTATTGTCTTAATCTTCTCTTGAATTTGTATTTATTTGATGTGTGCTGCTGACCTCTTGACCAGGTCGCCCTTGTGAATGAGATCCTGATCTCAATGGGACTTATCTGGTTAAATAAGATAAAATTAAAAAAATAAAAGGGTTAACCAAAAACCCATTCAAAAATCCCATAAACTTTGATACAAGGGATCCTCTGGGGCTGCAATGCTACCTCACTCATTTTAGGACTTATATTAGCAAGAAAGAAAATCCTTTTAGGCAGCCATCTGCCTCAAATGCAATCCAATATAAAAAAAAATGATCACTTATAAATTTGCATAGTGAATCAACAGATTTATTGCACACAAATATGTAAACTTGCCCTTTCTATATCTGGAGCTACTGGCTCAAAAATAGCAACCTTCATGTACAGTAAGTGACAAACAGATGAACATGCAGAAGGGTCACATCAATCACATAAACCCCCCACAAAACACACAAACGCATACACACCCACACGCTCTTATGAGTCCAGCTCATCCTGTTGTTTTCATCTCAGGGAACTCCCCATTGTCTCCCCTCAAGCATATTATTTGTATGTGTCGCTCTTGTTGACAAAAGAGGTCGATATCTGTTATTAATAGCAGAGCAGCTTTATGGAAAAGGGAAGAGTGAGGTCTTTGGATTCCCCCATCTGCATTAAACAATGCCTCATTCAGCAGCAGCTGGCACGGCCTGCAAAGAAATCCACTGATGTTACTGCAGAACAAACAAAACAGGAGTGGAAACGAGGAGTTTTTTTTTCTTCAGCCTCTTCCGATTGGACGACAGGAACTGCAGCTGTGAGCAGATTTAGATTTACGAGAGGGCGTACAGGCTCAAATACAAGCATGACTCTTCACATTTCTTAAATCTCTTACTTGTTAGTGACTGCAGGCATTGGCTGTTTTACTATGCAGAGGTAGGCTTTTGGCCGGGGCCTTGTGTTCCAAGAGGCCTCAAGATAAACAGTGAAGTCTGAGGCATTCGTCTGAAACTACTTTCAGTTACTATGACTTGTATTCAAAACTTAACTGCCTAAATAACATAAATACACTTACCAGCCACTATTATATGCACCCTTTTAAACTACTCAGTAACACAAATAGCTAATTATGCAATGACATAGCAACAGATTAGTGCACTCAGGCCTTAGACATGGTCAGGACAACCTATTGAAGTCCAAACTGAGCATCAGAATGAGGTAGAAAGGTGATTAAAGTGATTTTGAACGAGGTATGGTTGTTGGTCCCAGATGGACAGGTCTGAATATTTCAGAAACTGCTGACCTTCATGGATTTCACAAACAACCACCTCAAAAGTTTAGAGAGAATGGTCCGAAAACTACCCAGTAAGCATCAGTTTTTAGGCAAAAAAAATGCCTTGTTTCTTTCCAGAAGATAGAAAGTCAACAGCAACTCGATAAACCATTCATTAAAACCAAGGTGTGCCGAGGATCATATTATGGACCAATATATTGCATGCATGACATAGTCTTGTCATCTTATTGATAATTTATTTGTTAAAAGTTTCTAGAAAGTCTGGACATTTGTTTCAAATTGTAGTTCAGCCTTCAGCCACTAGCTGGCAACAATGTCACTGAAATACACGATAAAGTTGATCCATGTTGCAGCGCCCAAGTTTAACATAAATAACACTGATAGAAAATATGTTTTTATGCAACATGAACAAATGTGATGGCAACATTTGTAATAGTGGGTGGAGCTGGAAAGGATGAAGTGTGTCCTTTTCATTAATTTAACTCTTTATAAATCCTCTTAACTCTGCCAAGGAGGTTGTGTTTTTTCCAGTGTTTGTCTGTAAACAAGGTAACTGATGAAGTCATCAACCGATCTGGATGAAATTTTTAGGGAATGTTGATCATGCCACAGGAAAAAGTGATATGATTTTTTTGAGCTGATACAAATCCTACATCCAGGAATTTTTTTCAAGAACTTGTTAACAGTGTGAGATACAGTAGGGCAGTTTTCCAAGTTTGACAACAACTTTCCAAACAATGTTGAAAATGACGTGCTGTAGGTTTGTGCTATCTAAGTTATTCCAGTTATAACTGCTAACAAAGACCACAAACATGTCTCAGGGCCTAATACGATCATTTCTGATCACTTTAATAAATGATAATTCATACATAATAGCCTTAGTAATGATACCAGCTTGATCAGGTTACAAAGTGATGTATTACAGTGAAAAAAATGTAACTGCTACTAAGTCAAACTGCCATGTTGTAGTTCCATAATAGCTCGATAATGCACCAGCTGATTATGCTTAAGCCAAAGAGTTGTGACAGTGAGGCTTGTTCATGACGATTAAACTTTTAAATCTCATGAGCTTTTTAGCTTTTATTATAGTTCACTAACTATTATCAGCAATAATCCAAGACCACACTGAAAAATCCCAAAGGCTTTTAGTGAAGAGAACCAGCATGATGCTAACCTCCGGGCTGACCTACAAAAATACATCATCCCTGCACCGCTATAAATGTATCAACAAGATGGTAAAACTAGTGAGGAGCAGGGATTCCCTCATGCCACTTCCACAAACTTTTAATAAAATGTTTTAACATACATCTGGCTAAAATAGTTTAGAAAATAATTATTTAATTCCTTAAAATTCTATTGAGTACAATGGAGGATTACAGTCACGTAATACGTAATAATCTCATGATGTTACGAGAATAAAGTCAAAAAGTTATGAGAACAATCTCATAAAGTTACGAGAATAAAGTCATAAAGTTATGAGAGTAAAATTAATAAATCTGATTAGATTAAACTACAAAACAAACTTCATTCTGAAAGGTTGTACCAGAAGAGCAGCCATCCGCCTATGCAAAGAGGATGAAATGAGAGCATCTTCATGATTAATGTATGCTTATATTAATCTAAAGTTTTGACAAATCAAGCTTCAATCATCAAGCTTTAGATCTCCAAAAAAAGCATTTAAATATTTTTACACCATAATCAGTTTTCGTTAAATAAACCAGGACCTTGAATGTTTATGCCTGGAGCCTCCAAATTACTCAAACTATCCCAGAGTAAAAGTCCATCAAAAAAATGTTGAAACATGTCATCAAAGTTTGATTCTCTGCAGGGTTTCATAGTGAGTTTAACTGTGAGTGAGTGCACGTGCAATGTGTGCATGTACGTGTTTGATTCTGGCTCTTTGTGAGGGTGTTGCACGCCACAATAAGTCCCCGAGGTTGTTAGCACGCCCAGCTGCTAGCACAGGTCTCCATGTTTCTGTCAGCGAGGTTGTTCATTGCACACTCTCTCGCCTCTGATTGAGGAAATCCTCCGACTGTTTGCTCTGTTGGCTGAAATGAAACGTCCCAATGGTTCCGCCGTCCCTCCCACAGGTCCCGTATGGCCAGACTTTCCCATGAAGACAGTGCATGTTTACAGGGGTGTGACAGATATATGACTCTTTGATGGGCCGTAACAGTACCAGTGTTTCAGTGCTGGACGGGTTCATGGGTGATGATGTTGTCATGAGGAAAATACACACAAAACATGTAAATCTGAAACACTGCAGTCACTCTGAACTGGAGCTTTAATTTAAATCTTCTTCAACTCAATTCATACTGCAGTTGACAAAACCTTGGATGGTTTGATACTTGATTCTGTCAGTTTAAGATAATTAAATCCATCTTTTTTTTGTTGTGTTCTCAACTGCATACAATCTCATTTTGGTGTGAGATTTTTCAGTGGTTTAGCAAAGGCCTGTGGCTTGGACATTGACCCTGACCCAGAGCTGGCACTCTTCAGGTGCTCAGAGACTGCCCTTAGATACTCACCTGAGGTACAGCAAGCATTAAAGGACAAGTTCGTTTTTTTGACACCTGGACCTTATTTTTAGGATTAAATACGCTAGTAGACTCACCCAGACAATTTTGGCGGTGCTCGGAGCCATTTTTCGAGCAATTTAGATCTATTGGAACGGCATTTTTCTCATGCCATAGTAGCACACGGGGCCAGAAATCGAAGCCCCTAAATTAGACATTATCTGCTGCGAAACTCGCTCATTTCAGCTGCATTTTATAAATGAATGGCCAGTGTTATCACCATGTCAGCTCAACTTTGTTGTTATGGTCATCCGGGGCTTTACAAGGATGGGTAACTTTTGGTGACGTCATAGACAAGAACATGAGTAGAGCCGCTGTTGTTGCTAGGCTACACGGCTACACGGCTATTTTTGTGCAACATGGCGGAATATTTATCCGATGTAGAAGTGTCTGACGACGACTTTGAGTATAATGGATGCCCGTATCGTTTTGAGCCAGAATATACCGACGAGGAGCTATTTGAAAGGAGGATGCAGAGGGAAAGAGCCGAACAGCTGGCCAGAGAACAAGCAACCACTGCACGTCCACGAATGGGGGGTAACTGGGGGTGTTGTTGTGGACATTGGCAACCGAGGAGGAGTGCCTTTACTGCTCAGAGTGGGACTTGAGATTAGAGGAAACAAAATACGATTTCTTGCCCGGTCTGCTACTATGGCATGAGAAAAAATGCCGTTTGATGGATCTAAATTGCTCGAAAACAGCTCCGAGCTCCGCCAAAATTGTCTGGGTGAGTCTACGAGCGTATTTAATCCTAAAAATAAAGTCCAGGTGTCAAAAAACCGAACTTATCCTTTAATGCTTGGCATGGTTGCTGCAAAGAAGATGATTCTTCTGGTTTGGAAAGCTCCCACTCCCCCCTGCTTTCAGAGATTGCTCAACAAAATCATAATAATTATCCAAATAGAGAGGATTCGCTTCTACAAATCAAAAACTCAAAACAAATTCCTAGACATATGGGGCCCATTCATTGACTATCTGAAAAACAAATAACTGTTTTGTTTTGTTTTGTTTTGTTTTGTTTATTTATATGTATATGCTTTATTGGCATTTCCATGACACCTGATCTTGTATTCATTATCAATACTGCATTCATTTAAGTTGTACTTGTAACTTTATCTGGCAGCTCTTTTGTGTGTTGTTGTCTTTTTTTTTTTTTTTATTTTCCTATGTCTTTCTTTTGTTATATCTTTTGTACTTTATATATATATATATATATATATATATATATATATATATATATATATATATATATATATATATATATATACATATATATATATACATATATATAAAACAAAGATAATTAAACCTCAATTAGTCAGTGCTCTTCAGCACTCGTTCTCAATAATAAATGTCTAGCAGTTTTTAGACATGCTTTTGTCTCTGTCATATGTTTTGCACCGTCCGACCAAACTGCAACAGTTTCCATCAAATGAATTTGATGGCTGAAAAATACCAGAAATTTAGGTTGCTGTTTCTTATGCTGCAGTTAGTGTTGGGTCCTGTCCTGAGGCTGCTGACCTTGCAGTGCAGATTGATCAGCTTGATCTAATGTCTGTAATCTGACTGATCCATTTTACCAATCTACAATGACTGTGCTCAGCCCAATGCAGCACGGCCCAATCAGTGACCTCTGGAGCAGGAAGAAGTGGGAGCTAAGAACGAGACAACAATTATACATTTATTTAGTTCAAAGGGACAAACTGACAGACAGACAGACAGACAGACAGCAGATAAGCTGCAGAGAAGAGAAAGCGATCAGTGAATTGTAACAAGAGAGATGTTGCAATTATTTGGACGAGACCACAGCATCTAATAAAAAGAGGAGAGAAAGCAGTGTTTTTGCTACAGAGAAGGGAAAAAAAAAAGAAAGTGACAGTGCAGCAGCATAAATTATGGCTGAAAAATATAAATTGATAGTATATTAAAAATGATAATAAAAATACAGTAAAATGAACTTAAAGTCAAAGAAAAGCACAAAAAGAATGTTTAATGATAGCAAGGGTAGAGTCAAGTTGAGCAACATTTTTCAAGTTTTCATGAAGTACTTTGGCTGTTAATAAAATGCTTAAAGTGCATGAAATAACAACAAAATAGAGCCTTAAAAAAAAAAAATCTTCTGATAGTAATCCCCAGCTATGATCTGAGCTGCAGCCTGCCCTAAAAGGCCCTGTGATTCATGATATGAGAAGAATATAAAACAAAACTTAATAACTCCTTTGTCTCATGAGGGGGCATTGCTTTTGCAGAAAGGAAGTATTAAAACATAAAATGTAAACACAATAAAAACACAATGAAGACATTAAAAGCACTGGCACAAGACACCGTTCACTCTGTCGAACAGTGAATGCAAAACCCAGATGAATGAAGAGAAATAGAGCATGGTCAAAAAAAAACAATCTCAGGATTGTACATATTTTTACATGTAAGAGAACAGAAATACCAAAAGACATCACTTCTATTCCAGTCTCTGTATCTCTGACCACAGAGCAGTTACTAAATTCCTTTAATATCTCTTTATTCATATATTTTTTATGTTATAACAACTGTTTGTGTGGTTTCTTTTAGAGAATTTCACCCACTAATCATTATCATCTCACCAAGGGCTTTTCCAGGAAGAGACCATGGTTGGTCAGAGCCAGACTTGAAATCTGGTGGTTACCTGATTTTTGCAAATGCTTTGCAACAATGCTCCACCCTCATACATCTTGAAATATTAACAATAATTCTGCAAAGATGCAATACTGGTGTTGATTCACACCCAAGAGAGTGTGACACTGGCTGCTGAGTGTAATTCTAGGCTAAAAAGCACATTTGCCTATCCAGTGGCGCAGAAATGAGTCCTAAATGAGATATGAGTGTTTCATTTAGCAACATAAATACATTTGATATTGCTCTGACTTAGAATTTCCCGTGCTCATCGTGTTTTTAAAAATAATTGTTTCTAACCAACTGCTGACAAGGGCAAAGATAGCTGGGGACCCTAATGCAATCGTTACCGATGGTTTTTTAGTTAATGATGATTCATAAATGACAGCCACAGCCACCATGCACACCAGCTTGATCAGGTCATTGGATCAGGAGGTTATTCTCAATCAAGAGGTAACACCGTGACATTATGTTGGAAATGTGGTTGCTGCCTCGAAGTCAATGTTTCTCAAATTGTGGTGGTTGGGACCCCAGGAATTCTGATTAGCTATCCAAGGTGCCAATTCAAAATCCTGCAGTGTGATTGGTTTATAATCATGTCAGAGGTGGGATTTATGCAAAAATAGCTGTGGGCTGTGTAAACATGGCTTCTGTTGTTTTGTTTTGTTTTTTTCTTTAAGTTGTTTGAAGTTGTCCACAGGTCAGAATATTACATAAATTAAAATAAAATATAACCATAGAGCATTCAGGATTGCCTCTAAAACATGTGTTGTTGTGACATTAATTAACTTAGTCTTTGTCATCGAAATGTAGATATTGTCCATTTTTATACTTCTCCTAACATTCTTCCTCTTGGTGAATGTAATTAAATGTGAAAATTGCTATCATTTAGAACTTAAAATTATGACTCTGGACTTAAATCTTTTCTTGGAGTCTTCTAAGAAATAAGTTTGTTTTTTGCCACCTTGTTTTCATCGTATTGAAGATGGCATTGGGTAAGAATATTTCTTTAATTCATGTGTGGTTAAAAAAGGCAAATAAATTGAATATCTGAATAAGAAATTGGTATTTACATGCTTTGCTGTGTTCTGACAAATCTCAACTTCTCAATTTTAGAGACTTTGTGAGAAATAATATTAATTTTTGAGGGGGCAAAAGTAATTGAGTGCCACAGCTCCCAAATCTTGCTTTCTGTAGTTCTCCGACAGCTTGATAAAAGCTTTTCACTCCCGTCAAATACATTCAAACTTAAGAAATCGTGAAAGTTGTGTTTGATAGTGAAGAATATCGTGATGATCAAAACATTTAAATTTCATAAACTTTTGTCAGCTGCAAACCTATTACCAGAGATGATCCAAGGCTACATTGAAAAATCCCATAGGCTTTAGTTGAGGGAGCTAGTGTGACACTAACTTCCAGGTTGGACTACAAAAATACGTCATCCCTGCACCGCTCTGCTGACAAGAGCTGTGGTGGCTGACATCACAGTAGTCATGTGTCTAGTCACTCGTCCATCTGGGAAAGAGCCCATAGAAAGTGTTTGGGGAGGGCAGAAACTTTTAAAAGCATATCCAGCAGGTGATTGGATGATTGTTCTGTCAATCACTTTCATTACCAGCCAGCCGGATAATGTAGGTGGGTGCTACTGCTGCAGTGTAAAGGACAGGACGTGACCCAAGGACGTGGAGCAAAAATATCCTTTCTATCAAGAAGTGCCTTCAGTGTTGTTTGTTTTTTATTAAATAAAGAAATGTGGACCAGATCTGATAAAGCTGCTACTAAGCTGTTAGCATCTTTGCTAACCTCTATACAAGCAGTCAGTTCCTGCTGTCGTCTTGCTCGTAGCTCACACCTCTTCCTGCTCTAAAGGACTCTGGTTGGATCTGCCTGATCATAGACATTGAGTCAGGCTGATCCATCTGCACTGCAAGATTACAAAAGCCTGTTTTACATAAAACGATTTGGTTAAATGATCACAAAAATGTTCTTCCTTTTTGTTTTGGTTAAACCTGTGTTTTGCACCATTGGATTGAGCCACAGCAGATTTTAGTGTTTTCCATCTTTTGTGAAGGACTTGTGTCTGCAGAGCTCCATCTCACTGCCTGTTAAACTGTTTATTTCAGGAAGAAAAAACCTCTTTTTGAGTGTTAGCTGGAATCTTACCTATGCCTCTGGGTTTTGGCAGGCTGCTGATTGTCTGAGCCTGAGGCAGAGTAGAGTCGCTTTACCTCGTTCTGCATTGTTCCCTAATTTCTTCTCTGGGATTTCCTCCTGCCAGCTCCCCCCTGACGCCCACCCATCCTATTTACTCCCTCTGTCTGAACGCCCTGCCAAACTCTCTGGCACATGAAAACAATTGTTCTTGCATGTTTGAGGAGACAAAACCTCCTTTTTTCTCCCCCCTGCAGAAGCTCAGCTGACGGTCTGGGCAGACAGACTTCCTCCTCCTTCTGTAGAAAAAGCGGTCATGTTCAGTAAAATCGGAAGCGAGGTATCCGAGTCCAGAGCCCCCAAAGTGACTCAGAGACATTAATATCTTTGACATGCAGGTGGAGCAGGGGGCCATTTCCCCAGCCAGAGAGCGTTTGAAACATGCTGAAACAGACTGCCAGTGCAAAATACGAGCATGTGCAGGTTGGTTTCTAACAAGAGCTTTCTGGCACGACTACAAACTGCTGAAGCTAAAGCACCCATCTGGGAGTCAGGACTGGGCTCCCAGATGAGGCTGAAAAAACGCCTCACATCCTTCCCGTTTCTGGATCATCTATTTCGGCTTTTCTGGGGGGGAAGTGGAGGTAAGGACAGGAACATGTTTGAGCCGTCAGAGCAGTGATTTGTGTTTTATCTGGAAAGATGTTTTCATGGAACATCACTCAACGAAAAACTCATTAAATCAGGCTTTCTGGTTTTCCTTATTCCTGGTGTTTGTGAAGCTCAGTGATCAACATAACAAGGCTGAGATGTTCAAACTGCAATCTGGAATATAAATAGACAATAAATCGCATGGACATATAACACACTCCCAGTATTGTTTAAGGTTTACTCTTTGGAGAATGATATTGTCAGCTGATCGTGATTGCCACTGTACCACCATCTGGCATACAAAGTCTGAGGACATGTTTGGAAATTAACATAAAATGTGTTGCTGCTACTTCTGCTCTTTTTTATTTAAGCATAAAACCCTGCTTACTGAAAACTGATGGTGCTTCTGTGTTTGTAGTTGCTGCTCAAGCTGCTATAGACTTTGGATGTATCCTCTTTGAGGTAAGTGGGGTCGTCATCCTGTGGCTGCACGAAACTACTGTGGCTTTCTCCGAGAAAACAAAGGGGAAACAGAGGCGATAGAGCTGCTGGCCCTCTTGGTAGCCAATGAAGCTTCTTGTCACAATAAGTAGAAAAACGTTGTTCCAAAAAGTTCTGAAGTGCAAAACAACATAATATTTAAAGGTCTCAGGCTGTTAGTGTCGTTAAAAGGGGCTCAGGGAGCAGAAGAATATGACACTGTTTACCAAGCTCTCAGTCCACAGGGAAATGTGCTATGACTTAAAACTGTCTTAAAACCCATTTTTATTCCTTTGCTTTCCACACCACATGAGACTCTGCTCCTGTTTTAGTGTTTTATGGTTTGTTTTTAGTTATTTGTTTCCATTGATTTTAAATTGTTTTTTAAAAAAATGAAACAATTATTTAAGTGTTTGTACTTGCTTTATTTTATCCATTGATTTAATTGTTTTATGTCTGTGTTGTTTTAGCTATTTATGTACAGCACTTTGTTTCAGCTGTGGTTGTTTTTTAAGTACTTTATAAATAAAGATGAGTTGAGATGTCTCTTTAGTCCTTTGACTTCCACATTAAGAAATACATTTGCAAAAAAAATGGTAAAATTGTGTTTCTGCCTCTTCATTTAGCAGAATTTTTAGCTTTTTATTTTTCAGATCAGAAAGCAGATATGCAGGTCAACTCACGAGTTGACTTATCTGTTCAGGGTTATTCTGGGTATGGATGAATTTCTTTAATTTCTTCATTTTTTTTTTTTTTTTTCCAAATAAAGACATCACAGAGAGCCGAATTTGTTAAAATAACCTTTAACCTTGCTCTTAATGTGTGAGCTGTGCAGCACAGAGACACTTCCATCTTTTTCCACAGTTTTTAGACAATGATATTTATGTATAGCAGCACTACCCAGTGGATATAATAAGTGTTACTTACTCTATTCAAATAGGTGGTAGGAAGAGGATAAAAAGCCAAAGATAGGTTTACAGAGTTTTAAATACAGCAGTATGGCAGCAAAAAAAGTCAACCGCGCGGTCACAATGCCAGTCAAAGGGTTAAAGAAGATGCCTCTAAGCTATGTCTTCACTTCCTGGGTTTATAATGTAATGGCTATACAGCCTCCACCTACATGTGTGTTTTCTGCTCGTCGAAGGCAGACAACTAACCTTGCAGTGCAGCTGGATCCACCTGATTCAATGTCTGTAATCAGACAGATACATTTTCTTCATATCCATATTTTTTTTCCATCTCCAAAGAGGCAAGGTCCAATCAGATAAATTACAGCAAGAGGTGGGAGCTACAGGGGAGACAACAGCAGGACGTGACTGTTCGTACAGAGATTAGCATAAATGCTAACAGCTTCAGTAGCAGTTTTGTAAGATCTTTCTCACGTTTCTGTATTAAATGAAGAACAAATAACACTGAAAGCTTTTCTCAATTTAAAAGATATTTTTGCTCCGTTTCCAACATGTTTTGGTGAGAGTTCGTTCAAAGAAGTGTCTCATGTTTTGTACTTTACGCTGCTGCAGTAGTGCCATTATGTATCTAATAGGCCTGTAATAAAAGTGACTGACAGAACAAGCATCCATTTACCTATCAAATATGCCTTTGGAAGGTTGCCCCAATGTACAGGCTATTGCCAAGATGGACTAGTGAAATATTTTCTGCGTTGCTGTCACGCACAAACCTCTTATCTCCAAAATGGCTGCTTTTCAGGAAATTAAAAAAATGCTCTTCAACTGGGTAAATAATCCTTAAATTGTCATGATTGCAAATTATTTTCAAGGCTGTTAATTGGTTTGAAAGTTATAAAATCTACCTCTGAACATGAAAGGTGACCAACAGCACTGCTTCATGAAAAAAACAAAGATCATAAGAAATGTAAATAAGAGATTTTGGTCATAGAGCGACATTGAACAATCCATTTGATGTGTCAGATTGTTTGATGACAGCCATCTTATTTTGGTTCAAATATGTTTGCATGAGAATTGCACTTTCATACTGTTATTCTTTCTTTAATCATATATCTGCTTAACACTACAAGCAGAAAGACTATGCAGCAATATGATAAACCTCTGAAAAAAGCTGTATGTACTTCTTTAAATTACAGCCAGAAAATAAAATAAAGCTATGCTTGTAGCCTTACTTTTCACAAGGTGTTTACTGTAAACAGGAGTGCTGTTTACTTCTGTTTTTCTATGATGTGGACAGAGGTTTTGATGCAAGTCTGCAAACATTTCTATGTGATCTTTTTGATTTTAATGGCTTTATTAGACACTTCTGGGGTTCTCTATAGTGGGAAGATGTCATCTGAAAGCAAACTGTCCTCTTTATTATCAATCATTTAGGGTGGTTTTCATGCCCACGGCGTTTTTGCTTTGTTCTGATTCAGTCGGGAAAAAGTGGTGGTGGAAAAATAGTAAATATTACATTTGCTACAAAAAAATAGTTTCAATTTGCTGGAATTTATGTTTGGCTCACTTGATTAAGTCCTATTATTTGAAATCTATGTCAGTTTTTATAAAAGCTTATGTGTTTTTTGTTAAATTAGGTATGCATATATGTTGAATTATGAGTATCTTGCAGTATGGCCCTCGAACAGTGTGGATAACATTAACGTGGTCTTCTAAGTGGCCAGAATTTCCTAGCCCTGTCTTCGATTATAACTGTTGATGAAAATGATGCAACATATTTAGGAGTTCCTTTTAATTTCTTGCATTTGTCATCATCCATCCATCCATCCATCATCTATACCAGGGAGACTAACTTGGCTGACACTGGGCAAGAGGTGGAGTACACCCTGGACTGGACGCCAGCCAACTGCAGGACCTCATAGAGAGACAGACAATTTCAAGCACATACCCAAACCCAAGGGCAATTTAGAGTCACCAATTAACCTAATGAGCATGTTTTTGGTATGTGGGAGGAAGGCCTTGACCGACACGGGGTTCAAACCAGCAATCTTCTTGTTGTGCTGCCCTGTTTGTCATCTAGAGGGGGTCCCAGGGGTTAATGGTGTTGGTCTTCTTGGCACGAAACAGGAACCCATTCTCCATAACTATGCAAACACAAAGATAAGTGGAAATATCTGTGTGTAGAGAAGTTTGTATTTTATTTTTGTCTGTCTTTCCGATCATAAGAGCAGACGTGGGGGTCATTTTCTGAGATAGTTTGCTTCTCTGTCTTACTTTGATTCATCTCTACTGAAACTCTTCCTGCTCTCTAAAGTCTTCAGGGATGAAGACATGCAAGGACTGGAGGAAGAGGAAAAACTCACCAAAGCTGTGCAGTAATGCTGTGCAGTGGTCCCCGGATGGATCATCTGCTGTCAGACATGTTAAACATGTTAAACACATCCACGCTGACCACATTAGCTTCCTTTGCTCTTCTGCTCAGATTCTCCCCGCCATCAATTCATTACCTGTCATCTCCCAGAGAGGAGGAAAAAGAAACACGGTCTTCTTCCGATATTGTTGAAAACTCACTCTTTAGTTGGCCCGCTCCGTAAAGCTCAGGCAGAGGTCCGTCCATCTGGTTCCCAGTGGCGGATGATGTCAGGACTGGCGCTGACCCAGAGCTCGCCGCTCTGAGAGTTCCTCGGAGAGGTCGGCTCACGTTGTTTCCCTTCCTGTGCCTCCGTGACATCTTCCTGCCTGGGGAGCCTCAGGGAGCCATTTGTAGAGACCGGGGCCCCGAGCGCTGAGGACTTAGTGCAGCAAATTCCAATTAGCCTGACAGGAGCAGGTGGGGGAGGGAGGGGGAGAGGGGAGGCCGGACCCCCAAGAAAGCACCTCTAACTGCTTTCAAATTCACTTTCCATAACAGCCGCCTGATCCACAGAGGAGCGGCCCTCTGATTCAAGGGTGAGTTTTCAGTCTGATCCAGAGCGATGTCAGACAGGAAGTCAGGCTCAGCTGTGTGTGCATGTCTGAGCCTCAGCCGCCTGTTAGACCCATCACTGAGCTGTCTGCTTCAGACCGAGCAGACGTAGAGGTCCAGGGAGACGCAGAGGATTTTGCTTAGCAGGCTGATTTCTCTGCAGAGGAACAGTCTGAATTCTGTTTTTGCTATGGAGACATATGTAGTAAATGAAATTAATTTTAATAAAGATTGTTATAAAAAAAATATTAGGGCTGTCAAATTTAATGCGTTAACTTGGATTAATCCATCATCATGATTAATCTGATTAAATTTTTTAACACAATTAACCCAGAATGATTCAAAATCTGTGAAACATCTCGGGCAGTTTGTCCCAGTAGACTTGCCGTAGTGTGTCCTGCCACACATGCATAAATGGGTAATTGATCCGGCAGAACCAACCAACTCGAATTGGAAGACGCTAAACAGCACGGTAGCCCTCTCGTTGGGAAATTTGAATACAAAAAAATGCAAGACAGAACTGTGCACCAACATACAGCAATATGCACACTCTGCAGGAAGGAGTTTCTTTTCACTGAAGCACTTCCAGCTTAAAGTACCACATTAACGCTAAGCATGCGTCAGTCTGGGATCCTGCTAGCAATTCAGCTAGCACGTCATCCAGCTTGCAACAAACCACCCTCACGCAATAAATACAGATTAAAAATTAATTATATTTAATCATGATTAATCTTAATTAATCCACAGCAATCCTGTGATTAATCTGATTAAAATTTTTAATCATTTGACAGCCCTAAAATATGTATGATTAGTGATGGTTAATCTCTCCCTCTGTTTCTTCAGCAGATCAAGCCCATTGGGTCCATCCCCAAAGAAGATCTGATTTAGAATACCGGTTTTGATAAATGCTTGAAATAAGGTTCATGATGAACACAAGCACATAAGATTTTAAAGTTTAATAAAATGCATACATTGGAATCTTCATACATTGTTGTGTGTTTAAAATTACAGTTGCTAACAAACTGCTAACAAGGACTACAAAAATGTCTGGGGACCCGAGGGTAAGCATTTTGGATTGTTTTTTAATAATCAGAAATTCATTTACTATTCCCACAGCCATGAGGCAACTTGATCAGGTCACTCGATTATGGAAATATTGTAGTTCGGTCTACGTCAAACCGCCATGTTGTAGTCTCATCTTAGCTTAATGATAGCTTTTAATTTTTCGCCGATTACATTTAAACTAAAAAAAACGTGAAAAGTAGTCCTATTATTTAAGATTATCACGAAAAGCAGAACATGCAAGTTTCGTATCTTTTTGTTCTGCACAGAGCTAATTATCAACAATGATCCAAGACACGCCGAAAAATTACATAGGCTTTAAGTGGGTTGCAGTCAAGGGAACCAGCACGATGGTAACTTCCACGCTGGCCTACCAAGATATCATCTCTGCATCACTCTATTACCACAGAGTATACTGCTCAACCTATCAGAGCAGACTAGGCCCACAGGAGACGGGGACGTGAAATGAAAGGAGAGAATGCATATGGATCAGGGATACTCAGTACAGTTTATAAAAACCAGAGGGTTTTTTAAATGTAAGTGATTTTAAATACTGTAGCTGTCATCAATAAATAATATATTAACCTAAGTTATGGTAAAATACAGGCTTTTTAACATCCCACAAGTAAACTTCTGTACACCAACCAAATTATACAGATAGGTTGTCAACACAAAGAAAATGATGGCACAGATAAGGGGCAGACAGTTGTCCATTTTTCCACGTTTACAGCATCTTTATGTTGTGTCATGTGTTGTACTTAAAAGAAATGCATTCAAAGCTAGTTAGTATTTGGCAAGCGCAAACCTCCGCCAAGGTTACATTTACATTTACACCTATGTGCAATAGTGCCATGATGAGGTTACCCTCATAAAATGATTCTTTGACCCTGAAAACCTACCACTAGCACTGTGAACCATGTTGGTATCATTATTAGTTTGTCAATTCATGAGAGAAAATGATTGTTTGCTGATGGATCATCACCATAATCCATTGGTCTGCTGCAGAAAAATGTCAGCATGTTTAAGTTTCATACTGCTGAAAGCAAGCACGCTGAGCACTCTGTGGAAATGGGAGAAATGCCATCCTAGTGCTTCAACTTTGAAACCATCATTTTAGGCAGGACAGTTATATATTGTTGCTTGAATCTGCTGTAGTTTGAAGCACCTATGGAGCAGTTTCACCAACTTATCCAGAGAAAGCAAACATATTTGTGCAATTTAGACCATGCTCTCTCTCTTCTGGTTAAAAGCTGATAGAATATCATGCATCATGGTTCCCAACACGGTATCATACCTATAATATCATGCATCCCTAATACATGTACACTATATGTACATAGATAAAGACATTCCCAAATAACTATGTCTCGCTCATCAGGAGCTGTTGGTGTCACCTGAGGTGGCTGAGAGCTGATGATCATCTCCCTCAGCTGCTGGTGGAGGTTATAAAGGAGGCCTGTGCTTCCTGATCAGTGGAAAGTTTGATACTGCAGAGTCAACCCCATCAGTCAGCTCTTTGTTTTATTTTTGAGGTTTAAAAAAAAAGAAAATAGTTGAAGTTTAGTGTTGATGTGGGAAATCAAACTTCTTTTGCTTCATTCTTTTTTCCCCTCAACCCCTTTTTTATGACTATCCATCTTTTCTTATGTGTCCATCTTTTGTTTTTCTACCGTTTTGATAGATTTAGTTGATAGGGGTGGAATAAAATGACCTTAAAGAAATGAATGACCCATTTTTATTTTTGACATTGTCAACAGTGCATGTCTTTGGTTAGTTTTCTATATTGCGACCTGCTCTTATAAGACTTTGTTTTAGGGGAAACGTGTCACTTGAGGATTGAAGTTTCTTAGTAAAACATCAAATTCTAATCTGGCTGTGGTCAGCAGCCGGATTCCCTGAGGCCCTTTTTCTTCTTCAGAGAAACACTTCACTCATGACTCGTAATCTCCCTGCAGCAGATGCAAGAGCTGTTTTCCCCTTGAGAGATGAAGTAGAGATGACTGAAGTAACTCATAAAATCAATGATTTCACAAATTCTTGGTTTTTCTTTGAGCAACTTCTAGTTGCTGCTTGTATTAATTTATTTAAAGTAACATTCCCAACTTAACATCTATCATTTATCTTGTTTTAACATAGAATATGGGGTTTCCTGTGATAAGTTCACATCATCAGATCTAATTAAATAAATAAACTGATCTGTTACTGTGGGAAAACCAGTGTTTATAGCCTGAGATAAAGAAATGTGTTCATATCATCATGAGAAATATACTGTAATGAATAAAATATATGTATATATGTCTTCTTGTCTCACTTGTGCCAATAAAGCATCAACAAGTCAAGATACTAAAATGGTTAGAAGGGCAAATAAATTCAATTTTCATTAAAAGGAACTACAGGGGTAAAAGTCGTACTGATGATAAACAGGAACATTAAATCTGCATCATTCACCATCATTACGCATCCGCAGAGTCTCACTTCATTGCTCCATGTTGACCTCCGACCTCTCACCCCGTCTTTCCCTGTCCACCGGGCCCACGGCTGTGATTTATCCCTCTGACATGCCAACAGCTGTGTTGGGGGCTCTAAGCAGAGTGTGGGCTACTATTTGCCGTGACTAATCGATAACAGACTTCAAAAACAGCGATCGTGAGAGCTGGAAAAAAAATACACCCGTCGTCGACACCAGAAACCCTGAAACCTTCACCGTGGCTTCACAAACAAGCTCTCTGCAACATACAGAGGGCTGGAAACAATGGAAACGTGTATGCATGGGAAAGAGAGAGAGAGAGAGAGAGACATCCTTTCATAAATACAATGAGGTCATATAAATCGACTGTGAGAAGAAGATATCTGCAAATGAAACTTATAGAAAATACAGTATTTGGGGCTAAAGGTACCGTTTTTATGGACACCAACATGATAAAAATTTACAAAATTTGGACAAACCCATTTTTGCTGAGTGCACTTAAACTTCTTTATGAAAATAAAAGAACAATTTTCCTAAAATACCACAAACACTGAGGCAACAAACATAACAGTAGCAGAGATGAATAACAGATTGTTTCTTTCTCCTGATTCCTCATTTCTTTGCTTGTAAAAACATCAAATGTCAGTTTCTCTTGTTAAGAAACAATTTTATTTTCATCAGTAACCAAGACAAATAAAAAAATACTTTTATTTTGATAAAATATATTTATTTAAACGTTTGTACAAACAAAACACAAAACTGCACAAGTTTCAGACAAATGCACTGCATCTTTGAAAGGTTTGTGCTTTAAAGTATAAATAGTCTCTTTTGTTTCTTCATTTAATCCAGCATGTTCACAAGAGTGTGTAAATGTGTGTGTGTGTGTGTGTGTGTGTGTGTGTGTGTGTGTGTGTTTGTAAGGCCATTTGGTCCAGGTGTTCACGCAGATACATGCACACATGAGTGTTTATTGTTAAATAAATCACAAATATGTACACATGTTGAAGAGTGTACTCACCAGGATGTACAGATTCACATACACAATTGATTTTTATTTCTATCTTTTAAGGTTTTAGATTTTATATGGCTGCATGAGCATACAATTTCTCTATTTTACAAAAGTATAAAATAACATAAAACTCCAAGAGCACAAACCTCCAGCAAGGTCTTTCCATTATTGTCTGAGTTATTATCAATAATGTGGAAAACTGCCCCATCCAGCACTGTCATCAAGTCCTTGAAAAAATTCCTGAATCCACATCCAGATTTGGATCACCACTGAAATTAAATCTCTTCCTCCTTGGACAGTGACCAACATTCCCAGAAAATGTCATCCAAATCCGTGAGGAAACTATTGAGTTATGCCAAAAATGTGGGAAAGTGCCCTATCTCACAATGCTAAAAAAAAAAAAAAATCCTGGATCCTCATTCAGATCACCTCCAAAATCTAATCACTTAGTTCTTGGCCCATTTCTGACCTTTCCTGGAAATGGAATCACGTTGGGTTCATAACCTTTTGAGTTATCCTGATGAAAACAAACTAACAAATGCTAAAGAAAACAAACACCTTCATGAATGTAAAAAAAATATCACGTGTCACGTCCAGGTGTAAGCATGACATACAAATACAAGAATGTCTACACGTGATTCTTTTTTTAATCAAACAAATGTGTGTCTGTGTGAACATCTGGACCATGAAGCTCCCAGAAGTGTTTGTGTGTGCTCTCTCAAAAGTGACAGTTGTCTTCACTTAAAATAATGTATCGACAGTTGCGTGAATTATTTCAGGTATTAACCACTCTTACAGGCTGGTGATGCAAAAATATTGAGAACAGTTTAGGATTCAAAACTCAACACACTGTAAAACAAAGTTTGCCTCAATAATATTAAGTTTAACTGAAACATTGTTTTCCTTACAGAAAGAAAAATAACTTTTCCCAGAAATCATGCCACAAATATTCAGTTTCCATAACTATTGTCATGAAGTTCCTCTGACGTGTGTGTGCGTGTGTATTTTTTTGGACGGGGGGCAGGGCAAACTCTGAACTGACCAGCCGATCAAGTGAAATGTGAAACTTCACATTATAGTTACTTATCCATTAATTGTATTAAAATTAAGGTTACAATTGTGTAATTTATAGTATCTTGTAGTTTGTAACGATTGTTCCTTGTGGAATGAAATTTCATAACTACTCTCTGTGGGCATGTGGTATCAAAATAATCAAAACAAAGATAAAAGTTTAGGACCCAAAACTCCATATAAGAAAAGTTTTCTTAACAAATGCCAAATTTGTCTAAAAAAGTAATAAGTTGTCCAAACAATAATCATTAAAAAAAGGGAAAAATAAATGTTGGTAAAAATCGTGCCAACTGTTCAAACAAATATCCAGTTTTCTTAACAAATATCATCAAGGCCTTGCCCCTTACTAAAAGGCAGCCAACGTCTCAGTATCATACATCAATAAATTTCAATAGAAAAACTTGACAAATTGTGCCATGAAGGACTAAAGAGTTTTCAGTAAATGGATAGCACTTAAACACCACACACTGAGACCATATATAAATATATACTGAGGTTTAAACAACTCAGAAATAACCCATGTATGCTTTGTTTACTGTTTGTTCATGTTAGCATATTTGTTTTTTAAGACTCTTTTTTGAGGTACATTAAATTCAAGAAAAAAACAGCAATTCAAGTAAACTACTTTTAAAATGGTTAGTTCATTTTATTTCCTAAAAAGAAGCTTTAAATTGGCTTTTTATGTTTGCTTTAAAATCTGTATCATCAGAATCAGAAATTATTTATTAATTCATTAAAACAAAGCATTAGTCTCTACACTTTGGTTGAAATATGTCAAGCTTTGTATCATAAATATACATTTTATTGTTAAAACAGCAGTAACAGTGGTTTAATTTAGATTGTCCTGAAGGAAGGGTCAATCTGTCCCTCTTGCAAGGAGAACAAAATGATATGACCCATTCTGGAGTAAAAGTGCTCATCCCTGATTGAGATGAACAAATGATATATACCCTTGACTGTTCTGTTCCCACCACAAGTCTGTAAGTGTGGGAAAAACCCGAGATAATTCATCCGACCACAGTTCACTCATTATTTCATGTTGACATAATTTTGCACACGTTTGTGTGTATGTTTCTTTGTATGTCATGTGTGTTTGAGTATTTTGTTACACCATCGTTGACTCTTCCCTGAGAAAGTCTTTGAGGATTTTCAGGTTGTAATCATCCACTGGTCTTCAGTCAGCGTCTCATTCTCAGTGGAGCCAGCCCTCGCATTTTTAAACAGTCCTTGCCATCCTTTATCTGGAAAAAAATATCAAATACACGGCTTTGTCATGTAAGAGTACAATAAAATTTACTTTCACACATATTAATGTGAACTTGACCATTACTGCAGGAAGAATGACAATATTTTTTGTCAATCATATTTTAAGCTCAACCACAGTGGAGTTTTAACAGGAGAAAAAGAAAAGCATCTGTGTTTGAATATGTAAAGAATTTACAACGAGACATGAGCAGTGCACACACACTCCAAGACAAAACAATGAATAAACATTTGTTGTTTTCCACTGTTTGACGTATATATTACTTCTGCTGCATGGGAAATATTGAAACCATGTTTAAATCATATTTTAAGCTTAACATCAGCCAAGTGTTTCTCTCTCTATCTTTGAATTTGTAAAGTACTTACGGCGTGCGAAGGGACATGTGCAGTGCGTAAACGCGCCTTTTACGCACACGCTCCAAGACAGAATAATTGAGTTTCTGATAAAGTGAACGATTGTAAGTTACAGATCCAAGCACGAGAGCCTGGATATCTTTAAAATTGAGCTCAAGGTGTGAAAATACGTGTTTTATCTAAAAGCTCGTTATTTCCCCCGTGTTTTTCTTTCGCTTATTTGCCACATTTTACGCACATTCTGTATTGACTCTTCATTGAGGAAATAATTAAAGTAGCAAATTTAGAATAAAGCATCATGTACCCCTTTCCTCTGGTTGCTCAAACAGAAGGTGCAGATCGTCCTCGGCTGCTGCTCTCCGCTCTCTCCTTGCGCATGAACCGCGCCAAGGCACGGCTGTCCATCCACGCCACCGTCCCCGAGAAGAAGCACGTTGGCCAGGTGGGAGATGTAGCTGGACGCCAGGCGGAGAGTTTCGATTTTCGAGAGTTTTCTGTCCACAGGCTCAGTTGGTATGAGAGTCCGGAGGGCTGTGAAAGCGGTGTTGACACTCTGCGTCCTCCCTCGCTCTCTGGCGTTGGCCGCGCTCCTCTGCTGTACCACCACCTTCGAGTCTCCGTCCAGCTTGCGGGAAATCCTGCGTCGCTTCTCGGTGGAACCACAGTAACTCTGCTCCGAGCTGCCGTCGCTCTCGCTGCGATTTTCATCATCCTCGGACGTGATGGTGAAGTCTGAATAGATTAAATGTGTCGCCACAGGCCGCAGCATGGCGAAAGTCATCTTTTAAAAGACAGCAGAAGTCCTATATCCAAATCCTCAAATCAGACCGGAAACCATCTGCAGGAATTATCTCCACATCTTAACGTGGCACAAAAACTGCATGCAAGAACTTAAGACAAGAAAAAGGCTTCCAAAAAAGCCCCCAGACTCCTCATCGACCAGCCTCTCTGTAGTATCCTGTTAGAGGGATGAACTCTGACTACCTGCTCCTCTGGCTCTTATACCCGGATGATGGGAGGAGCTGCCAGAAGCACTCAGTGAATGACAGTAACCTCTCCAGACTCTGTAAACACAAGTAAGAACTCTATACAGGATAATGTGTAATAATGGGCAGTTAAGGCTGCTTAGCAGACAATTGCCCAAGTCTCTCTGATCAGAGTCCCAAGTGAGTGTCAAGTTATGTGGTCCAAGTCTCAAGCAAGTCCCAAGTTTTTTTCTGTTGTGAGCAAGTCAAGTCGAGTCACGGGGTTATGTCAAGTCGAGTCGAGTCACAAGGTTATGTCAGGTCAAGCCGAGTCACAGGTTATGCCAAGTCCCTCACCATTGTTCCCCAGCCCACCCAAAAAGCACTCAGGTTTATATCTTCAAGAGAGAAACCTTATCTTCCCTAGGTCAGTGTTAAAAAAAGAGCATGCAGACTAGTCTGCATGGATTAAACCAGCATAAAACTGTTCATTTGTCCATTACAACATGACATGTCTAATCATTTAGACCTAGGTAGATGGGAAAGGCTACATTCCATTAAAGAAATGGCATGTTTGCTACAAAAAAATGTGTTTATTTGGAACATTTTGCAACATTCAAATTGCAGGCTCAAGTAAAATATTTTTAGAGGTAGCTAGAATGATATCCACGAGAAAAAAAAAACATACAATGAAAAAAAAGTTATTATTTTTCCAACTCATGTTGTCTCAAGTCAAGTCAAGTCTGGAGTCACTTGCTCCCAAGTCCAAGTCGAGTCTCAAGTTTTTACCTCCCAAGTCCAAGTCGAGTTGCAAGTCGTCAAATTAGCAACTCAAGTCGACTCAAGTCTGAGCCCTATGACTCGAGTCCAACTGTCTGGTGCTTGGTTCCTGAAAAAACTGGGACTGATTATCAGGCGTGCCCAGTGGTTAAAGTGGGATTTGGCAGATGGGAGAGCCCTAAATACGGTGATGTGGCGCAGTAGGAAAAATGACGTAAATGATGGCAAAAAACTGTATCGGCTTGTAATTTTCTGTTAAGAAAATTACAAGCCGGATTAACAGGGAAAACATACACAAAACACATACACAAACACACACCCCTATCTAATGCACTATTAGCGATTTTGGCTGTTAGCGTAAATAGGGGCAATCTCGATAAAGGATGACAAACCGTAAACGTTTTGTCATTACACAAGGCACATAATCTGAAGCAGCTAGCTAGCTTAGTTCTTATTTGTATACATGTTAGTTCGTTCGTTGTTTATAGACTTGTTGCATAGACTAATTTCCAGTTATCAATACTGTGTGTGAATCATCAATTATTCAGGTTTTTCCAACTTTTCTCGAAAAGTTGTGTGCAAGATTTCAAAGAGAGTAGCTAATTAACCATCTGTAATGTTTTAAAGGTTAAAAAAATGAAATTTTTAAAAAATGGAAAATTTTAAATTTATACCCTAAATGGATAATGTATCTCCGGGGATACAGAGTGTAATATTTAAATTAAAGTTAATATTTGAAAAAATAATGGAAGTGTGTTATTATGGCCTAGATACATTAGAAAATAGCAATTAATTCATTTTCCAAAATATGTGTATGTGCTTGACCATTTAAGGGTTAAATGTAAATTCTTCTTATTGGCCTGTTTGAATTGTTGAATATCACAAAACTTCACCTTCAATGTAAATTTAACTTAATCCACTTACTTTGGTTTAAAAGCCGTTTCAAACCCCCACAGATTAGCTAGTCCTGATTCAATGCACATGAACTCATTCAAATGATAACACTATGGTGTGTGTGACTCGTAGATGTTGCGCTCTGATTTGTTGAGCATCTCGGTGCTTATGAGTGGGCCACACAGGCTGTGCATGCGATAATGATCTGTAGTCTGCGGCGCTCCTGCCAGTCTGAATTGAATAATTCATTTATTTGACTAAGGTGGTGGAGTTCAGCTCTGGGGTGGTGGAGCTCAGCTCCAGAGGGCTCCAGCCCACTTTAACCCTTGGGCGTGCCACCAGAAATCGTGGGCCCATGAAAAGATATTAATGTGTGGAAATTTGGTAACACTGCCCTATTTCACTGATAACAAATCCTTGAAAATTCCTGGATCCACATCCAAGTTTGGATCACCACCAAAATCAAATCACTTCTCCCTTATGCAATGACCGACATTTCCTGAGAATTTCTTTGAAATCCACTGAGAAGTTATTGAGTTGTGGAAAAATATGGAAAACTGCCCTTTCTCATAATGTTAAAATCCTTGAAGAAATCCTAGATCTGCATCTGGATTCAGATCACCACCAAAGTCTTTTCACTTGTTCTTTGTGCCATGACCAGCATTCCTAAAAATGTAATCAAATTCCATTCATCACTTTTGATTATCTTGTTAACAAACAGACAAACAGGAACATAACCTTCATGGTCAAATTGCTTTAACAACACTACTATGAAAAAATACTCTGGATTAAAATAAATAACCTTGTGTAAAAACAGTCCAGCAGCTATGCTGAACACCCATTGTACAGAGGCTGTTGTCCTCCACATGAGTGGCCTGGTTTCAAGATTGACCTGTGGCCTCTGTCCCTCATGACATTCCTCACTCTCCCCTCAATGTGCTCTCTCGCTGTCCGGTTAAGGCATAAAAAGATATCTAAAAGAAAAGAAATCTAAAAGAAAAGACAAATATATCAGCCATGTTAAACTTCTCTGACTCAAACACAGAGGTGACCTATATGAAGAGATTTTTGCAATAAAACAAAAAGACAAAAAAAGTGTGCTTTTACGAGTAATATGTGAGAAAAGTCTTATAGGGGTTAAGTGTTTAATTTATGAAAGAAAAAAATGCTTGTGTTTTTATAATCTTGTCAGTCATAGGCCTTAGACTTGTCCAAACTTCTAGCTCAGACACTCCAATCACTAAATAAGTCAAGATGTTCAAGTGAAATTTGCTTGTTGCCTTGACTGATATTTCAGTTATTTAAACCAAAAGGCCTTTTTACAGTGAAAACAATATTTTAATTTTAGAATCTGCACATAGATATATCTTAAAATTAGTGAAGTTTGATATAAATGACCAAAGATTATACAAAAACTCCTGCTTAATGTGAATGCTTGCAGTGCTGGTTTAGTATGGAAATGAGCTCCACTTTGACCTGGAAAGTTGAAGGTTTGAGCCAGCACTGCGCTTTATTTCCATCAAGTCACAAATCAGAGATTAGACAAAATCTCCTTCTTAAATGTGAGTATTTGCAGCAAAAAGTCTTAAAATGTCATTGAAAGAGTGGCCAGCTTTGAATGGAAATGAGCTCCACTTTCAATCAGAAGGTCAAGAGTTTGAGCCCAGCTTTGGCTGTCACATGTCAATGTGTCCTTGGGCAAGGCACCTAAAGCCAAGTTGCTCCCACTGCTGTGTCAGTGATGTGTTAATCAATGTGAAAGATAATTTATTTTTCTATGAAATAGTAATGTTGGTAACCTTCTATGTTTGTGAATCATTCATATTAATTTTCAACCAGTTAAAAGAACAAAAATGTTTTACAATCATAACAATACAACAGTTAATAATTCATTTGTTGTTTGTTGATGGACACCTTAGAAACTTCAACCATCAGTGACTGAATATGGGTGTGAATGGGTATCTGTGACCTGCAGTGTAAAAGTGTTTTGAGTGATCAGACTAGAAGAGCACAACACAAGCTCATGTCCATTTACCATTTTAGGACCAGTGTTGGCTTTGCATGTATCTTACAGCTTTCCTGTTTCATGTTTCAGACGTGTTTATGGAGCAGCCTCCTGCTGAGGTTTGTTTTTGTTGGCCGGTAAACCACACTGACAATCAGGGGCAAAAAGAAATCAACTCTCCTCCAAATTAAACTGAATCCTGCAGGTGTTCGTAGCTCCTGTGTACTGGATGTGTATGTAAATAATGTTTGTCTTGCTGCCTCTTAAATTTCCATTGGAGATGGTCAAGTCAAATGGAAGGAGATCTTTAATTTGAATGTTTTTCAGGAAGCAAGCCTCATTGTTCCACCATCTCACAACAACAGCCTTCAGAGTTGTAAGGGTAATACAACTGCTATGAGTCCACATTTGGAAGCTACTACAGCTCAGAAAGTGGAGTGAGAGTAAATAAACACAGAGCAGATGATCCTGAAATGGTGAGCTTTTATTTGCTGGCTGCCCTGAGTTTAAAACAACAAAACAGAGGCAAATGGATGATTTAAGTCTCATCAGCAGACACAAGTCTCCTCCAGCCTGCAGCTCAGGCAGTCACTTCTGTTTGTCTCAGCTGCAAAAACAGCCTGACATCAGATGCCAGAACTGTCTGCAGAGCAAGCGACGGGGTCTTGCAGGGGACACAAAGCAAACAGGAATCTGCAGAGGCAAAGGCTGTGAGAGTGATTCTATTAGCATAAATAAGGTAGGGTCTCCAGGGAGTTATCTTCACACAAATTAATTAGAAGAATCATAAGAACATAAGATACACAAACTGATACAGGCTTATCTGAGGATCCTGTAATAACACATTAAAGGTCAGAAAATCCCCCAAAGTATCAGCGAATAAATTAAGTTGCAAGTCTCAGATACTTTCTGCTGTCAGGTTAATTAAATTTACAGAGAAGCCTGCAACATCACTTTGTGTTTGTTTTTGTGGGGCCTGTGAACCAGACTACCAGTGTGAAAACATCAACTGAGCATGAGGGGTGGGAACCAGAATCCAGAGGAGTACATTCAAAGTCCATCCATCTATCTTTACTGCTTATACTGCTTTCAGGACCACAGGGGGGCTGGAGCCTATCCCAGCTGACATTGGGCAAAAGGCAGGGTACAGCCTGAACTGGTCACCAGCCAATCCCAGGGCCACATAGAGAGACAGACAACCATTCATGCTCTCACTCATAACTAAGGGCAAGTTGGAGACACCAATGAGCATGTTTTTGGTCTGTGGGAGGAATCTGGAATGCTCAGGGAGAGCCCACACATGCACGAGGAGAACATGCAAACTCCACACAGAAAAGCCCTGATCAACATGGGATTCAACCAACAACCTTCTTGTTGTAAGGCACATGCACTGCCTGCTGCACCATCATGCTGCCCCATTCAAAATCTGCAGGAGGAGGAGGATTTGGCCCTTCATATCAGTGGTAGGTCCTGGAATCACAGCGCAGCGTTCTGGGTTTGGATTGTCCAAACGTCCAGCTTGTTCCGAAAATGCTCTGAAGGATTTTCTTCAAACTGTGCATGAATATCTCCTCTGACTCAAGGATCAACTACATTTTGGAGTATCAAGATCAAGGTTGGGGTGACCTCAAATCTTGTGACCTTACCTTAAGAATGTATTTTTAAGGAGCTCATATTGTGGTCTTTTTTAGTTTATATACCCTTGGTGTGTTTTGCAAGTCCTTTTTGCTCGATAAAGTACCAATATACATAGGACCTGTGAGATCTACTTCCACCAAACGGTACAGGTTAGTTTGTCTCGGAATGGCAAGCATTTACTCGTGCTTCCACTGTCGGAAAAAGAAAAAAGGTACAGTACCCAAATAATCAACCTGAGCCCCCCATGACCCCAATGGGATAAGTGGTAAAGATAATGGATGGATGGAAAAAATAAGGCAAATCCCTAATAAGTCTTTAACATTGCTAAATATAATCAATGCAATGAATTCACACACTTTGTGTATTCATTTATGAATAAAATTTAAGACAGTCAGCAAACCCTGTGTTAAGTCAACAACAAACTTCTTTTAGATCTATTTCTGGGATGTGGTTATACACTGTCCAGCTTTCTATTGTGTTAGAATATTTGCCTTCCAAGCCAATCAGGGTGAGGATCTTTTAATGCTGATGGATGGTGGTTTTCCTGCTCTGTACTTTCATCATCAGATCCATCGTTTCCTTCACAGATGGGAGTGGTCTTAGTAAGGTCAGTAAACCGGGGTATGTGCTGCATGAAGAGATGATACAGAAAGTACCAGCCTCTCCCTCTAAATCTGTTCAGATTTGCACACACAGCCTACAGTAGAGCTAGTTGAAACCTGTTTCATACATTTTTCTAGATTTTTTCATCAATCAAACAGGCTCATTAAAAGCTGAAACCAAGTGTTCTGACCCCACAAACAAGCATCATCCCTGTCAGCCAAAGCCGGATACAGTTTAATTCCTTTGTCTGGTAGAGCTCCATTGTTTTCCAAAAAACGATTAAAAACACATCCATTAGCCTCACCATTACACTGAAAGACACCTTTATGAATACAAAGACAACAGAGCAAGAAGTTTACTTTGAGCTCATCTAACATTAACAATCCTGATTTAAACTCCCACTAAAGCAGAAAACCTTTGTGTGAAACCATCAACAAAGAAACATGTAGCCTCGTTCTTGCATGAGTTCCCATCTATTTTAGGAAATCAAACAACCAAAGCTGTCTCTTTGGAAACTGAAGTGACAATCTCAATGTTTTAGAAATGTACATCTTCAGTTGAAAAAAAATGACTGCACTGAAATAAAACAAATTATTTTTGCCACAGAATTGGAGAGACTAGACTCCTGTCTCTGTGTCGCTGGTGTGCTAGAGATTAGATTTTCTGCCCGGGCTAGACCTGGTCCATGGCTTGGAGCCAGGTCGGGCCTAGGGTCCTTGTACCTTTATTGGAGGATGTGTTTTTTAATTTAATTTTGAGGCTGAGAGGGAATAAGCTATGGTGCTAATTATGAATAATATTAACCATTAACTATATTAAACCATAATATAGTGAGTACACAGTCTTCAATAAATTATATTCTATGTGCATGTTCGGTGCTCCCTTACCACTTCCACCTTTGACTCCTCTCAGCTTTGTGCATCAACTGTGCAGCACTTAATTGCACAGCGCACAGACTACAAAAAAAATGGAGCTTGAGGATGTAAAAAGAAAAATCTTATCTGGAGAATTAGTGCTTTCCCAACGTCGAGTGAAGTTGGACGTATGGAGCAACATCAGCTTGTATTGTTATACATCTCTGCCTCAGTGATGCATTCACTCAGGGCTCATTCAAAAGGATTTTCTATGGTGGTTTCACACAGGCCATATTTCACTTACCAGCTTCAGCTTGAGACGCTTTTGCTTCCATACTAGGCATGTGGAGGGAGGTAGAGTCTGGACAATTCTAAGGGTCCTAAATTAACAGGGGATCTAAAAATATTTGTAAAAATGTTAACTTTCCATAAATTATAGACTTATTCAGATAAGCAAAGACTTGTTTAACATGTCTTTGTTTTAATTGAAACAAGGCATCATTCAGGTTGCCTCTGGAGTGCCAAAAGATTGAAGAAAAAGTTGGATGCATAAAATGATCACAGTTCCAGAGAGTCCTCACATTACAGATCAGTTCATCCTATGGTCCCTTTCATTGGGGAGAGAGACCATCAATGGAGCCTGCACCAATGCTGCCTATGTTGAGGACAACAGGCTCTATGTAAGGGGCACACAGACGTAACTGCCACCCCATTAAGAGGTATTTTACTCAAAATTATAGTTAGTCAAGCTTCTTATGTATCTTTTCATAATGGAGCTGTTGGCAACCCTGTAAGGTCAGTTTAGACTGTGCTGGCGGGGGTCCTCAATGATATCTCTTCATTGGGCCCTCAATTACTGCTGGCGCCCCTGCGTGTGCACTTCTGTGGACATGCATACCTGCTTGTAAATATGTTTCTCTATTTTTCATTTTTCTGTCTGTTTTTCTCTGAGAAATGCACATGACTCATGGATAAAAAATGGTCTATTCTTGAGATTTTCAGTGTGGGCGATGCATGTGAAATGTGTGGCTCATGTTGGTAGTCTGAAAGCTCTGACTTAATCACATGTTCACCAAAATGAAAACACACAAGCACGGCAAGTAAAATGCATCCAGTTTGAAACAGCCCCTAAAAAACTGTGAAACTGCACTTAGGAACCACAATTATTGATGCCAAAATGTTGAAAATGTTCTATTTGAATTGGGCTTAACCCTGTAAATATAGTTTAGGAGAGGGGCCAGGTTTGGGGAGGACATGTATGGGCTCAGGATTGATTTTTCGGACCCAATCGAAAACTCTGTGGCATGCATAGGAAAGAATGTTTTGGCTTGGGGTTGTATTCAGGTCAAACTGGAAGAAACTACAAACCAATATGGCAGCCATCTATCATGAACCATTTTGTCACATTCTGGCTGAGAAAAAAATATCAAATTGTTTTGCATCTTATCATATCAAATTGCATTTTAACCCTTTCATGCATGAATTATTAAATCACAAAGGAAAACTTTTGACAAATGTTTGTTTGTACTTTCAAGCAAGTTAAAAATCATGTTCGTTTTTTTCAATGTTATATTTTGAGGGAGTATGCATCTGTCCACTACAGTGGACACCATGCATCAGTGGTATAAATAGTTATTTAGTGCAACTTAATAAAGATCAAACAAAAATTTATTAGAGTAAATAAAAAGCAAAATTTGAAGTATATGTATTATTGCTGTTTAATCAAACTATTCACTTGTGAATTACACCAGAATTTAAAATAAAAAATGCTAAATTAAGTGAAATTTGAATACAGGCATAATATTCAATTTGCCCTTTGTGGGCTATTATGGATTTATGATGGAATATCTTGATATGGTAAAAATGTGCAACGATAATATTTTTAAGAAACTTAAGACAAGGGTTTGGGAAGTTACCACCTGGTACTTGGATATGGTACTGCAACCTATAGGGTATAAAATTTATTCCAAATATCTGTCTACTGTAGTGGACACCATGCATGAAAGGGTTAACACAACTATTCCATAGTGCACTCTAGTCGTTGACTTTTGTAAAACTTTGGTGACAGTCGTGGCCTATCAGTAATTCAAAGTCATGCTAGAGGAGCTCCGTCGAGTTGGTCACTCTCACTGGAATCTGTAAGTAAATCAGCCACATTTCAGATTTAAGCCTGTGTGACATATTGCTGTCATACCACGTGTATACGTTCACAAAGCAGCACAGCAACAGAGGTTCACACTCACAGTGTGTCACAGAGCAAACTGTGGTGAGGTCAGAGGGTGGATACAGCATTGAAAATCTGGCACTAATTACACGCTTGCAGCCACCGGCGGTCAGAGGGAATTCCGGATAGGAAGCTGTGAGAAGTCATCTCACTAACTCTTTCAAGAGGATTTGGCTGTAATGCCTCCTCGACTGGAACAAATGTGTGAGCAGGTCAAACAGAGATACTTTTTAAACACTATTTCATGCATGGAGGTGAGAGAGCTTTAAGCTCAGTGAGAGCTTAAATCATTGAAGGCCTTCTGAGGTAGTGCACAGACCCTGAAGTTTACAGAGCTTATGGGAAAATGCTCTCAGACACACCACAGAAGAAGTCTGTCATATTATAAAGAAATCAGCACGTCATCATTTGGCCTGAGGACAATAACACTGTTAACTTGTATGAGACAATATGGTAGAAATATGTTCAGGCCCAGACATAAATCTGTAGTGCTGATTGCACACATTTGGACACTGGAATAAATTTTCATGTTTTCAGGGTAAGTGTTTGCATCAGGGGTGTCCAAACTATAGCCAAGGGGCCCATTTTGGATTAGCCCCCAAACAGTTGAATGAGTAAAAACAATTGGATTACAGCAGCAAATGGCAACATTTACAGTCATTTTCAGCTCTATTTACTCCATCTCAATTTATAAGGCACGCTGCGCTATTCATCTTCAAGCACCAGTGGTCCTACAAAGTTTGGGAGCCAGGACAAACTGCACTTAGAGGCATTTATGATTCATGGTTGAGACGGTCTCACCGACAGTTTCTAGCATTACTGTCACCATCAAGTACTGCTGAGGATAAATTTTCATAAAATGATAAGTAAGTATTTGACAGTCTGCTACACAACAGGGCACCACCATGTCTGAATTTGTAGATCACAGTTTGCCAAAGGGGATTATTCTATTCATTTAGCATAAACACCCACAGAGATTGTGGCAATTTGTCATCTCAGGTTGCTTTGACATAGAATGACAGTATTTCTTCATTAAAGATTGCCAAGAAAGAACACATAATAGAACAGAAGAAAATATGACTAGACTATGCTTTCTACATTTTATTTTGGGTGAAATCAAAAAAAAGAAAAAAGGTTGCAAAACAGCAATCCAGGCTTGATTTCCTCTCTGGGGGTCAGTAGAAGATGATATATTTATCACAAAACCGTAAACTTAATAAAACCAAATAGTAAACTACAGCCTCTCCTTTGTAAAAGCTTTGTTTATGTATTGTATGAAACATGTCTGGTAACCACATACTCCAGAGGCACATCTGTCAACGTGGTGCCTGCAACTTAAATAATGTGACATCTTCTACACACTCTATAAGGCTACATTCACACTGCAGGTAAAAGTGGCCCAAATCTGACTTTTTATCCCAGATGTGCCCCAGATCTTATTATTTGTAACTTGATTGATGTTAAAGTTTGTTATCAAATTCTGTTAAATTTTCCAGCTATTTTTTTTTTAATTTCTGTTTGTTGAGTTAATTCATCCTTTACCTTAATGAAGCTGTCAAGAATTTTCTCACATATACCTAGATTTAAAATAAGGATTATGATTGTAAGCCTCTTGGATCCTGAAATTTGATTTGTGTTCATATGTACAAACTAAATACGACCACCAGGGGGCCCTCCAGACACTTTTAACTACTCTGAAATTCATTTTCACCTTAACACTGGACTACACCGACAGAAATCTGTATTAAAATTATTCAATTTTTTTTAAATATAATTCCATCCATACAATGTAAATTGAATTTTTTTTTTCATGCATTTAGTGCATATTTCTACATTTCTGGGCAATGATTTATTATTAAAACTGAGAATGTACTTTTTTTCTGTATGCAGTTAAAGGATAAGTTCGGTTTTTTGGCACCTGGACCTTATTTTTAGGATTAAATATGTTCGTAGACTCACCCAGACAATTTTGGCGGAGCTCGGAGCCATTTTCGAGCAATTTAGATCCATCCGACCACGTTTTTCTCTCATGCCATAGTAGCAGACGGGGCCAGAAATCGAAGCCCCTAAATTAGACATTATCTGCTGCGAAACTCGCTCATTTCAGCTACATTTTATAAATGAATGGCCAGTGTTATCACCATGTCAGCTCAACTTCGTTGTTATGGTCATCCGGGGCTTTACAAGGATGGGTAACTTTTGGTGACGTCATAGACATGCACCACAAGAGCGCAGCTTAGTAGAGCCGCTGTTGTTGCTAGGCTACACGGCTACACGGCTATTTTTGTGCAACATGGCGGAATATTTATCCAATGTAGAAGTGTCTAATGAAGACTTTGAGTATAATGGATGCCCGTATCGTTTTGAGCCAGAATATACCGACGAGGAGCTATTTGAAAGGAGGATGCAGAGGGAAAGAGCCGAACAGCTGGCCAGAGAACAAGCAACCACTGCACGTCCACGAATGGGGGCTAACTGGTGGTGTTGTTGTGGACATTGCACGGCAATGGCAACAGAGGAGGAGTGAGTTTCACAGCAGATAATGTCTGATTTAGGGGCTTCGATTTCTGGCCTGGTCTGCTACTATGGCATGAGAGAAAAACGCCGTCGGATGGATCTAAATTGCTCGAAAACGGCTCCGAGCTCCGCCAAAATTGTCTGGGTGAGTCTACGAGCGTATTTAATCCTAAAAATAAGGTCCAGGGTGTCAAAAAACTGAACTTATCCTTTAATATTAACCCATAAATTAAAACTTACCAACTCACTGTGACTGCACAAATATGACAAATATTGATCTCCACTGTCTATTATAGTACTATGGAAGCCACTAAACATGTTTGCATTGTTTTCATGTCATCACTAAATATCTAAATATTATGGACTGAAATTGTTCTGACCAGGGAAATCCAAACACATTAAAGGGCAACTTCAAACTTTAAGGAATAAAAATTATATTTGTGTGAGTTGATTCATCAATTAGCAAAGCAAGAGTTAACGAAAAAAGTATTAAAGAACAGATGTGCACGAAAATGGTGACAATTACTTCCTCCTCTAATTCCCTGTAAAAATCCTCTTGATCTGACTAAATCCTCAAAGATGAAGCGTTCAGAGCCACCCATGGAAAAAGCTCCCACAAGCAACAGGTGCAATATATGTTTTCATACCGGTGTTGCGTGTCAGAAAGCCTTTGAGGATATGGTTACTTCCAGACAGTGAGCGAGCCACAGGAAGTCTTCTCACACGCGACGATTCAGAGGAGAAATTTAGAGTCCTTTAGGGCCGCTCGGTAAAAACTTGCCCCCAGGTCTCTCCCTTCATTTCCTCGATGGCCACAGTGGGAGACCATCAAGCAGCTCTGAGCGAGCACTGCGGAGGAAAGGCCCCGTCTCTGTGCAACGACCTGAGATGTATAGTTTACTCGTATCAAATCTACAGTTCCTTCCTCCAGTGGTGAGGGGAAAAGGAAGTGAGTTGATTCAATATGAGGTCAGTTTGGAGGGCAGCGTCAACAACAAACAGGAATTCAAAGTAAAACTAATCACTTGTTGTTTTGCATGTTCAAAGACTGGACGAGGATGCTAGGCACATGATTTACTATGTGGGATACATTTCCTTTGGTAAATGGCTCAAAGAGAAAGGGACATGTGTGCCTTTACTTAGACATAAGCAATAAGTTGTCCCAATAGGTTGTGTCCAGATTCTTCTGTCTCTTCATGAAGGTCCAGACATACTCAGTGCTTAAAACAAGAATCTCTGGGGGCCATACCATCACTTCCAGGACTCCTTGTTCTCTTTACACTGAAAACAGCTCTTAATGAAACTGGGGTTTGTGTTTTTGTGATCAATTAAAGGTGTCATATCCTGGTGTGTTTGAGTGTTTACATCATGTCTTGAGTGTCTTATAAGCCAGGATTTGATTTAAGTTGAAAAAAAAAACAAGTTCCAACACAGCTCAAAATTCTCTTGAGCTGTCTAGAAAGTTTTCTCTGTAAAGCATCAGCTGCAGCTCTTGTTCCCTCTCCTTTGGAAATGCTCAGCTCTGAGGGGACGGGGAGGCTACAGGAGGCTGTGATAATGAGCTCTACATGGATTGGCCACCTAAAGTAAATGTGAATTAATGTCTGGTGGGAGGGGGAAGGATGGGTTACAGGCCAAGGATCAGACTCTGAAAACAGTCGTCGCATCTGACTGTGACAAACACAAAACACACTTGGGTGGAGGATGTACAGCTATTACATAATAAACACGAGGAAGTGGATTTCTCTGTGAACTGAGACTTTGTAAAAGGTGTCATGTTCTTCTGCTCTCCAGGCCCCTTCTAAAAACATTAAAAAGAAAAAAATATACATTTTGGAGGACATGGGAGTTATAAGTAGCTTGGCCTTGTCCCCATGTCAGAGATATGACTTTCTGGATGCAGTTCTTTAATGAAGACCACTTCTGGACAGACTTATTTTAAAAATAGATGGTATAACTGGGTCCCACTGGTTCCTGGCCAGTTGTAAGCTGATGATCTTGAAATCTTCTCCTGGGAGAGACCTTGCTGATGTAGTACACAGTCAATCCCATGCATCTTGTTGCTGTGCTAAGTCTTGCCATGGTGAATGACATGCAACATGAAACTGTTTTCCACAGCCTAATCATGGTAGCAGAGTTTAACTTTCTCTCTCTCAGTTTTAAGCCTCCTAAACCTGTTTTCCTTTCAGCTAATATCCGTGATTCAACCTACAAATCAGTATGGTGATCTTTAGCACCTACGTGGTGTAACTGGCAAAGGATGGTCACATCAAATATTGATTTAGATTTTTCTCTGTTTTCTCACTTTGCAAACTGATCAAAATAAACAATTAACATTTGTATTTTAAAATAGTTCTTACATTATTGCATTTTTCACACCTGCCTAAGATATCTTTACAGTCATGTCATGCTGTCATACTGGAGGCATTTAAGAGAGCTCTGGCTGTGTACAACTTCCTGATGTGGAAGGAGACTGGGCAGAGGAAGAGCAGAGCATTTTCATCAAGAAATGCTTAAAAAGTCATTCTTTGCTCCTGTTTTGTTTAAGAAATGCTGTCCAGCTCTGATAAAAATAACACTATAGCTACATCCACACTGACCTCTTTATGGCAGCCATTGTTTACAGACTTGCAGTTAGTTCTCATCTGTGGCACATCTAACCCGCACCCAGAGCTACCACCATTTCCATTCTGAATCAAGAGTATCAGCCTGAAGCTTTGCAAAGTGGATCTACTTTATGAAAGACATGAAGTATAGCTAAGTCATCTGCTTGCACTGTGAGCTGTTTGTCTTGTAATTATTACCTCAGCAGAGGAGGTTATGTTTTAGCCTGTGCTTTTTAGTTTGTGAACAGAATAACTCATAAGTTATTAACTGATTTTGATAAAAATTTTCAGGGAATGTTGGTCATGGTACAAGAAAGAAGTCATTTGATTTTGGTGGCAATCCAAACCCTGATACTGATCCAGGAATTTTTCTAAAAAGTTTTCTTAACAGTGCGAGAGGAAGCAGTTTTCTACATTTTTAACAATAACCTTTTTGGAGCTTTGTGCTCTTGGACACTTCAAGTTAATATTTTGATTTTGTTTTATTATGCTGGAGATTTTTTTTTTTTTTTTACTTTGCATGATTCCTATTAAATGTATGACTAATATTTTTCCTTCTTCAGCTGTGTGTTAATTTAATGAGTCAAGCTGATTTCGCAGTTTGGCTTGTTTGTTTTATTAAATTGGATTTTTGTGCCTTTGTATGACTGTGTTAATGTGACGAATCCCACAAGGAACAAAAGCTAAAGCTCTTTTTGTGCAGATGTTGATCTGAATATAAGAAGGAAAGAGACTATTATGTAGAGCTGCAGGAGAAAGGGAACAAGTGACCTAAGGGGGTGCATATAGTCTACCTACAGTGGGTCATCTTGGAATAAAACCCCCAATCAAGTCAATAAAATGTGAATCTCTCCTGTTCTCACATTCGGCCATCATGCTGTGACTGCAGATGTATATCAGTGTAAGTGTGACAGTGTCAAACTGTCAAATTTTAATGTATCACTTCAAAACAACAAAATACATCAATTAATCACCACATCAATCGATCACGCTGACTTTCTTGGCAGCAAATTATCTCAAAGACTGCATTTCCTTCGCAGGCTAAGACTGTTTGGTGTCAGGCATGAAATCATGTTGATTTTCTAAAATGCCAATTTTGAAAGCTTCCTAAGACATGGACTGGCAGCCTGGTTCGGCACACTCTCCATTCAGAGTGAATCAAAAATCTATAAAGTGATGAAATCTGCTATGAAATTAATAGGTCAAAAAGACCACCCTTCCCTCCAGTCTGTCTTCGATAGTGTTATTCTTTATCCGGCACATAAAATTCTTAATGATCCTTCTCATATTCTTTCTCTAGAACATGAACTTCTGCCTTCTGAGAGACGATACAGAGCAAGCAAACACAAAACAAACTGCTATAGGCTCTTTTCTCCCAACATCAACAAACAGTCAGAGTAATTAGCCTCCTGTAATTGTTATATATTATTTTTATATATTTTTCAACTTGTTTTACTGCCACCAGTCTCTTGTCTGCTATTGTTATCCGGCTTTTATCTGTTATTCAACCATTTCAACTTGTTTCTACTTATTTTCACTGCGTATTGTAATGATCACTGTGCAATAACTACTGACTACGCTTGTCGCTGACCTCTTGCTTATGTAATGTTTTATGTCGTCTAGTGGTTTTAATGTCTATCTATCATCTATCTATCTATCTATCTATCTGTCTATGGATCTATCTATCTTAATATTGAGTATCACTAACACCAGTATGTGCCCTACAATGATGTGACAAAATCTCTGCCATCAGCCAGCTAAACCCCCTTCAAAACTGACTTATAACTAATTACTATATTCACAAAAATTGGAGTTTGATGGTTAGATTTAATTCTCGGAAGAAGAGTATAATGTACATAAATACAGTAAAAAGTTACACACAAAATCAAAAACAAGTGCTCAAACGTCCTTTAAGTCCCCTCTACAGGTTCCACATGTTTTGGTTCGGCTGTAGAGTTAGATTTCCCCCTGCTGGTAAATCCCTCACTCTGCAGCCAGCAGCTCTACCAGAGGAGTCTATGTGTGAGTCGCCTCAAACAAATCTCTTTCAAAAGCTCAAAGCAGCTCCATCAGTCACCGCAGGTCAGGTGTTGAAGCTCCCAGGTAGGTGCTGAGGTGTGCCGTATTTGATTTGATGAGTTTGGCAGGGATGGTCGGCATGTTTAACCTCTGATATGCAGCAAACCGATGACAGCCCCCAAAAGAGTAGAAGTAATTTCCCCCCTCTCTGCCCTTAATCCAGAGCACGTCGATGGGAGGAACAACACTGATGTCTGCTTTCTCCTAAAAGGACAGAAACACTGTTGGTTAACTTGTTCAACAGGTCTGATGCAGAAAAGGACAAAGTACGATAAAGAATGAAAAAAGCTGTTGTGATATAAACTCTGTTTTAAGAATGCAAATCTTCTTTACTCATTTAAATACTGCTACTGATATGATCTTCATGTTTTGGGAGCTGGGGCATAAATGCATCGTAATTTGTAAACTGATGATTCATAAAATGTTTTCAGCAATAATCAGCAAAGAAATGATCAATGTAGTTTTTACGACTATTTAAGAAACTTTGGGATTTTAGAGTTTAATTCAATTGATAGAATTTAAGTTTAAAGTCTCTAAAAGCAAGTAAAAGTCTGCTAGTTTAACGAGTCAGGTCAGTTATGTGAATACTTACTAGATTAGTCCCAGAATATGAATATATGATATTGTAGAAATATATTTTTAAATAACACAGTCATCTACCTTTACTGCATGGATCTAATAGGGTGCAATGCCATCCTGTGCAGGCTGTGTCAATGATGTTCATTTTAATTTCTTTTAGGTAAATACAGTGCAGTAAAACAAGAATCATCCTTCTGAAATGAAGTGTATTAATTATTCATATAAACTGGAAATAGATGTAACAAATGAAACTGCTTTAGCAATATTCAAAGGAGGGTAGGCTTGCAACTTAAATGGCTCACAACATGCTTTACCAAGTTTATGTGCCCTTTAGTGTGTTTTCATGTCTCTGCTGTGATATAATACTTCTGTGCTCAAGACAAAATGTCCATGGCATTAGGGCTTCTCCTTTTCCCCCTCTGTGCAATGCCAGCAGCTGGCTTGAACTGCTTATCCCCTCACAAAATCCAACTATTGTTTTTTTTCAGCTCATTGGTTCAGCAGACAAGCCCAGCTGTGAGCAAAGACTGTAGAAGGTTCTCCTCACTTTAATTGAAATGTTTCACTTTCATGTGCCCTGTTGGTCTGAGAGACAGTAGAAGTTCTCCTGCTCTCTCTCATTTAGCTCCTTCTTGTGCTTGGGTTTATTACGTCATTTGTGTTCGTAAGTGTTCTCTGATTTAAATTGGGCTTTTACCTGGTTTGTTTCTTTTGTGCTTTAACTCGTTTGCTATGCTCTCTGTATGTTCCTACATTTTAAAAAAGTGCTATACAAATAAAGTCATTATTATTATAATCTGTTTATAACTGGTAGAACCATGAGTTTTGATCACTGGGTTATTACAGTATGGTCTTTATACTTCTTTAGCACTCTGTTTTTAATATCTTTTTAAATGACTGAAGTGAACTACACTTTTTTTAATTCATTCTTATAGCTGTTCCACAGTGTCCTCTTTTTTTTTTTTTTACTTTACTTTTACTATTTCATTTTCACAATCACATAAAACAAACAATACATATAAGAAAGAACAGAATGGGCCATCATGGCTGACAAGATGTTTGACATCCTATGACATTATGTACAGTTTGAAAGAAATATTGAAATGGTTCTAAGTTGTGAAATCCACTTTATTTTAAATATATTTTTCCATAGGTTCAGAGTTCTCGATGGAGGAAGGAAACATATTCTAGGGTAAGTTTGTAGAATGTCACTTCTGGTTAACATAAGTAATCCACTTTTTCCAGTATTTTTTTCTACCTTTTTTGGTAGAATGTTTCAGAGAAATGGTCAGTTGTTCCATAGAGTAAATTTCTTGGATCACAATGTCCTCAATTTTAACAGCTTGTTGTTTCCCCCTTCTCTCAGTAGGAGCATGCAGTCCTCCTGCATCTTTGTGGAGGCGTCCTGGACCAGAAAGGTCCCATGGTGTGTCTCTGAGCTTATCGTTCACCTCCTCTGACATGCACACATCTCTGCTTTACATAAGTCCTAATTTTAGTTTTTAGGAAAATTCCTGATCCCCTCAGGTCATAACTGCTCTCTCTGATTTTAAACACTTCTGAATACAGTTTGTAAATAGTTTTATGATGCTTTTAACATCACCTGTGCTGTCATAAAATTCTACTAATTAATCAAAGGTAAGAGCATGTAAATCAATAAAAAGCTTATGGGTTGGATCATGATAACCACATTTGTTTTCACTTTGTCACTTTCTTTTGTAATTAGAAAATAGAATCAGTATAGGTTTTATATGCACACCCCCATACCCCCACATAATTTACAACAGGGTAAACATTTGATACATGAAACTGATCTTTAATAAAATGCAGTGATCAGAGAGATTGTGGGGATTTGTAATTGCAGTGTTTAGGACTCTGTTTCAACCAGTTGGCAGTCCTAACACCTCATCTTCTGTTTTCGAAATACATCTACATTAAACATCACTACTTTACCTTTATTGTTCTCATCAGACTCTGAACTTTCAGCTCATCCAGCTCAGAAGGAAAGGGTCTGATGATGACATCCATGGGGACGTTATGGACCTCCTCGACACAGTCCGAATGAATCGACCTGTTGCTGCTTTGTCCGCCGTCTCCCACCTTCTCACCTGTTTGTGTGGACTCTGTCGACATGTTTCTACGAGATAAAACACACAGCTTCAGCCGAGAGTCACAACCGAGCCACAGCCGGAGCATTTACCTGCACACAGAAGTAGTCCTAAACACTTGAGCGTTCTTTTACTTCCTGGAAACCTGCTCGTTTACGTATTGCGTAATGCCGTAACATAAACGGAGGATTTTGATTGGTCGTTGCTCTGTCAATCACAAATGTGTAACGGCCCCTCGTGAGCAGTTGGAGCTTGTCCATTGAACTTGTTCATCGCCGAAAGTAAGTTTAACCAACCGTTCAAAATATGATGTTTTCTTCTTTTGTAAGCAGCATAAAATTATAGACTGTCCTTTGCATTTCGTGGCCGGTAAACTTGCTAAAACGCGCTTATTAGGTCAAAAAATGTCCAAGCTAATGTAACTGATATGAGCTAACGCGCTAGGCTAACATAGTTTTATTAGCAATCAGCTAAAATCCTCAGAACAAATTTCTGAGAGCCGGAGCCATGTTATGAGTTTATAAAGAAGGCAGTTTTTAAAATATGTATTTCTTTTTCTTCTATTATACTCAGGCACCATCAAGTCATAAATGGAAAATCAGCAGCACTACAGCGCCATCTCTACAGGTACACAGACTGATTTATTAACTGTTGATGGTAGTAAACTGGTTTTATCAACTTTCTTAGAGTCATTAATCAATCGAACATTATTACAGACTCATGGACCAGAACCCCCCCCCCCCCCCCCAAAAAAAACAAAAAACAAAAAAAAAACGAGAATTAAAGTTTCACCAGTGTTTACAATTAAGTTTAAAATGTATGTGTATGTAGATCTTTAAGTTTGTACATATGTACATTGCGAATATGTATATCACACACATATATATCTATATACACATACCTTTTGTAAGTTAGATAGATGGACTGATTGTTTAATGGATAATTAGATCGATAGATAGATCAATAAATAATTTGATGGATAGATAAAGATATTGATAGATAGAAATATATTGACAAAGATATGGACAGATAATGTTGGTGGTACTTATTAACAAGTGTATATGTTTTTTTTTGTATAGAATGTGTGAGTGTTTCAATGGAAAGATACAACAACAGTTTTAACAAATCCTTTAAAAAATCCCTGGATCCCCATCTGGATTCGGATCACCAGCAAAACCTTTTCAGATTTATGATCAACATTACCTAAAATTTGTTATAAAAATCTGTTTTGAACTTTTCGAGTTATCTTTTTAAGAGACGAATGCTGCAAAAAAAAAAAAAAAAAACCTGGAGGATAACTTGGAGTAATAAAGAATAATTCAATCAATGATCTAAAAACTCAGTAACATGAGTAAATGTACTTAGCGACTTTTCCCCCCTATTTTTGGGCTATACCCAAACAAATGTGTTCCTTTTGTGGCAAAATGGCATTTGCAGACATACATGTTTCTTATTCTTTCATGGTAAGGTTATATCATTGAGGTCAAATGACAGAAGAACTTAAAGAGTTAGTAAGAATAAAGCTGTGTTTACAGAACCGTCAGCACCAATTACAGAAACATGTTTTACAGCAAAAGCCTTAAATCCCCGAACGAGAGAAATGTGTCTTTTACTAACAAGAACTTCAAAAACAGTCATTAATTTCATGTAGATAAGAAATAAACTATGCAGAAATAATGGTGTATCAATCTGATGAAAATGTGAAGTATGTTTTTAGAGCTGTCAAACAGAACATTCAGGTTAATAAGCTCGTTTCTTGACTTGTAAACAAGCCTTTGTTCTAAGGAAGATGAGGATTACTTGGCATACATACACATGTGCCAAACAGAAGCTTTACCCCTTCTCTGAGACAACTTATTCATTTCATGGCCAAACTGTTTCTCATTAAAATTCATTGCAGCAATTAGTTATACAGTTGAAAGGAGCTGCTACAAGCGCACAATCCTTCATTGACAATAGTTTTTAATGAGGTCAGTGTCGTCTGTTGTTGTATGTTGCATGATATAGGCATCCTCCTTCAAAGTGCACTATTTGGTGATTTTCTATTTTTGCAGGGATTTCAAAGAGCCAGCCAGGTTGCTGTGGTTACACAAAAGGGGACGTCTGGGCCCGCAGCATCGCACAGGTAAGTGGAAGGCTTCAAAGATCTGTGGCGGTGGAGCGGAAACAGAACTATTGTTGTTTTTTCCAACACACAGCCACAGCATCTTCTAATGAGACAATTAAAAATGATTTCTTGGACAGGAGAGGCAGGCCATTATATTGAATTATTACAAATACTTTGAACTACAATGGCAGCATCTTTTTATGTTGATTAATTGGTCACACGGGGATCAGTAGCAACATGAAGGAGGTTTATATATAGTGTTTAATCATTAACGGTGGTATCAGTGCATTATATGTCCTTGTAGAATAAAGCAGAACAAAATGCATCCTATTATTAAGGCACCACAGTAAGTATAATCACCTTTTATCTATAGTTTTGCAGCGACGATCTGTTTAGAATTTTTCCAAAAAGCCACTTTAGATTCCCTGCCTTTTCCCTCAAAGAGCAATTTAGCTGACAGCACCATAGTATAAAATAACTGAAAAACTCCAATTAGAGTGAATATGCTGACATGGTGCGTGCTGCTGCCTGCATGACTTGGTGTTTCTGTCTGAATAACTGAAATATTGTAAATATGTATGGTGACACATTACCCCCTGGGCATTCACCACTTTATACAATGTCAGATTCAAGTGGTTTCTTTGCTGCCAATCAAAAGCCACTTTATCACATGCTGCTATCACATGAGGATGAAAAAAAACTCACTGTCAGTCAAAGCATATAGACATGTAAATCATCTTCAGTGCTGAGGTGTGTTTGGAGTCCCACTACACTCTGTGTGACCCTCTGCTGTCACAGCAGGACTGTATTCTAGTCACTAACATATCTCAATTACTTAGATTGAGTTAGTCACACAGGTACAGCGGTGGGTCACGGAAGAACAGTTCCCACATAATGATTTGCTGTTAATATTAGATTTCAGTCCCCGTGGGATTGTCACACTTAGAGCAGCTGGAGAAAATTACCTGCCAGCTTTCCGACAGGGAAGTGAGCTATATTTATTTATACCATCTCTTTTTTTCTCCAACACGTTGACATGCTTTTAAAGTGATAATTATTCTGACGGCGATTTTCAGTCTTCAAACTATAGCTTTGTGATAGATGAATGTGTCTGAAATGGTGACATGGTGTAGCAGCAGAGGATGTTGCTGTGGTTTTAGCTCGATGTGTGACTGATTTGTCTGCTGATGTTGATAATTCACTGGTGGCTCTTGCAGACTAAACTTATGAAATTACTTTCTGCTCTGACTCCTAGAACAGGATTTTATTTAATGATCTTCTTCTCCTTGAAATGAAATTACTCTCCCAACCTCACCCCAGAGAGGAAGTAGTTTCTTTTGAGTGAGATTATTATGATGTGGATTAAGCTAGGCCTGGGAAATGCGGACCAAAACCATATGGTGATACATTAAAGCTGGGCAATTAATCAATATAGATTGAGATTACAATGACAGCCTTTCACAATTACAGAAACTGAGTAATCGAAATTAAAAGATTACTGGGCCACATGATATGTTAAACTATTTTTGTTTTTTCCATTAAAAAAATTCATATATATATATATATATACACACACATATATATATATACACACACATACATACACACACACACACGTGTGTACATATATATATATAATTGTGTGTGTGTATATATATATATACACACACACACGCATGTATCTATTTATATATATATATATATATATACATATATATATATACATATATATATATATATGTATGTATATATATATATACATACATATATATATATATATATATATATATATATATATATATATATATATATATATATAGATATATATGGATATATATATTTTGCCATGCCACTTATTGGTATCAGGCGGTAATCAGTGCCATTTTAATTCTACTTTTAAATTTGAATGAAGGAGCGAGAAGGCAGAAGACATCTCTACAGCTGATATCTCAAAATGTTCATAAACAGGCCCTTTTAGTTATGATGATAACTGTCTCTGCATTGAGCACTAAATCAGTTACAACTAATCAAATGATATTGATATTTACCTGTAGGCAATGGTGTAAATATTTTTGAACCTTTACATTTGTTTTGCTTGTATTGTTCTTGTGAAAAGTATGTGCACATAATACACATAATACAAGGCAAGTAGCCACCGCATTGATTTATGTTCTGAACCAGCCTTTACACAAAGCCATAATCAAAGTCCGTTATTTACTAGACTTAATCTCAATTATTGATCACATTGATTTCTGTTTACTGCTCCTGCTAATGTATCGTTATTGTTATCTTGTGTTTGGTCCACGGACTTGATGCATTGACTTGATGTTTACCGTTTAGGTGCTGCAGCATTGACGACGTGCTATTATGCTAAGCTAACTCCATTATTCAATAGACACACTGCACTGTGTTTTCTTTTCATTTCAACTTGTAGTGATCCCAGACTTGGGATACTTTCTGCTGTTTCTTCTGCGGACTCTCTTCTCTCTGTCCTTCTCTTCCTGCATGATTTTGCAATCCGGGCCTCACATCTACGTTACAGTGGCAGATCAGCGGCAGAAGCAGCAAGCACACTGTTGTGCAATAGAAATGACGATCAGCGTCAAACACAGTGCGCTGTATAGTGGTCCATATTTAAACACTTTATTTGTAATCGAACAACTGCAATTACTCAAGGAATCGTTTCAGCCCTATTTCAGTCATGATGAGGTGTAGCGATTTGGTATATTTTTGAGCAGATGATACTGCCGATATATGGAATATATATGACCGATATGTCGGCATCCATAGAAAGCATGAAATACAGTATCAATGGAGTTGAAGTCATACATTTAACAACTTTACAGTCTAAAACAAAACATGAGTCATGTCTGAAAGAGTTGAACATCAGAACTATTAAACTATTAACTATTATTTTGCTTGTGTTGAAATCAGTGGGGATGAAAGGTAATTGGTTAAACATAACCTCAGAAAGCAGCTAGATTTACTGGCTCCATGTATGCAATGGTTAAGTAAAACAGTCAATCTGGTGTCTCAGAGTAAGACCTTATGTTTAGTCACCAGAGTACTAATCTAGAGTCTACTAGAAATGTCTCAAAGATCTACCAGAGGATCAAGATCCATGGGTTGGTGGCCTCTGCTTGCTGTAAACAGTGTTTTGATGAACATTTGGGCTGGTAGCTATTTCCCTTAATTATCATTAACATGAACTTTATTGATGTAAATTATATTCTCCTCCTCTGTTGTCCTCTCAATTTAAAACACATTAGTATGGCTTTAAAGCTTGATATATTCCCCAGCCCTACCCTCTGGTACATCTGCCCTGCTCAGGATTTCTATTTAATGATCTTCCTCGCCTTGAAATAAAATTACTCTCCCAACCTCACCCCGGAGAGGAAGTGGTTTCTTTGGAGTGAGATTATTATGATGTGGATTAAGCTGTAGACTCAGACTTCACTTCATTAACTTAACCTTTCAAACAGAAGCAGGATATATTTTTAAAGTGTTCAGGCATAAATATAAACAAACACAGCCTTAAAAGATTATAATTTATCTCTAAAACCAACCATAAAAACAGTACATCTGTGATTCTGTTGCTTTCTCTGTTTCTGCACGTATTATATATGAAAAGAAAGAAAAGGAGCTATTTAAGGAATGCACTCCTTGACTTCTGCCTGAGTGCTGATGACAAGTTGGATATCTTAGATGCATAAAAATGCGATTTTGACATGACTTCAAAAAGAGAAGCATACGGATGAGGTGGACCCTCTGCCAACGAGAGACGGGGAAACAGATGGGTTTTACACAAACAGCACAAACATCAAGAACACTGAGTTAAAGAGCTTGGCAGTCTCACTTGATGAAACAGTGAGGAATGGAGGCGCTTTTAATGAGCATCTCTCCTGTGATGCAGAATGTGAAAAGACAAACTGTTAGCTCTTAAAGGGGCAGTTACAGTTGGTTGGCCCAGAGTGGATGAACAAGCGGCTTTTACCAACCTCTTGTTGAGTATTTTTGGTCAGTGTGTGTGTACATATTGATTATTACAAATACACAGATATCATGGACTCAGGTGTAGCTGAATAGTCTGAGGCAAATAACCTCCCATAGTTTTTTTATTGTTAAACCAGCAATGCTGTTCTCACCGGACATAACAGGTCACTGTTGTTGTTTGATAGTGCCAACAGATGGCGCCAGATGTGTAAGGAGGGTCAAAGGGAATGCAAGTACCAGTTGAGGGTTGAATCAAATAGTGGTTGATTCTCTTTTAATAAAATCTTTTGCTATTTTTAGTGTCACCTGTTTTAAATTGAGAGACACTAGTTGCAACTAAAATCTATCATTAATATTATAATCAAAGTAAAATTTTAAAGAAAACTTTCTTCTTTGTGTGACCTGATTAAGATTGTCCTCATGATTTTGTCAATAATGTCGAATACATTGCTTTTGAAAGACTATCTAAAATGATGATGTTTTAGGTCCCTGATCAGTTCTTTAGTCCATAGATTACCTGTTAGTCAACAAACAACCTTTAACGCAGTAAAATCCACAAGTGGGCACACGTAGATGTTATGTAATTTATGTTGCAAAAAAATGTTGAAAACTCTCTCTCTTGTCTTTTTCGCTGACATTATTTCAGGCATTTTATAAAAGCTCATAGACTGTGAGATGAGGAAACCAAAAATGTAAAAATACAAATCCTACTCCACAATTGGGACTTATTACTGCACATCTTATTCTGTGAAATTGTCTTTGTTATCCTTAAAATGTTATGTAGACTGTTGCACTAAATAAAATAAAGTTTTGACACTCCAACTAGAAATGATTGTACAAAGTTATCTTGATGGTTGCTGAGTAACTCTTCACTGATTGAGTAATGGATTCATCCTTGACTAATCATTTTTTGGTGATATATTGTACAAAGGATAAAATAAGACTGTATGTAATAAGACTACAAATGTCAGTTCCTAGAGCAAAGTACTTATTAAAATTATTATACACTCAGACTCTGTTCAAACTATGAGCCAAGAGCCAATTGCGACCCATGGTCCACTTTTAATCAGCTCTCAATAAAACCATAAAGGTACAGTTAAATATGGGTCATGTTACCTGAAGCCATTGCTTGTATGATGAATAGAGACTTAATAGATTACAGCAGCAACTTTCCTGTGCTTTTTTGTCTGTAACTAGGTTGACAAAGCATATTGTTCGAATCATCTCTAGTCATCTTCAAGGGTTAATAAGCCTTGTGCAGTTTTCTCATGTTTTCTGTCTGAATCTGATGATTGACCAGCTGAAGATGAGTTAGTAATGGTGGCTAACTAGGGTTCCCTGATATATTATCAGCCAATGCCAAATCCTTGGCTCCAGTACATTAAAGAGGAGGTATGAAGCTTCCTGGGCAACAAGTGTGTGGCCCTTGATGAAAAAAAATTGGGACACTCCTGTCCTAAAAGTTTCTCCAGTCAAATTTTCATGTCAAAAGATAAATTTATGGTAAATTGACTTGTGCTTATATTGCACTTCTCTAGTCTCTTTGACTGATTAAATAGCTTTACACTGCAGGTTACATCTACCTGTTCATAACTATTAGCTTTCACAGTCACTCACTGAGGGCTCAGAGTTTCTTTGTATGTATACCATATACAGATTAATGACACAGTAGTGGGAGAAACTTGGGGTTAAGTGTCTTGCCCAAGGACACATCACACACTATAAGACTGTGCAACACCCCCAAATTCAACAATCTGCTTCATAAACAGATTCTCATTCATAAAAACAGTTGTTAATTCCCGTTAAAACAACAAACCAATCAATAACTTGATTATTCAGCCCAGCTTATAGTGATATTGTTCTCTGCTGTGAGAGGGACACTAGTTGAAACAATAATATGATTACACTATTGAACTTGAAATGGCCAACAACCCTCATAATTAGTAAGTAAGATTTCCTCTCTGACTACTGTCGTATAAGCAGTAGGGATAATTTGTTTGTGGAGGGCAGCTGTTCAGAATGAATATAGCTCAAAATAAACCACACTATCATCAATACTATAGTGTTTGTTTTTCCTGCAGTTTGTGTTGATTAATTTCTGCTTCTGCTGCTCTCTGTAGATCTGAGCAGTAACCTTTTGGCAACCCCTCACCCCATCAGAAGGCAGTTACATTTCCTCTCAGACAGTCACTCAGAAGATGATGGTGCTCTCAGGTCAATATCTTTGAAGTGAGCGTGTGGCATGCTCAATTTTGCAGGATGTTTTCAATAATTTACCTGATGTGCTCTGAGTGTGTGTGGTGGAGGGAGAAGGCAGAGAGACATGTATGAAGGGAGAGCTACCTGCCCCCCTGCCCATGCTGATCGCTCATTTCTGCTTGTTCTTACACACACAGCACAACCTCAGCTGTAGTAATTGGATTGCACGGGCCCTCATTTTATAGTCCATTGCCATGTAATGAAATCAGTTATTTACTTTCATCATAAAATGTGATAAGGGACAACATCTGCCAGGGTAAAGTTTGTATGAGCGCGCACATGAATGTTGATGTGTGATCTGTGGTGCTTTGAAATTTTGCCACTGCACAAGAATCAACACTCAGTTTAAACTTGACAGTTCATGTACTTATTTGTTTAACTTCAGCCACACAACAAGTATAAAAGGTGTGTGTAATGACAGTCACAGAAAGCACCGCTTTTCCTCCGTTAAAGGGAGAAAAGTGCAGCTAAGTGTCCCTGCTCTGCTCCCTGCCTGCTGTCTCATTATACTGCCGCTGTGCTGCTGGAGGACACTGAAGGACACAAACGATTGAATTCAAGTGTTGTATATTCCCTGGAAACCAATCAAGAAAAGCCCCAGAATAATAATCCCTGTCCGCTGTCATGATTCATTTTTATTTTGTTCCATATTTTCCTCCCGCTTTTGAGTCGCTCAGAAGGACTAGTTCCAGCATAAAATCAATGTTCCATTAAAATTTAATGACCGGGAAGGGCTTAATAGTGGTGGAACAGATGCCTCTGCTTTTGATAACGCCGACATCTCAGAAACTCTTATTCAAAGCCGGATTGGTGTTGTCAGGTCTTCTGACCATTTCTGCTCTCTGTCGCTGAGGGAAAAACAAAAGGAAATTGCTGTTTTTGTGGTTTGTGGTGGTGGTTTTAAAAGTTTGATTAAAAAAAAACAGTGAAGCCCATGAAATAATCAAACACTAAAAGAAGTGCTACAGGTAAGGATGCACTCCTTTCTGTACCAGGGCAGAGATCAATCAAGTGGTGAGAGATTTATTTTTTTTAAACAAGATTTAGGGCAAGACAAATTAGTTTATGCTGATGTTGATTTGGAAAAAAACAGATGCCTAGCTCTCAGTAAAAAGATAATTTATTTTAAGAGCCTCTAACAGTAGGAATGGGAATCTCCCCATGGTACCATATTATCATGATATATAAGTCCCTGTTGTATTTAATTGCAATTCTCAGTATTTTACAATATGCTAAGTAAAACAATAGTTTACATTGTGATGAATTACAATTTGTAGTCTTTTCTTGACTGCACAAGAGAGAGATGGCCAAATAACATAAATTTGAAGAAGAAACTTATCTCAGTACATTCATCATGCCTTTACAGTTTTATTAAAAACAAAAGCAGAACTCACAGTCTGACTTGTTGAGTTGACCAAGATGGCGGCATGCTCAGATGCAGCGGCTCACAGCTCTCCATTTCAGTGCTCTTTTTTGCATCATTTTTTTGTCTCACTGAGAAAAGGAGAAGCTCTCCAATCTCGTTGTACATTCTGTGTAATGACAATAAGGAGCATTCTGATTCTGATTCTGATATCCACACATTGCTGCTGCGCTCAGCTTCTCTTCAACTATTAGCTTCATTGCTCTGTAGAGCTTCAGTGCTGCTGTGTCAGTGAAATAATGACATTACCAGTATGTGACAGAAGCCCTTGATTTCCACAATATGGTGAGGCCATGAGTCTTTGCCTATTAAGTAAGCAATGGATTGTAGCATTTTCTAAGCTCACTCAGAATTGGGAGGCAGCCTTGACACGCTGAGCGTGTCAAGTGTTGGCTGGTCCTTGTGTCTTGCACATCTCTTATGTCTCTTTGAAAGTCCAAAGAAAGTGCACAAAATAGATTTGAATGCCGACAGTGCATTTTGTCTCTCTTCTGTACCGCCATGTTTACCAACTCTCTTCTGCATAATGAACATAGCCTCTCCCTGCACTGGCTTAACAGCACCATTGTGTGGACTTAACATGCAATTCATTGTATTGCTTTTGAACCAAAAGCTTATAAAATGTTGGAAATTAATACAGTACTAAATATTAATACTTGGCTGTCGGGAATGATACTATCACCACACCAAATATTGTGATATTATGGTGTTTCAGTTCCCTCCTACCCCTAACCAACATTAATTTTCCTTCTGACCACAAAGTATATTTTAGGGCTTTATGGTGGTATGGCAGGTGGTGCTGGTGCCTTACAGCAAAAAGGTTGCTGGTTTGAGCCTGAGTGGCTTAGGGCCTCTCTGTGTGGAATTTGCATGCTCTCCCCATGCATGCATGGGGTTGCTGCAGGTACCCCAGTTTCTTCCCATAGACCAAAAACATACTCCTTCAGTTAACTGGTGTCTCTCAATTTCCTGTGTGAGAGTGTGCTTTCTGTCTCTACATGTCAGCCCTGTGATTAGCTGCCGACCAGTCCAGGGTGTACCCTGCCTCTCACTAAATTACAGCTAAAATAGGCCCCAGCCCCCCACAATCCTTAGAGGAAAAAAAGGGACACAGATAATGGTTGGATAGTAATTTAATATAAGGTCTAGACCGGTGATTCACCTTCTCTTTATTTTAATTTTAGCATATATATCTTATAAAAAAATAAATAAAGAGAGTTTTTTTTGACACCACACCAACAAGTCCTTAATTCTTTGTTTTATTTAAATTGTAGAATCTGATCAATAAAATTGCAGCCAAACTACATGACACTGTCAACATTGCACAAATAAGTTGGGAATTTAGGGAAAAGTAGGTGGATCGTTCTTACTGTTCCAAATGTTGCCAGCATACATGTACAAAGAAGGCAGTGCCTTGGTAAGTTTAATATATTTCTAGAATTGCTATTACCCCCAATACCCCTTCAGCTTTAAAAACAGGACTGGGACAAGATTTTTGGTCTATGTCCCACAGCCAAACTAATTACCCAGATAAAAAAATCTAGTTTTTCCCCATATGTTTGTTTAACGATTAAGGATGGTGGCCTGAGCTTGGTGTTGGTGGTGGTGGTGGGGATGTTGCCATATCAGAGGTTGGAAATAGGGCCGGCAATTGGAATGTTTTGTTTTTACTGTCCTTACAGTCTCTTTATTTTGTAATAGGAGTAGGTTGTGAGGAAGTGGTGGCCTACCACCCCAAACAAATGGAAGAGGAAGCACTGAAATCTTCATCACACTGACAAAATTGCCCATATAGGTCGAGAACATTTGGAAAAGTGGGTGGAAGTTCAAGATTCTTTAAATTCAAGATTAAGTCAGAATCAAATTATATTGACATCTGTTTGATGTCTTGCCACCAGAAATATGATTTCTGATCACTGAAATGTTTTTTTTATAATTGATCAAATGCATAGGTGATGTTTGAAAATTAGGGGTGGAATGGCGAAGAGTGTATTCCCTTTTTGTCAGATCCAACAACTTAATCAAATGCTGCCCCTTTCTTTCTGGTTAGATATATTACTCATGACCATCAACTTTCTGCACATTTTGATACCACCGATCATTAAAATAATTGACATTTTGTCTCCTTGAAACACATTAAATTCAAACGCGTAGAAATATGTTACGACCTTAAATTTTACCTTTATTTGTTACCTCCGCCAAGCAGGTGATGTTTTTGCAAGCGTTAGTTTGTTTGTTCATCCATTCATCTGCAGGATAACTCAAAAAGCTCTCAACAGATTTAGATGAAAAATTCAGGAAATTATGGTCAGGGAACAAGACACTGGTTAGATTTTGGTGGTGATCTGAATTCAGATTCAGATCCAGGAATTTTTTAAAATAATTTCCTTACAGTGCATGGTGGGGTAGTTTTCCACATTTTGGATAATAATTTGGCTGAGAATGTCAGAAATGCCTTGGCAGAGGTTTGTGCTTTCGGAATAATTTCTAGGTTTTTTTTTTTTTTTAGACAGACAGTGTAAAAGGGAAATAGCTCAATGTTTGGCGTCAAGGGCTTGTATTTTTGTAAGTATGATATCCAAAGGATTTTATTAAAGTTTGATCTTCATTAAAATCAGATTTCAGTTTGTCATCTTTTATTATTATTATTATCATTATTCTTTCAGAAGAAAAGCTAAATTAAACATTTTGTCACTAAATTTCCCCCAAAATATTCAAAATCCAATTTTTGGTCCATATTGCTACCCCAAAGTCTAAAATGTAGTTATTAAGTGTTTTACTAAATACTTTCTAAAGGTACCTGGTACAAAATTCTCCCTGTACTTGTCTCATATTGTTGCTGTCTGGTAAAAACCTTCCATCTCCAAAATTGCCATCTTTTGTTTTTTAAACAAGGACATTATCGTCAAAACTAGTAGTTGGTTTGACTGTTTTATTGGTATAACTTATAATCCATTGTTGTTTTTGTGAAACTTTTGTGCATCTGGGTTGGCCAGGACTCCCTTGCAGAAGATCTTTGTACCACAATGGAAACACTCCTGGTGAAATAAAAAGACTAAAGCTACCCACAGAAGCACAGAATGACCAGTGGTGCTGTATTATTAAAAAATGTGAAAAATAGAGATACAGGGTTTTTGCTTGACAGCAACAATATATGTATTTATGCTTGAGAGAAAATGGCAGAAGAATGACATGAAACCTGAGGCAACAGGTTGGCCTGCTTACAATACATGTACCTGCACTGTGTGTGTATCCACAGGTTTGTAGTGATAAAAGAAGAACAACAAAAACATTTCTGCACAAATAAATTCATTCACAAAAAAATCAGACATCTTAGCGGTTCCTTGTGCTATTGTTTTTATTAATGTTATCATTGCTATTGTTGTCATCAGTATTAATTGTAGCAGAACAAGAGAAATCAAAACACCCCTCAGCAATCATGGCTTAAGTTTCTTCATACTCAGCTGGAACAGAGAGACAGAAAGATAAAGAGATAGAGAGAGAGAGAGAGAGAGAGAGCACAGAGAGAGTGAGAAAGAAAGAAAGAAAGTGGAAAATCTTAATCAGTTTTTTTTTTTCTTTGAGGACCATATGGAAGGTTTCAAGCAGCCAACCATATGTTGAAGGCTTTTGTCATGGAAATCATACTTTTTGGCACTTTTTCATTGCGCAGCCAAGCCGGGCACATAAATAAAAGGAAACAAGAAAAAAGAGAAATCATACAGAACATGATCAAATCTTTGAGGATACACAGAGTTGGAAGTTTTTGTTTGAAACTCACAACAGATAGCTTTTTTAAAATCAAGACACTCCCTGATTCGCATGGCCACCCAGACTGCAGTTGGTACCTGTATTTGTCTCTTTTTTAATAAAAAAAGACAACATGAATAGAAAAAGAGCAATTAAATGTCTACATGCATTGTCATATTATTGCTGTGGTATATTTACAGACATATTTACAAAATCATCAAAGAGGAACAATGTTTCCCTACGTCTCGTAGTGAGAAAGCCTCGTTTTCTGTAATTAGTGTTTTCTCTTTAGACGATCTGTAACGCTGCCAGTTCGAGATACGAGCCTGCATACATTTTTCAATTGATGTTCATAATGATTACATTGCTTTAATCTGCCGTATTAAAAACTGTCCCCAGGTCTCCGTGTCCCATATGAGATAAAAAAGAACAAGTATAAAAAAGAATCCATATAGGAAGTAATTATTCCTGCGTTGGTTCAAGAGCACAGCGGCGTGCCAGAGTGTCTGTTCTGCTTTAAATTAGACGACAGGTGGTTTGGATGCTCTCATGTAGGGCTGGGCAATATGTCAAGTTTTTAAGGTACAGTGATATATTCTTGAACAAGATGGAGGTATAGGACAATATTATTAATGTCAGTGTAGTTTATGATCTGCTTGTGAATTGATGAAGATTGAATAAGAAATGCAAGGCCTCATATATATAGTAAAATGGTGAATTCTTGAATAAATCAATTTAAATATTTCATAATTAACACAGTTGTTTGTCTAATTTCATTGGGCATAATTAAACACGAATAAACAGACCAATAAGATGCTGTAACACTTGTTGAAAGGGTCATATTGCATGGATGCAGATATGTTATGCTTGGAGTTTTTGGCTTGATTTTTAGTTAGCTTTGGCTATCAACAGTTTGAAAACCACTGGTGATATTATTTTAACCTATACTGTGATTTTGTTAGGATTTACACAACAGTTACAACAGGAACACCATTTTATAATCTTACTTTCCCTTTAGATAAGAAATATGAGTATGATTATTAAAATATCATTAAAATGATTACTGGAAAGGTTTTTGTATTTTATAGTTTCTGCACTAAACAAATATATTTTATTCCTTCACATGTTTAAGAAGCATAGGTCAGAATACCTTTGCTGCAAAATATTAATTTGAAATGGTATTTTGACTCTTGTTTGACCTTAAAGAAATATTGCAACTCCTAAAATTTCAAAATTGCACTGGACCATGATTGAAACTGCTATCAATTGTTCATCCTTATTTTGGATCAGTCAAGTTTTGAAGATTTATCCAAAGATGTCGAGATGTGAATACAGATATATTGGCTAATATCCATATAAGATAGAGATATAAAACAATTCAATTGATATCACAGCAGTTTTTGTCAACACAAATTATAAATAAAAGATACCAGGCCTGAAGTTGAGTTAAAAAAACATTACAGTAGGAACCACAGACAATAATTTATTTCTTGAACTTGAAATGTATTATTTCAATTGTTTTGTTTTAAAGGGGTATCATTGTTTTATCTAATTCAGTTTGATTTAATTCAAAGATCATTTATATTATTATTAAATTTAAACGTCATGTGCACCTGTTTGATACTGGATCAAAAAAAGATGGAATATTGTTGATTACTTTTTTTTACTAATCAAAAATTACAGGCAAACTCTGGCACTTTAGCAGTGGTTCCAAAAATGGTAATGGAGATCCCACGGGAGGACCAAAGGAACGGTCAAAAAATGCCCTCCATAAAAATGTGAAATTTCGTATTTTACCAATTATTATAAAACTATAGACTGAAGACTTGAGTGAATTTAATGTTGAATGGAAAATAACGTGCAGAAAATCCCAAAAGCATTACGTTATTAAGCTCAAACCACCACTAAGGACTTTGGAGCTCCACAGTTGTTGGTATTGATCATTTAGAGGAAGGGGCTGAGAGACTGAGGTGCATAATTATATTGGCAACATTTTGAAAAGTGGGCAGAACTCATCTAGTTCCTGAAGTTTTCCAAAGGGTGCCAACAAATGCATTTTAGTCAGCGCTTTCCTCGGCTTTGGTGAAACATGTGACTAAAGTTCACTAAGTTTCTGTCCTTCCAAGTAGGCAGTTATTAAAACAGTGAAGGTAAGTATATGTGCATTAATAATTGAATTTTACTATCAAACTCTTGCACACTGTCTTAATTTCACAGATACATCACACTTGAAACGTGGGTTTCCTACAGGTAATTAAAATGATTGATATTTAGTCATTTTTAAGCACGTGGTATTTAAGATGAAGGCAGATTTTAACAACCACAACACAGAGAAGTGTTGCCAATGTTTTATACAATTCAGACATTATGCTTGATAAAAAAGATTGTTTACAGGAAGGGCCAAAAACAGTAACTTACATACTGAATACTAGAAAATCTGGTAGAAAACATTTAATTTATTAGTTAAAATCAAGTCGGATTGATACCAGTTTGGTAGCACTTCAACAAAAGAGAGGTCATAAACACCTAGTGTTGGTTAATTTCTATTTTCCTGCCATCAAAAGTTGCAGGAAAACTCCAGAACACTGTTGGGAAAATTTTTCAAAATGTTTTGTACCCTCACTTTTCCAGATGTTGTCAATTTATATGAGCTAGTCATATTGTGCTCTTTTTTTGCTCAAAATTTGGCTGTTGATCATTAGTTTTTGCTCATTTTAATGCCACAGATATTTTAAAAATGTAGAGATTGTTTTTTTAAATACACAGGGTGTTCAAGCATATAGTAATGTTTACACCTCCTATATTTGTCTCAAATTTTTTAACTTTCTTATTTAATTGAACCAGTGTGAAGCAGGTAAGTTTTAAAATGAAATGACTAAACATTGGATGCCAAAGACTTCTTTTTTTGTTCATATATGTTGCCCTGATATTAAACAGGTACCAATATTATTTGATTATATCAACATTAAGTCAAAGTACATAATTGATATTGTGACAACTGGTTGTAATTTATCTGTAGAATAAAAGTCTTGAGATTAATATCCTACATTGCAGTTTGTCTAAAATACATTGAGATGTAATTTTTGGTCCATATTGTCCAGCCCTAACAGGCAGTAATGATTGGTTTAAGCCAAACTGTGCGTCCTGCTGTAAATCGGGGACAGGTGGTTTGGATGCTCTCATGCGGTGATTCATCTGGAGCACTTAGACGACCATTGACAGGTGAAACAGGAGAGGAGAGGATGCACACAGAGCAAAAACTCTTTCTTTTTCTCCTCTCTTTGTTTGTTTTTTTTTTTTTTTTTTGACATTTTCTTTTTGGGGCGAGCTCAGCATCACCGCAATCGTGTCATCCATTTGGAATATGCAAATTGCTGACAGTGCATTTGCCTGCTGGTGCTTGACCTTCCCCCCCTTGGAGGTCGCTCACCGACTCAATTACGCTCCCTATCTGCAGTCTGTCTGCAAACACCTGTTATCCTCCCACACTCCGCCACCCTCCGCCAATCCCACTTCAGCACATCTCATCCCCGCTGCGTCTGTTTTGAGGCGGATGGGTTGGGATGAGGACGGCTAGTATTGGGTAAGGGGGGTCGGGTCAATGGAGGGGAGAATAATGGGGGAGCTTGAAGTGCGTTACTATGCGTTGAATCGATACAACTTCGACCTAAAGTTTCTCCATTAAGACAATTTATATGAATTTTTTGGATTCAGTAAGTGCTGTTTAGGTTGTTTTTACCTTCAGTCTTAACTTCTGTTCTTTTTGATACTGTGAGAGTTATTTGGAAGCATTAGCAACTTTGATTTGGAGTAACATGGAAAAGCTTTGTGGTGGTATAGACTAAAGCTGGGCAATAATGTCAAGATTTTTGGTAAAATGAATACATTCTCACAGAGATGTAAGTTAAAACAGAATTGTTTAGACAAATATAGTGTTTGTTATCAAAAGAGTTTGGGTTTCTCCTGACTCGATCAGGCCATAGGAAGTCCAACGGTAAATTAAAAAAAAAAATACAGAACCAGGCCAAAAACTCCACTGAACCATTAACAGTTTGGTTTGTGACTCCATCATAAGCTTGTAGGAATGTTAAGTCAAAACAGTTAAGAGTCTTTTATTTATTTCACTTTTTAGGGAGATGATTTCCCTCACTCCACACTACTTTTTCCAAATATTATCATCACATTTGTGCAGTTTTATCACTCTTTTGAAGGGATGCACAATATTTTGACACAATATTGGTATTAAAATACAATAGCTTAAAAGGTCAATTATAGGTAATGACATGAACATTTCTGCTGATAATTACAAATGTAAACTAGCATCAAATATTTGCTATAAATCAGGTTAATTAGGATACAAGGTAAGGCCAAATTTTCTTAAATTGTAAGAAATTGTAAGAAACTCCCAACTTAATAAGTAGAATTATTTACTGCTAAACAAAAGTGACACATTTTAAACTTAATAAGAGGATGTTTTATCAACATTTCTGTATTTGAACTCCAGTGTTAATGTTGATACATTTTCTTTTGAGCTATACACAGAATTCAACAGTTTCAGTATTTTTTCCGATGCAAGTAACAGAGTATTTATTGATTATCAAGTATATTTTCCTTAGATTTCTATTTTCTGTTTCACAAATTTAGTAATACATTTAAAGGAGTTCACAGTAACAGTCACAACCAATTAAAACTCAATTTGAAAAAAGACGTCAATTTTTCGTGGCTTGTTGGCTCATTTGTTTGTACCAGCACTAATTTAACATCAGTATTGGCTGATGTTGGCCTCTTTCACAAGCATCAGCCATCACTGAATTTGGGGAGAACAGATATCAGTTTCTGATATTTATCCGTTGTGTCAAACCAACATAATGTTGACATCTGGCTCACATAACTGCTGATTTAGAGAGTTTTTTTTATTGGGCAGTAAAATAAAAACCTGTTTGACAAACTGATCTGCTTTCACAATTAAACATGAAAAAACCAAACTTTAACTTTAACATCTTTTTTTAATACTTTAAATTGACTGGTGGACCACATTTAGGAAGTATGGGGGGGTGCATGTGGAATAATTGAAGTGGAGTCAATTGTTTTGTTGTTGTTGTTGTTTCACATAGATTTCCTAAAGAAAGACTAACACGATAAGAGAAAGAGGTTGATTCTATTATTGTAGAGACTTTGTGTTCTTTACAAACTAAATATTAAACAGACAAACAAAAGATGATTGTATGGATAAAAGTATTGGCATATCAGTTAAAGGAAAAATCAAATATTGTGCATCCCTTCTTTATATTGTAAAAAATACGACCATCATTTTTTTTTTGTCAGAGATTTGACATCATCAATCATTTAAGTAATGGAGACTTTATAATCTTAAAACACATCATATTCAGGAGTATAGAAAATTTTGTTTGTCCACAATCTTTAATAACCAAGTTAATGTAGCCAGAACTTCTCTTTTTGTTGTATCGATATTGTTCACTCTTCACCTAAAATCTTCACCAGATCTGATTTTTGAGGCACACTGCCCAGCCCTAGCTGTGACCTGAATGAAAATGTTTGTTATCCGGTTGTGTAACCATCTGTTAATGCAGTTACATCAAACCTGACCTTTAGCTGTCAGAAAAGCATTATTAATACCTGGTTGCCTTTAAAGGAATAAATTAAGCATAAAAATATTAATAATAATATAGAAAAGCAGCCGCTTCAGTCGAATTAACACATACAGCAAATTTGGACTGACTGTGTGAGGGATTGAGTTTTGCTACTGCATCAGCATCATTATTGCTTTTTACCTTTAAATCCTTTGTGAAGCGAGATCACTCCTACATTTTTTGGCTTTCTGATTTGAACACATGGGTGGTTTTACATTTCTGTGTGTACACGCACAACAGATGTTTCTTGGATTTATTTATTGCCTGAGATTTGAAGACTAAAAAAGGGCTCCTAATCTCCAGTAACAAGGAGGTGTTGGACTTCTGAGGAAGTAGCGAGATTTTGAATATTTGAGTGTTTTTGTTCTTTATTGCCCTTAATCGACTGAAAACAGGACAGCTGTGATTGTAATACATGTCAATCGCTGTGTCAGTAAAGTTATTGCCACAGAAACAAAAAAAGTAATTCTGCATTCATTCATTTGAAGTCTGCTAACACTGGTTCTGTACATTGTTCCTCTTTAAAAAACTAAGTCCCATGGACTCTCTACAGTTTTCATGCATATAAACATTTTCTTTGAAGATCAGCAGCATCTTACAAGGTCAATGGATGTTCATTTTTAAATAATAATAAATAAATACATGATAATAAACAAATAAGCAAGTTTTCAATAAATACACAAAATAAGGTCAATAAATAAATCGATAAATAGGTAGTTAAATAAAGTATTTACATGATAAATAGATGAAATGCATCTTAACCGTGGGCAGAGCTTTGAGCGACATATAAAAGAGACAAACAGAAGAATTTGAGTGTCACTTTGTAACTGAGGGTGTGTGAGTCCATACCTTCACTCTGAGGTAACACAAGCGGAGGGGGAGCACCTCAAACACTGGGTGGAGATTGCTCTTTGAACAGGACGATGCACCATAAAGGCAGCAGTTTGTACAAGCCACCATGGTGGAGGAAGAACAACGAGAGCTTCATTGCTATAGACGAGTCGACCGCACATGGCACTTATTACTAAAGATCATTTGGTCTTGCTCCCAGTGTGTTTAAGTCTGTACATCAGAATGAGACTATGAATCTGATTGGACAGAGCGTGTGAAGACCTGTTCAACAGGTTAGCTTTAAAACCTCTGCTCTGGCAGAGTTCAATTGAATGACCTATGGCCTATGATTTTGTATAGCTTATTTCAATCCTTTTTGATGAATACCCACAGTTACAAAGATGCTTTTGATCAACAAGGGATAATAAGCACAAAAAAATAAATTTAGAAAAATCAAATAGAAAAATAACATCCGTTGAATTGAAACATTGGTGTGAAAAAAGGGTTCGTCTTTTTACCTTTTTAAAATGATCTCCCTTTTTTGCAAATACTGTCATAGTTCACATTTTCATAAAAAGTTCATGTTGGCAGTTGCAAAAGAATTCAATTCTTAGCAAATAAAAAGCAGCATAAAAATACAAGAGGTCATTTTGTCTCTAAAAAACAAAAGAACACTGTTAGTCCTTTTTTATGTTTTTTTTTTTCTTTTTCTTTTTACTATTTCCTATAAAATATCAGGAATCTAAATATTATTACTATTGATATCAATATCATTATAGTCATTGATAAAAATTCACATGCCAGGCCTCATATATAATTGTGTGTAAGAGTGTGTGCACACGTGCGTACATTAAAGTGTGTTTGTGTGAGTGTGTGCATGTCTGTGTGTGTGTCTGTCAGTGTGTATGTCTGCATGTGCCCACAAACGTGTGAGCACATGTTGCTTCATTGTGTACAACTATCATCTACAGTCTCTATTTGGGGGAGGGTTGTTTGATTGTATGTTTCTGTGGACGATTAGCTACTGTGCAGGGAAAAAATCCAGCATCTTTTGAAATTGTCTTTGCCATAATCATTAGAGTTTCTTCACGTAATCTCAGTGAAAATATTGCTTTCTAAAAAAAGGGAAGAAAAAAGGCATGGAGGGCAGAGTGAACAGGGTTATTGGTTGTGAACCGACAAACAGAGGTTCAAAATTTTGCTTTTTACTCGCCGTTAGTTTTCTGATCCAGAGTCGTCTTCGCCTGCAGAGCCCTTGAAGCAAGCTGACTCATAGTGCTTGTTCAGGTAGGACTTGAGAGCGAAGGTCTTATTGCAGCGCTTGCATCTGTAGTGCTTGAAGGCAGAGTGTGTTTGCATGTGGGCGCGGAGGTTTGAACGGTCAGCAAAGGCTTTGCCACAGTGCGCGCAGGCAAAGGGCTTCTCCCCCGTGTGCGAGCGCATGTGACCCTGCAGGAGCCACGGCCGGCTGAAGGCCTTGCTGCACACGTCGCACTTGTGCTTGAGGTCGTGGGTGAGGATGTGCATGGCCAGCGCAGGCATGGACACGTACACTTTGTTACAGGTGGGACACTTGCGGGCCATCTTGCTGTCCAGGCTGCGGTGCGTCTGCTTGTGTCTGCTGAGGTTGGAGGAGGTGGCGTACGTCTTGCCACACTCGTTGCAGGTGTGGCGCGGCGTGCCGGGGGCCCCTCCCTCCTGAGCTCTGCCGTTGGCACTGCTGCTTCTCGAGCCCCCTCCCCGACTCTCGCTGTCTCCCTTCCGCCTTGAGCGCCCGTCAGAGATGAAGAAGGCATCCATGGTGTAACCCTCGGCCAGGGCCTCCGATTCACCACTGTAGTAGCCACTGGCCGTCATGCCAGACTGGGGGCTGTCGGGGTGCTTCAGGTCGGGGTCGCAGTACTCCCCTCCGCTGCTCACCTGGGTATAGAGAGGGTCTGACACCGGCGAGGCCAGCTTGTGCTCCATCTTCTTCTCCTCCTGGTATACAGATGGCGTGATGTAATCCTGGATGTAGCCTGGGTAAGAGACACACGCAAACACAGTTGGCCAGGGGTTGTGATGGATAAGGACACAGTGACATGCTGCTGATTACACGATAATCACGCTGGATGATTGCCCTACGTGGAAAATGCTCAAAATAGTGAGTGGCAGCACAGTGCTAATTGCATTTTTTCAGAACTCACAGGTTGTTCACAAAATTGAGAGGAGAGGCAGAGAGGCATGACACGCTCTTCTGCATTCAGGATGCAATTCAAGGGCACAGTTTTACAGTGAGGGTGGACGTTTGGATTATAGCTCATTAGGAGGTGTCTCGTAAGATGCATATTATATAAAGTAGTTTCAGTTATGACACCAGGACTAGGAATTATGTAGTTTTTATTTTTATATATATATATAGATGCATTTTCAGATGAGATACAGGATGATACATGATTATTTTTATGAATACAGTTTATGGTGTTTTACAAAAATATTTGCAACACTTTCTTAATCTTACAATTGATGATTGCAGTGTTGAATGAAATAATTAATGTAGAAATGAAAAACGGCAGACCCAATAATCTCTAAAAAGATTCTTTACATTAAGAACAAGGCTTAGAAATGACTTTTACTCCTTTTTGCCAAAACAGCTGAAGGATTCAAGAAATCTACCAGCCGCTTCTTTTCTACCAGTTTTATTTTACGTAACTGAGTTATATTGAGTTGCTGTTACTGAAAAGAACCCATTTCCTGATATGGTTTTTACAAAATGAAGGCATTTTAGTGGCACATAGGACTTTTTCCTATGAAGACTCATCTGGAAGTTAATTTTTTAAATTTCAATTGTGAAATCTTAATTAATATAACTTCTTCTTAAAGAGGTCATAGTTTACCTTAAATCTGCTAGAATTATTCATTTTTGATAAGTGCTAGGGCATGTTCACGATCACTAATGCTCAAAATATCACCTAGTTTTCATATACCTCTGACACTGCTGTATCTTTAAGATCTTCTGCCTCCTTAAGGCCCCCTTTTCCATGCGGATCCAGTCTGATTGATTTACAGGTCAACTCTGTGGTGATTGGTCAGTTCATATTGTCAACAACTCTGCATTCATTCTGTGTTCTGCAATAGGTTTGCTAACCTGAGCCAGTGGGCTAAAACTGTGGAAGAAACACTGGTGTGATGTCACAATGGTAGGTCTGTTTGGTGGGGGAATGAGATGTCTTAGGCAGCTACAGGGAGAAGGAGAGGGTCTGATGCAGCAGACTTTTTTGGAAGGGGTGGTAAAAGTGCTTTATCACACCTTGGAGAAATGTAGAACACACTAGAAGACAAAAGGGCATATAAAGCCAAAGCATAATATGGGCCCTTTAAGCTCTTTAATTGTGAATATTTTTCTGGTAAAAGATTTTTTTATTATCATACATGACTGAACTTCATCTGTAAAATACTCCAGTAATACTGTCACACATAGTCAAACTACTCCAGCGCTTGCTTCTTTATTATAAATATAAACATTTGAAGAAGGTGAAGCCCTGTGAACAATTAGTGTATTGTTTTAACTCAGAGCAGACAGAGGAGAGAGCTATGATTTAATTACATCTTTTCTACAACAATTTTCTTTCATTCTTATTTACCTGCCACCATGGCTGGAATGTTAAGCAAAGTCACCAGACATTAAACAAAACACTGGCGTTTGGCTGGTGGCAGGTGATAATTTCCTACCCTGTTTGAACAACTTACACTGATATGTTTATTTATCACATGATACTGTACTTATAGTAAAAATTTGATTGAACTAACACCTGTCTGATTCCTCAGTAAAAAGCAAGTCTTAACACCATGCAGTCAATGTTATGCACTCTGTCTAAATGGTAACCTTGGTAAAGAAACCCTTGCTCCTTGCTATTCTCACTCACTTTTTGTAAATGTGTATATTTATGCAGCTTAGTCAGTGCTCTTTTTCTTTAGTTGAAAAAAAGACTATAGATCATTGAGTTTTTGCCATTTTTTGTACACCTTTCATTGAAAGTATGGACATTCTTGATTTCTGAACACAGGACATTCAAGAGTATGCATTTTTTAACTTATTTTGCACTGAAGTTGTCCCTTTATTTTACACAATTTACACTGGAGTTTGTATTGTTTTTTGTTTACAGTTTTGGCAGTACACAGTAGATCTATGCTAAAAAAAATGATATAGCAGTGTATCGTCACATAGTTCTTACGCGATCAAAACAGATTCAAAGGAATCGGTACGGGCCTTTATGCTGTGGCAGCAGTTTTATCACCCATGGTGCAGTTAACTAAAAATTCATAGGTGGCAGTTCAAGCCAAATCACATGATCCAGAGCATGTTTCAAACCTGAAATTTGCAGTGTTCTAATGTGTAGGATCCTTTAAACCTTTTCCTTACTGTTTTGTTATGTGAAAAATAAAAACACTAGTTCTGTAAAGGAGTCGGTGTCAGTGTTTACCTGTATCATATTACGTATCGAATTGTGGCCTCTGTATTTGCCCAATAGTGGGTGTCTAGGACTCCTGTTCTGTTGCCTTTATAGCAAACAGGTGTCAATATTGTTTGATTTTTTCTAGAATTAATTCAAAGTTTATTAATCTGGAATTGTGACAACCATTTTGTTCAGATTTTTGGTCCATATTTCCCTACTCTTGGATGTATGTAAAACAGTGATACAAGAGGGTATGACATGTTCTGCTTCATCAAGAAGGCTTCATTATTACAGGCAGGTTGGATGTTAGATTATAGCTCTGAAAGGCTGTCTCCTGTTGAATGCATTTTAATTAACCTGGGCTCCATGTTTTACTGCAGTTTTATGACTGTTTAAATTCTAAACCCTAATAAAAACACTAACACTCTATATTTTGGCAATTTTCCTTTCTATAAAGGATCTTCCATAACAAACTATTCCCCAATTCCATTGTGATTTTTGTTTCCTTTCAAATACATTTTCAGTGGTTGTGGACCAGATAAACTTGTTACATAGCTGCTTACACCCTAAAAGATTTCATCCCATTTCTCCAGAGCACAAAGCACCACAAGTCATTTAAATGCACCCAACTGTACAGAGCATGATTTCACAGAGATATATTTCTCTTGGCCTCATTCACGTCTTTTCTTTCCCTCTGAAGCAGCTCAGTGCCAGAGGAGCTAAAAGGCTTCCTGGCAGCCAGCAGTACTCAATACATTCTTATGCTGTGAATATCAGGAAGCTTAATAAATTTTAAATGGACCCCACCTCCTGCGCTGATATTCTCCAGGCTCAACATGTGAGTGCAAATATAAAACTAAGTGAAACTCCTTTCTTGAGAGAAATAGTGCATAACTGCAGAAAAAAGGCCATTCCTAAGCAGCGTGTGCAGCAAGCAGTGGAAATTAGTTATTGACTGCCTTTTAATGAAATTCAAAGTTTAGAAGTGATCAATAGGCTATCATATGTAAAATAGTGCAGCTGTTAGGCTGGCTGAGCAGCGGAGAAGATAGAAATAGTGCAAGGGACAGATCAAGCATCTAAGAAACACACATAATAGTTTATCGAGCTGTGAGTGCTTGAAGCCTGATAATGTCAGACGTGGTTTCACGCACATTGTTTGTGAAGAGGGTCACCTGTGTATAGCAGGGAGCACGCTGAAGAGTCTCCAAGAAACAGGCCATTAAGAAATCAGCTGAAGTGCTCTCTCTCTCTCTCTCTCTCTCTCTCTCTCTGTCTACAGGGTCTCCATTCCCAAGAGGCTTCTGTTCACACACACTTTGTCAAAGAGACGACCGTGACACCCGGGACAAGGAAGCAGCAGGTCTGTGCACACAGGACTCTGCTGCATTCGGTATGTGTTACTGGTTCTTTTTTTCCTTTGGTCTGATAAAAAGATCAACACTTCATTTCTAAAGCATAAGGATTAAATGAAGAAGCTGGGGCACGGAGATGCGTCAAGCTTTTTCAAATCTGAAAATATACAAAGGGGAAGACAATAATGACTACATTATTATACTTTATTTTCATGTTGATTGGAGAATTAAAGTTCTTGTGCTAAGTAAAACAAACTAACAACAATAAAAGATTATTAACCACAAGGTAACCTTTATGAAATGTGAAATCTTCATAATAAATCATTATATAATAAATAGTACTTAAGGACCATTTATATTTTTGGTATAAGATTTAAGTGATATTAATGTCTGTTGCAAGAGTCTCAAATATTCCCCTTAACACCCATTATTGGATAATCTGTTGGTTCAGATTTCTGCACACTGTCAACACTGCACACAAGATTCATATGGGTACTTGATGGAGTGTTTTCAAGTTTTGCAAAGTGCTTGGATTTCCAAAAAAGGCCTTTGAAATGCTTGAACTTGTCCTTCTTTCTCATGATGAAACACTATCTGTACGATCAGTTTTGCAGATTAGAAAGTGACAAAATAAGTCAAGTGCTCTGAGTTCATCTCAGTCAAAATATGGCTAAAACAAAATGTGTATGTACATGCATTGATCCCTGGGAAAAAACTGTTGTTTTTTTTTTTTTAGAAAAATATTTGGCTGCTACCAAGTAAACGCCAAGTACATGACATAATTTTTATGGCCATGATATTAAAGTTCTCATTTAGAATTCAATATAACTGTGAAGTTACTTGTTTGGGCAGTAATTTCATTTAACCGTCTGCTTTTTTTCCCCCTTTAATCTGTCATTCTGCTGTAGACGAAAAATTCAGTTAAATGATACTTTTAAGTATGTGTTCTGTATATGTGTAAATGCATATCCTACCACAGCTGTGAAGTCATGGAAAATAACAAAAATACACCTTGAAAGTGCTTGAGAAGTGCTTAAGTTTGACCTTAAAAGGTGTATGAACTTAAGATAAGATAACCCTTAAATAAACCCATATAAGAGACAATGTGGTTGTTACTTGTACACATTTATGTACAAACTTGTGCACAAATACAATGGCAATGTTTGGAAAAACTGCATTTTTTTTGGTTTTTAATCTTAACTGCAGAGAAACTGCACACTCTATTAACTGAACAACTACATCTGCAACTTCATGGAAATTGCATAGAAAAATCTTGAACTCAACTGCACACGTATAATGGCAACATTTTGAAAAGTGAGTGAAATGAGTGAGGTTTTCTTTCCAGCTCTTTTTCAGAAATATAGACAGCGCTGTCTCTTTCTTTTGGTTAATGATAGCTCTGAAATCTAAAAGATTTCTAACTTGTTGATTCAACCATATCAATAAAATAATGGAGATTTCATCACTTGTAAAAACATGGTATGTTAGAGTGATCTGTCAGGTCCATCATAGTAACACTGTTTTTATAGTGTATGAGTTGTTTTTAATCGTTGAACTTAAAAATCAGAAGTGCCCTGTATTGGGTGTCCAGTGTTTTGTCATAATATAATCAAAACAGGAATCGGTATCGTTTCATTTTTTTATCAGACCAGCATGCTGGTATCATCACAACCATTTCTTATGTTTTTAAACGAAAACACATTAAGACTTGTTGTTTTTCTCTAAAAATATAGAGGTATCATTTATGGTTCATATTTCCCAGCCCTGGACAGATCCACATAAGCTGTTAAAAAACAACACACACTTACATAAACTTAAGCTTGAACAGCTCCATCAGGTAAATTGACCTGTTAAAAAGTGACACTTGAGTGTAAAAACATCTTCAGGGTCTTTGCAGTGCATACAACAATGTTGTCTTTTTGCAGCTGTGGCTCTTTTTATTTAGCATAACAAACTGCGCGGGTGAAAGCAGCATTGTTTACTTTGTTTCAATTACCCAAGGTCAGACATAGAGCTCATCATTTAGGACCTGCGCTGTATCAGCCTTTACAGCTCATAGACTCATTCCTCTAATGCAAAGTAAGCATGTAATTAATGGACCCTCTCAGCCAGCCCTCTTTGTTGTTCGACAGACACTCAAGTCAAATGTCTCCACAATGGGGGGAAAGAAAACCTGCTGGCGCGGCAGAAGTGCTGATGTTAGGCATTTCAGCAACACTGGAGAAATCTTTTCCTTTTCCTTTTTTTGGCTCAGCATGAAAATCATCTTTTGTTTAAGCTAACTGCTCTGTCTTTGCTCTGTTTCAGTGATTTACAGTCTTATTTCTACCGCTTTTTAAATGTATGCTTATTTTTTTTGCCGAATAATAGAAAGTGAAAATAATTATTAGAATAAATCCTCCTGTAACAGGAAAATCTTATGCAGCAGGGAAGCTTAGCACTTATTACAAGCTACAAAATATGCCAAGTAAGCAAAAATATAGCACTTGTATTTATTCTAGTTAAACCTCTAGTCTTAACCAAGTTAGCTGTGATAAATAAAAGTAAAGGTTTTAATTCAGAGACAGTATTTGTGCTAATTCTGCTAAACCTGATCCTTCTAAAATTTGCTTGGCCTTGTTACTGCCGCAGCTGAATAACAGGTGGGCAGCATCATCACAGCATTAAGCTGTAGTCTGTGAGGCTGCTCTCACTGTGAAAACGACCTGACAAATCACAACAAAGACGCACATATGGTCCCTAAACGTGGCCTCAAAATGGAAGCTCAAAGCTGAGCGTGAAAGTGAAGGTCGCCTCTCGGCTCAGACCGGAGCTTCCTGTGTCCAGCCAGCCGCCGTGTACCGCTGACCACAGTGCAGCTATGTGCCTTTCTTCATGTTTACTGTACAACCTCAATCACGTGATCTGCCTCATTGCTGCCCCAAGCATTTTTGTCTCCTTTTTCTCCTTCCCTTTGCTCCCCACCTCCCTCCCGGCTGTACTGTACAGTGTGTTGATGTCTCTTGTGGCGACGATAGGCCTGCGCGGCTGAAACTCTAACCCCTGCTAGTTTTTCGAATGCCCGGAAGGAAGAGAAAGATGTAGTGGAGCGATGGGGGTGGGGAGACTGTGCATGCTCCATTTGGATGGGAAGAGGGGGGCAAGGGAGGATCGGACCGTGATGGGAACTCAAGGACAATAACAGCTAAGGACAAATGTATCATCTGATACTCATCTCTCATATTCATGAATTTTTTAGTCCACCTGATGGCCAGATATAGTCAGCGTACATGCGTTGAGCCAACACTGCATTGGTACAGTCATACAAATACGTAACTGAAGCTTCTCCTGATTATACACACGTTTTGTTCCCTATTTACATAAGCTAATCCGCCACTGTGACCTGAATTGTGTCTGTCCTTTACTGGAGTCAAAAAACAAAAGTCTGGGAGCGGGATGATGGGGGTGGGGTGCCTCTGGAGGGGATTATTTAGGATATTAATGCAGAAATCATCTGGCAGCATGTAACGTCTCACACTAATTTACACACCACCAGCATGTTATTGGCTGAAGCAGAGGAAAATCTCAGCCGACACATAAACAAAAGAGGACGCCGTCTGTGCTAAGCGTGGAAATGTCAGGTATGCTGAAATCAGCACTGGAGCTGTCTACAGGCAGGAGCGCTAACACATCTTTAACCGGGCAGACTGGAGGCATGTTAACTCACCATTCTCACTGAGACGGACCCCAAGGCTGGTGACCGAGTCTGTGATGGAGCGTGCAAAAGTGAACGAGTCGTCCAGGTGGTGGTGATGATTGGAGGTGGCCACATTGGACGAAGAGAAATCATCAAGCTTGATCTTCTTCACCAAAAATGAGCGGGGCATGTTTCAATGGATAAAAACACAGAGCAGAGAAAAACGCATGAGCGAAAATGAAAGAGAGCCTCTGAGGAAGCACGCGTGCTGAGCTGGCTTGACGGTAATCCTTGTGGTTAATGTGAAGACAACGGCCAAAAACATAAGATAAGAAAGAAAATGGAAACCGGTGGAGAACAAGGCTGACGGCAATGCTGTGTGATACTCTCTGGCTCCCCCAGCTTCCCCCGGAAAAATAAAAAAAGAAAAAGAAAAGCGATCCTGTTCAGCACTGGATAGCTCCTGTGATGCAGCAGGCTTAAGGGACCAGTGAGGAAGAGAAGAGATGGAGACAGACAGAGAGAGGAGGGAGAGAGAGACTGTCAGACTAGCTGAGATCAGCAATCACGCCAGCCTTTATATGGGGCACAGGCAGTGGAAGATCAGGTGGTGCTGCGAAATGGAGCTGCTTAGCTTTAATCCATCAAATGTCCCCGGGGACACACATCAAATTACTACTGAACCGTCTGTGCATTCGCACACAGACAGAGGAGAAAGAACACAGCCAGACCCCCACTGCCCCCACTGCTGCTCCCCCTCCTCCTCCCCTCCCCTTCCCCTCTTTCACCCCGCTTATGCTCCATGCTCGGAGGAGGAGTAAAAGAGGAGGGCAGACAATGGAGATGTGGATGAGAGCACACTCAGTGTCCTGTCCCCCATTGTTTTCAGATGAAGTGGCACAGTTTATGTTTGCCTTGTACAGGCGCTGCCTCCCTCATGTCATCTCTGTTACCTCAGACAGCCTCAGATCCACTCTCTGCACTGTACACTCACGCTGAGGGCACCTGTACAGTACAGGAGAGGTTATCTGAGCGTCTGGGAGAGCTGGACTCTTTTATTCAAGCCGCTCTGGATTCCAGCAGTGTGTGCGAGTGACTTACGGGGAAGCACCAGAGCAGCACCGCTCAGCTCCTCTCGCTCCCTCCCCATTACGGCTGCACAGATGTGTGTCCTGCCATGCGTGGCACTGAATTATCTGATTAATTAATTACATTTTTTTGATTAGGGTGAAATCTAGAATTAGATCCATGCTTGCTAAATTGGCCAGCTATCTCTGGGTTGGTTTGTGTTTGTGAGTATTCATTAGCTAATGTTATTCATGTTATGCTACATTATACATTTTATTTTTCATTACAGATAAACATTTGTTTTTTTCTTGTAAGAATAAGTTATAAAGGAATATCTTAATAGAACAATTATATCTTCTAGAAGATTTGCAATACAGTTGTGGGGAATTATAAACAGACAGAAATGATTCACCTGTTTGATTCACTAGCAACAAGTCACTTTTATTACATCGCTGTTGGAGCATTAAATGAATGAGACAGAAATACTATTTGTTTAAGATGTAGAGCAGCTTTATGTGCTATGTCTCTACCTTGTGCTACAACCCTCCCACATTATGCCTGGTAGCTATGACTCCCAGTTCTTGTCCTTGTTGTTATACAATTCAGAATATCTGCATATTTTACAGCTAGTTTGACAATAACTTTTCAATTACCACTTACAAAGTCTGCAGATATGAAAAGACCAGTTCTTTGTTCTGTGTTAAAAATATCTTTATGTGCTAACAGAAAAACAGCAGTCAAAAATTAACAATTAATTTTGATACAAGTTATTAAACATTAAGATAACCCTGAAATAGAAAATAGACAAATGACTGTTTTTTTCAGCACTTGGTTTATTAGTCAGATCAGATTTATGCTTTTTTTGCTTGAACAATCAAAGTTAATTTCAATTCAATAAGTGCTGTTACACCCGCAAATTATATAAAAAATGTTTTCTTTTGTTGCATTGAAAAAGAAATACTTCACTCTCAACAGATCATGTATTTCATATCACACATTTTCTTTACCACCACTTGTGGATTCCTCTAGTGTGGATTTCAAAGATCTAAAAAGCAGTCATGGTTTTTCCTTGAATAGGCTGGTCTTATAACTAATTTATATATATTTATATAAATGCATTTCCATTTGATCCTAAAATTGTGTTTGATGGTGGTTTAAGGTGCTATAGATTTTTCCCCAGCTTAAGGGGTGCCCCCTCTCCCACTGGGCTTTAAATCATCCTGGACACTAACAGTGACCCCGCAGCTCGGACGGCGTTAAATCTGGAAGGTCAGGATTTATCACATGTATGTGATTGTACATAACAGCACAAGTTCACAATGCCGTCCATAAGCCAAGCTTATAGAGCTGTGACAAGGACAAGAAAGGTCAGCAGAGAAATCATTGTCTGAAATGATGAGCTGTGCTGAGAGTTTGATTTTACAGAACAGAAAAAAGTTTTCAATAAACTCTCTTATCTATGAGTCATTTAATTGAGCAACATTTGCAATCAATGTCAAGTCTTGCGTTATCTCATTAAGACTCTTTACATAGGGCATTCATCTATCTAACTGTCAACAAGATTTTGTGTTATTTGGGTTTTTGCAAAGATCATGATTTAATCATGAGAGAAAAATTTTCGTCACTGCTGAATTATTCCACAGACTTCAGCCCACAGAGCAGAAGGTTAAATAAACAATGAACCCTCCTTAACTCATATTAAGCTTTTCCTGCAGCTTCTCAAACCTGAGGTTTTCTAAACTACAGCCAAAAAATCTTATTATTTCACACACTGTGCAAAACAGCAAGGAAAAACGGACTTCATTTTAAGTAAACACTTTTCATGTGCTTTCATTAAGCATTTTTTGTTCTGTCAGGAAAATTCAGCCTACAAACTACCCTCAAAATTATAAAAGAAAAATAGCCACAGCCATTTTTGGAAACCTTAGCGGTTTCTTTGAACATTATTTTTCATTTATTTTAAGTCTAAAACCTCGAAATATCTTGCTTGAACAAATACACTCATTTTTTCCTCACAGTATTTTCATAAAATAGTCTTTAATTAGAAATCACTTTTGTATTCTTCTGTACATCTGATTGGTTGAAAAATGATTCAGGTTTCTTTCTCCCTGGAGTTTTTGGCATCCTCAAGAATACAGCAAATAAACACAACCCTAGTCCAAAACCATCGGCACGTACAAGAAAAATACGTAAAAAACAATAAGCATTAAACAAATATCAGCCATTAAATCAGTTGTCAGCTTCATAAATCAGGGACTTTTGAGCACTCAAGATGCGCAAAAATGACAGCATGATAAATCATTGCAGCAGTATGTCAGAGTTTGATTTTGTAACTATAGTGGCTTCTGGGGGTCTGAGTGTAACTGCACTGTCATAAAACACAGCGCTGTCATCTCCTCCTCGCACAACACGCATTTGTTATACTGAGGAAAATGAAGCTGGCTGAAAGACTTTGTGAGAAACCACTGAGCTGTATCAAATGATTATGGTCACATTATTATTTTTAAATATAAAAATATGTCCTTAATTTTGTCAGCTGCTTTTTATCATATAGCATATTTAACTGCCATGATGTCTACAGCTTGTCACTTTAAGGTCACTTTGAAGAGGCTAGTTCATATGCTAACTGAGATACACCATATAGGTTTGAAAAAGGTAAAATCTTGACAACATGACAAAAGATCCAAAAAAAAGGACAAAACGCATGAAATGACCACAGCGCTCCTGTCCAACAGCAACACAACCAGCTCTCAGTGTCTGACTTGCGACCTGTTGTTTCCTGAAGCTAATAAGTAAAAGGCTGTCTTTTATTTACTCAAGTCCGGTATATTGCACGGTCACTCCCTCTTTTTCCTTTCCTAGTCTCATCGTCACCATCTTCTTTTGTCGCTTAGCCTCAATCATCTTGGAACACAGTATGGAGCAGGGCAAACAACCTCTCCTCTTGATTGATTGGCAGGTCCCACCTCTGGCAAGATGACTAGGCTCGCTGCCAAACTTACATAGTGTTATGTGTAGGCGACCAAGAATAGACGGCATTGTATGAGTTAGAAGACATCCTTGTATTAAAACCACTTTGAAACTACTATTTTAAGATGACAAATGAAATAACATGAACTTCGGATGCCAACAGTCCTTTTGCTGGTCACTGCAGAAATTTGCAGACCACTGTATACAAATAAAATTACTTTTAGGGGTGCCTCGATCAGGCCTTTCTTGGCTGATACCGATGCGGATCATGTTTCATGTTCTTGGCCTTTGATTGAATGTTGCTCAACAAAGCAGGAAAAAATACCTAAAAGAGCAATATAACAAGTATCCTGCAGTAAGGACATCTGAATTACACACTAAAAAGAGTAATTTATCGCATGTTTTCATCATTTGAATAAACAAAATTATCGACAGACTGACTAAAACTATTAATTCAGTCCAACAGATAAAACAGTACTAATAGTTATTTAAATAAAAGGCAGTACATTTAAAAAATATTAACTCTGTTGCATAATGTAACTGATGTAAGTATTTCATAATGCCATTAAAACTAATTTTACCCCCATTTAAAGTTATTTACTCAAGGTTCAACAAAAGTCTGAATCTCCAACTCTGTTAAATACATCACAATACAACACCCCATGTTCTTAGCTTTGTCAAGTACTCATTTTACCAAGCTAACCTGAACGCATCACAGTGTTTTATACTGGAGTTTAAATACATCACTAAACACAATGTATATTTGTTTTGGAGCAATGTGTTGTGCTTTACCTTAGCTGAATAGCTTTTGTGCATTTGTTCACTGAGTAAATTTCAGTAAAGACTTAGACACTGGACTCATATTTTGGACTTAATGGACAGAAGACAGTGTTTACAGGCTATAGATACTATAGGGCACCTTCAATTATTTTCATTTTGTGTCATTGAACTAGGAAAAAAAAGGTTTATTATTGTAATTTCATTAAATAACCTCCTGAGAGGATTATCTAACTTGTTACTAAACCAACTAGTGTTAAAATAATATTCCAGAAAAAGGAAAGAGGCCTTCATTAGACAGATTTACTGTTTCCATTTTGCTTGCTGAATTGAATCCCATCAGTAGAGCAGCTTTTTCTGTTAAACATCAGATGATGTTTGCACAAACTACACTGAAGTGATTCTATTGTATAATCACTTTGTTGTGTCTGTTATTGGAGAAAGCCACTTGTAACAAAAAGAAAAAAAAAATCATAAATTCAGTATTTTAAGGTTAAATATTTTCTGCTGTTTGTCTTAAATGAACGTAATCTTTGTATGAGTTGCATAATTTCATCATATAAGGTTTAAACTGATAAGTTAGGGTGCTAGTGCAACAAGTTGGCCACATGTCGGAAGTGAAATGTGAGAAACAAAAGAGGACTCCTGCTGTGATTGTAACATCTCTCGGATTACGTGTATCCAACAGCAGGAAACTCGCTCAGTTGTTTCCTCCTGCTCCTTTTTACTCCTCATGCCGGGGCTCTGTCCACTCCTGGCCCCCAGACTCCCTCCGACATGTGGTCACTGCCTCAGGACGTTACCATAGCGACAGACCCCCTCGGGCAGGAGGAGGAATGGTTTTTTACTCTGCTGTGGAGTAGCTGTGGAGCTGGGGTGGGGGCTTTGCTCCGGTCAGATGGGTGGAAAGAAGGGAGGAGGGCTTTCATTAACATCCTGTATGGCCCTCCAGGGTTATGGAGATGACCTGAGTGCCTGAATGAATGAAGTCAATCTAGTTGATTTGTTCGTTTACACTGGTCCACAAGAGACCCCCGAACAATTACCCCATCTAGAGAAGCATTTACTATCTCCATTTACAGACATGTGCAGTCTGTTTTATCATTTCATTCAAGTTTTTCACCTGACATTGACAAAGAGGAAATTTGATTTCCCCCTGAATTTGGCAAATCTAATCTGAAAGTCAGCATCTCACACTTTTATTAAGACCAATCGAATGTACTGTCTAACTTTAAACCTAGAATAACTGACCTGTTTTGGAAGCTGTGTGGGTCAAAATACCAGCTATACTGAAAAAAACAACCAATAACCTTTGTCCTCTTTCAATCAAAATGCCTCTTTATGCTTGCGTGTTTCAGGCATTATGTGAACTATTCCTGTTAAATATCTAAAGAAAACTTTGAAAGATGGGTCAGAGGTCTAGTCCGTTGGTCCTCATTCCTACCAGCTGTTTGCAAATGTGATTTCATGAAGTTGCTTTGAGTGATTTTTTTCAAATTTTGCATATGTGTCCACTCTCACTCACACATGGATGATCTGATTTTGCTTTGTAGCTCACAGGTCAAAGGTAAAGGTTGTTGAGCCTCATGTTAATCAATTCTTTAGAACACAGCATCATCATAATGCTGTAAGGGATTCTCTTTCAGTTTTGTGCAAATGTTCACTATAACTTAATGTAGACTAATTCGATTTCAGAGGTCAGATGCCAAGGTCATTCCCTTTCATGTTCATCTGTTACTTGTGAATATAAATCTTAAAGACTTTGTGAGGTGCAGGTTGAAGTCAAGGTCATTAACCATCATGTGCATCCATTTCCCACAAACCCAAGAAGAATCCAGAAAGCTTAAGGTAATTTTTTAATTCATTCAAATGTTGCCATTCTAGGATGAAGTGGTTTGAATTTGTAGGTCAAAATTCAAGGTCATAGGGGCTTACTGTTCATTAATAACTTACAAGTTTGATATTAAAAGAACGCTTTGAGGAATTTTCTGAGAACTTTCCACTTCCTCTTTGAGAGAATTACTTTAAACTTTGTGCAAATGTTCACTCTGAATCAGGAATAAAGTGATTAAGCTTTGGAGGTCATGGACAAAGGTCAAGATAACTGGGCCCCATGATCATCCATTGCTTGTGAACACCGTATCTCTAGCACATTTCAAGGAATCTTCTTCAAACTTTGCACAAATGTCCGCTCTGATTCAAGATGCACTGATTGCATTTTGGACTTCATAAAGTTAAAGGACCATAAACTAATCCCTCGTGGATGCTGTATCTCAAGGCAGCTTTGGTAGGTTAAGGGTCAAGTTAATTGAGCCTTATGTTTATTTCTGCTTGTGAATGCGATATGACAAGAGTGCTGTGAAGCATTTGCTACAAACTTTTCACAAGTGTCCACTCTGAGGTGAAAGACCAAGGTCATTTCCTCATGTTCATCCTTTGGTTGTGGAAGAGCCCTTTGAGAGAATCCCTGTCAATTTAGTGCACATGTTCACTCTGACCCAAGAGAAAGCTGAATTTATTTTGGAGGTGACAGGTAAAGGTCACTATGACCACTAATGTTTTCTCAAAACATGCACTTACACAAATACAGAAATTATATTTCTTCCTGCACAATACCATAAAAAGACACCCAAGTCTTTCTCCTTGACCCATCAATGATCTTCCTCTATTGGCAAATCCATACCATGCAGAGGTATACAGTTGTTATGAAGACAATTTTAGCCAGATTCATTGGACTAGTGAAAATATCAATCTTATTTCATGATACAAAACACAAAAATAATGCCTATATTATTTATAAGAAGTTAAAAAATTAAATCAAGGTTGTAAATAAACTATATTTGGTAAGTCTCTAAGAATAAAATGTGCTGATCATATCGCTAAGAGATATATGTCACCAGTAGAAATATGCTGTTTTCACAGTGCCTTTGTGCTCGAGCGAGGCAACTGAGCTCTACTGTCATTTTGGAATATTGGAATATTCACATTAAATCCACAAGGAGGGGATATTTGTGTCAATTCAAGGCATATTTTGGTTTGGGGGAGCACTTGAAAGCATGACACAGCAAGTGTTTCACTTACTCTTACAGGCAGACACACACTTAGAGCACTGCACTTCCCTACTGGCTTGGTGTGCTCCCTTCTCATTTTTAATACGTCTCTGATGATACCTCTGGAGGTAGAACAAATGAGGGGATCAATCAATTAATCTGTCTTTATTTGTGTAGGGCCAATTCATAACAATTGTTATCTTAAGACACTTTACAGTCGCAGGCTGGAGCCATACTTTTCATTTTATTGATACACACACATGCACATGTGCATATATGCATATATGAAATACACATATATACATATACATACATCCAAATCCAACATGAGTCCACCATGAGAGCAACCTACAGTGCAGTGCATCTATAGGAGGCTCACAGTAACAGTGGTGAGAAAAAAAACCTGTTTAGCAGTTGGAGATCTTGAGTGGAGCCAGTCTCATGTCAAACAGCCACCACCAAAGCTGTGTTGGGGGTGTGGGCAAAGGAAGGGAGATGGGCAGAGACAAGGGAACTAAAGTAAGAATTTAAGTTAGGGACAGATCCATGGACCAATCATAAATCTGTCCTCATCATATTTGTCTCTGCTGGATATAAATTTACATTTTCAATAGGGTCCTCATGTCTATATGGTTGTAAAGGTAGTTATTATAGAATTATAATCAATAACAGCCCTGGAAAGAGTGATTCATCTAATACTAACATTAACATCTGTTTTGATAATAAGGTAGAGATGACTGATATTGAACAATACAACGACATATGGCTGAACTGCAAAGACATTTGGTTAATCAACCCAAACCTAAATTTCCCACAGCTGGTGGGTATGACCTGAGTGACCAATTGAGTAAAGTCAATCTCAATTAATGTTCCTTTACACTGTTCCACCAAAGACCTTCTCTTCAATCACGCCTTCTACAAAAACATTTATTCGTTCTATTTACAGACTCATGCTGTCTGTTTAATCACTTCCTTTCAGGCTTATTCAGACTTTAGAGGAAAAATATGATTTCCACTTGGATTGTGCTGCATTAAATCTGAAACTTAAGCATCTCACACTTGGCACTGCTTATATAACGTCACTCTGAGCTTGTTGGGCTAGGTGAAGAGAAGCTAAGAGTCCATTAAGCACAGCCATCTATAATTCACCTCTCTCCTGCTTACTGGGTCACTTCAATGGGGGCTTTTTCTGAGCTGCTACAGCAGGAGTCTGTTTGGCTCTTTAGAAACATAAGCGCTGCTGATGATTTAAAAAGTTTAAAATAGAACATGGGCACATATTAAAAGCAACAAGTATTTGTGTAAAAGGAAAATCTTGTTTGTTGTTTCCCTTTACGACATGCTGTGGCCGCTGTCATGCATGCATTTGACAGAAAACTCCTTTTTAAAAAGCTTTTAACACAGACACTCATCAGACATGGCTGAGCGAATAAGGTCATGTAACCAATATTTAACATTCACTGTGGATTTCCAGCCTGAATGGACCTGAACTGGCTCCCCAGCCGTACTGTATCTAATGCTGTTTGGCAGATAGTTCAGTGTATCACTCATGCCCTATTTGGCTTGTGTCTGCCTGTTGTCCTGCTCGCATCTCGGAGCGTGTGTGCATTTGTTGTCCATGGGCAACTGTTCAGTAAATAGGGCAATTAAGTGTGAAAAGCAGAAAGGAGCTAGCATGTTCCTATCTCTTTGGTGGGGGAGATAATTTATGCTAATAACATCTCTACCGCTCAAGCTGCCCAAAAATGATAGCAGACCCCTTTGGCTTCAGAAGAATCTTTTCATCCTCTTGGAAGGAAAAAAAATGGTTTCTCAACACCTTGCAAATAAGACAGCTGTGTGGCACTGAATGAATCTCTCCCTCTCTTTTTCTGCCTTTCATCTGCAGATGATAATCTTTTCTCCCTCTCTGTCTTGTATGGAGCATGTTTGTTCTTCATTTAGCCTGTGGAATACTTGAAGCCTAGTTTCCCCTCCGTCCTCCCCCTCTGCTCTCTTTAACACCCCACACACAATCTATCATCATTTTTCCTTCAAGAGCTGTCATAGGAAGTTGCAGCCTGCGTGAATGTATTACTGTAAATAGTATCCCATGCATGAGTGATGCTTCTTAATAACACTTAAACTCGAGCTCAGTATGCTGTTCATGTGGCATAAATTCCTCCTGCACACTGAGGGGGCACGCAGGCATTGGGTGGCGGTGGAGAGCAGTGGCCGTGATGGCAGTTCAATAAATAACCCCGGTGAAAGTGAGAGCAATAAACCATATGAAATCTCTACCAGCTCCCCACTATCATCATGCTCAGCAAGGAGCTTTCATGTCAGCTGCTAAGAACAAATGTATCAGCTTCCAAGGCTAACGTAATTTCTTTTTGTGCACCGGTGAGAAGATGGCCTCATCAAAATGCAGCTTATGGTCTGAACATTCGGTCTTAAAGTACTAGTTCAGAATTTTGGGAGCAGGGCTTTGACTCCTCCTGCTGAGAGTTAGATGAGAATAGCAATACTGCTCTTTACGGTTATGATGCAACTAATTCAAGGAAGGGGTGGGACAAAATACTGGTGTGGCAATATATCGCCACCATAAATTGTGTAATTCAGTTATTGTGTTGCTTGTGCCAACAATCAATATCTAACTAAAGGAAGAAAACAGTACCGTAATCTAATTTCCTTGACTCTTCCCATCACTACTTCATGGTCGGATATGAGTGAGAGTAACATAACCTAAGGAAAATTGGCCCAAATAAAGTTGACATGGGGATAAAATAAAACAGTAGGTTAATATTAGACGGTGCTAAAAATAGTTTAGAACAAACTTGGTAAGTGTGGTGCAATAGACTCACTGGCCACTTCATAAGGTACACCGTTTAACTGCATATTTTTGCTTATCAGCCATCTCATGGCAGCAACTCAAATCATTTAGGCATGTAGACATGGCAAGACAATCTGCTGAAGTTCAAACCAAGCACCAGAATAGGGGTGAAAGATGATTTAAGTGATTTGAACATGGCATATATGTTGGTGTCAGGTGGGCTAGTTGAGTATTTCAGAAACTTGATCTACTGAGATTTTCACTGACAACCATATTCAAGGTTTTCAGAAAATTGTCTGAAAAAGAGACAATATCCAGTCAGTGGTAGTCCTCCACACAAAGGGAATGGCCAGAGTGGTTTGAGATGATAAAGGGCAACAGTGACTTCAGCAACAACTTGTTACAACCAAAGTATGCAGAAGACCAGTTTTTAATGCACAACATGCCAAATTTTGAAGCAGATGGGCTACAGCAGCAGAGGGCCACACTTAGGGATGGGAATCGAAAACCAATTCCAGTTGAGAATCGTTAACAGCTCCATCAAAGTATCAATATCATGATATTGATGATTTTTGCTCATCAATTCCCTTATCAATTCCTTCCACTGACAGGGTTCAGAAGCAGTCAGAATTGTGGCTTAATTTTTTACAAAAGGTGCCTATTGCACAACCTTAAGTGAGTGGAAACACCAGCAACTTGCAGAAACAGTTATCTTTGCTGTGACATGTGTGTTTGACTTTGTTGCCACTGAAAATCTACAGGCCAACATTTGCCAGCACGGAAAATCTGCAGGAATCAATAAGGGATTCGCTAAAGAATTGGATCGATTAGCAGGATCGTTAATAGCACTGGTATCGACAAAATTTTATCAATTCCCATCCCTAGCCACACTGGGTGCCCCCTGTGTTATAATGAGGCAACAGCTTGCACCAAAATTGGACTAAAAAAGATTGAAACCAGAAGTACTCTGAGACCATGACCTTCTGCCAAGGCACTTCTGCCATATGTAGCATTGTTAACAAATCCTTTAAAAAACTTCCTTGATCCACACAATATCTTGTCACATCCTCCTTGTGCCATGACTAACATTCCCTAAAAATGTAATCGAAATCCATTCAGAACTTTTCAACTAATCTTGCCAACAGACAAAACATAACATTTGTGCTCTACCTCAACTAAAATTTTCCTTTGGGGGAACCCCCCCAGACCCTCATTATTGCAGGCTGTCTTTTAAAATATAACAATATGTTGAGAGAAGACACAAAAATGTTACACTTGTTTGGAACTCCAAATGAGATCATTTTTATTTTTTAGTTTAAAAAGGGATTACTCATCACTAAAACACTTGCAGAGCACCCCCGTATAACCTAAAACACTTTTCCTGCTTTAATACCTAATTAAAGTCGAATGTCTATTTTTCTTATCTTTTTCCAACAAAATCAAGTATACCTATTTAACAAATTTGCTCATTTCTGTCATTCATGGGACAGTCACAGCAACCTAATTCTTGTTTTAAAAAAAGTTAAGTTACAGGTATTGCCCAAGAAATAATCAAATATACAACAGTCTGAATTCTTCTGAATAGACTGTTGGTTTGTTTTTGTTTCTGTTTTTTTTTGTTACAGCTTTGAAGAGAACAATTCAAGCATTTTTGTCTCTTGGTTAAGCAAAGTCACAAACTACCTGTAGTTTGTTTACTGAACAGTTATGTAATTTGTTAAGCATTCCCAAAGGAAGGATAGAAGTATTCCTCTAAAATGATCAATTTTTTACTTTTATCACTTGAAATGTTTTACATTAGGAAGTAGAAAATTATGTTCTTTGATTCTCAGACATAGTGCTCTGTTTCAAAAGGAACTTTTAATAATTTGATTGTCAGCTAAAGATGTTCAGGAGACTTTTATAGTGTTCCTGGTTATGCCCTTTCATTTTCTAATGCTGTAATTAAACCTTAACTATAATAGTCATCATCACACCTTGCGCTGATTTATCGAGAATTAATTGTTCAGATAATCTTAGTCTAAATTAATTGGGTTAATTAATCACTAGTGTGTCCCCACCCCCCTCCCTCGGTGGAATAAAGGCATCGTAGGTCTTTTCACATTATGTTCCATCACGAAGGTCAGAGCAGTGGGTAATAGACTGTCGTTTCCAATTTGTACCTCCACGCAAAGGAAGAGCAAATGCATTAGTGTGATGGTATCAGCGTGTTTAAAATTAGACAACAAATGGGCAGATTTGCATGCATGTAGCATGCATGGAGCAGCCGGCAGAGAGATTACTCAGAGCTGTGAGCAGCAGCAGTATGTCTGCAAAACAATTACACATTGGTGACTAATTTTCTTTTTGAGGATTCACTTCACCTGTTTGCAGCCAAAGGGACAAACAAAGAGAGCGGTGTCTGACAGCCCAGGACGACGTGGCTTTATTGAAAAAAATAATAAAAGAAAGCTGCAACCAAACAAATTTTCCAGGAGGCAACATTGAAACAGGCATTTTCCTCTTATGTGTTTTTCCTTCCCGTGCATGTCAGGGAGAGAGGTGAGATCAATTTCCACAGGATTAGGCTGCCTGGGGAAAATGATTGCTTTTTCTAATACTTAGTAACAATTTTTCAATTTCCTGTGGTCTTTGTTGCTCTCAACATTTTTGCAAATGAGCAAAACAGAGGCATGCCACGTTGCTGCTCCACGAACTTCACCTTGGGACCAAGCATCATTTGCATATATATTGAGAGCATACGTTTTTGGTTTATAATAGTCACCATTCTGAGGTGGGGGCGGGGAACCGGGGGCGGCTGGCAGGCATTCTGTCACCTGTTATGAGGCCCTTGTCCATGAACATCCCTGTGAGACGAAAGCAGGCGATAATTACAGTGCTGGGACTAAACTGGTGTTGCTCTCTGTCTTCACACATTGTTTTTAAATCTGAGAGAAATAGTAAAACAGAGTCCCCCTGATAGGGCTGCACAATATAGAGAGTTTTTACAAGTTGTCTGTTTATTTTTAAAGGTGACATAGGGTTAGACAGTTTTGTTGATAACCATGTTGTTGGTTTGCACGATATTTAATTTTTTTCCTTGTATCTGATACGCTGGTATTTCCAAACATATTTTAGCAGATACCTATATTAATACTGATAAATGCAAATAAGTAAGAGTTCAGCACAGTTCCAGTAATGACAGCCATCCCTGATGTTTGGTTAATTTTTCATTAAACAGAGTTAACATCAAGGTGTCTGCCTTTATTTTACAGACACGCTTTTGGGACCTGTAAAAACAGCTCAGGGACCCACTTTTTGGCCCTGACCCAGCAGTTGAGTAATGCTGGTTTAAATTACACATTCAGCAGAAGTTGGCAACATTTGGAGAAGTGAGAGGGTTTTCCTTGTCCTGGCCAGTTCCACCCACTTTTCCAGTTGTTGCCAAAACTTTTGTGCACTTTGTAACATTGTACCCTCATTTGTTTAAAACATGACACTGGAGCTCATTAAAGCAATAGTTCAACTTTTTCTTTTTATTCGTGTCTTGCCTCACTCCCAAGTCCAAGACAAGCAGATAGACATCATTCTTTAGACTCTGCATGCAGCAACAAGAAAGAGATGGACAAGTCACCCACCGCTAACTAGCTTAGCTCAAATGGCTGGAAGTCAATGAAAAGTATTAGCCTACCTCTGCCTACGGTCAACGGATAAACTGTTCAGCAACTTGTCTCCTTCTTGTTACTGTATGCAGAGTCTAAAGAATGGTGTCTATCTGCTTGTCTTGGACTGGGGAGTGGGGCAAGACATGAAAACGACAACAAAATGTTGTTTAAATCTGTGCTTTTTAATATAAATATATATTAAAATTTAATGTAGGTTGTAAATGTTAAGTTTTAAGTCTGAACTTAAGCAGTCAGCCTGCTAACCAATGAATAAGTCAGGAGGATTATATTGAATTTGAAAGGATGAGCTTAGATGAAGAAAGTACGAGTTCAGATAAAAGTAGCACTGAGCTAATTCACACACAGTTAGCTCTGATAAATGTGAAATTAGATTCTTAAGATATCAGGGGAACTTGTTATAAGTTGTTCATAAGCCCATATTTGGCCAAGAATACTAAATCTAAATATACATATAGATCAGTAATTTCCTCGGAAGGGTAATAGATTCACCGGAATGTAGCTGTAAATGTATTTTTCCTTTTTTTGAAGAAACTGTCAAATTCCAAAATGTGACCAGCCATTGTGGACATCTGGTCCTTTTTTCAGTTTTTAGGTTTAGATTCCATTTTAAGTATATCATTTTAACATTGGGTGTGCTGATACTAAACTTGATGTCCGTATTAAATTTAAACATTTTATATTGTGTCAATACAAGTTGATGGAAAAGCTTCATCTGTTTAGATTTTTATATTATTTTTTTTCCAGCACTCTGATGCTAAGACAAGTATAACTAAGTACAATACATGCCAAAAAACATACTCCAGCAAAAATACTGATTCAAAAATCTACTCTTAAAAGTATGAGTACAGGGAAAAGCCACTCAGTTACAGTAACTTAAGAAAAATAAGTTACTCTCCACCCTTGAGTATAAGCTCCTGTCAAAAAAGTAACTTTTATTTTGGGTGCTACTGACCTCATAGCCTTTACCATGCCCGTTGTAGTTCTTAAGAAGAATATGAAAAAAATGATGTAAAGCGGTATCAATATAGACATCAGCTAAAACGAGTTTGGAAATATCAGTATGTTGATATTGGCTAAAAATGTGCGCCTCTAATTGATTTTTTTAAATCATCAATAGCTGAAAAAGCTACCCAGTGTTGGTTGCCTTTGACTTTTGTTTTTGCCCTGGCATCAGCAGTTACCCAGATTATTTGATTTTTACTGGAATCATACTGAAGTTTATGGTTTTGGTTTTATGAGAATCACTTGTTTCAGATCAACAGTGTATTGTGTATTGCCATTCAGTTAAAAGAAAATCAAAACATGATTTTGGTCCATGTCTTCCAGCCCTTTCTCAAGAGCAGCAAGCTCCCAGACATTTTGTTCTATAACGAGGCAAAAAAATTCAGAGAAAATGAAATTAATGTAACGGCGCAGCGCTGATCCTGTGGTGATTACAGCGTGAGCCTGACACTAATAAATCCTCACGTTCCACTCTTTGCACTTTCACTGTGTGCAGCAGCTAACTACATGCGGGCAGAATCAGACGAGATGCACTGCAGATGGTCACATGACAAATGGCTTTATTGCCCTGTTATGGAGATTTGAATCATAATTGAGTGTCTCTACAGCGATGTGTGCACTTGGTATGAGTCACAGTGAGTCTTCTGCCAGAGGACAGATGAGCTCTGTTGCTTCTACTTCAGTCTGCTGCTGCGTATTTAGATTTCACCTCAAATCTTTCCTAAATCAGCCTCAGTAGTTTCTGTTCTATTTGAGTATTTGTGCAAGACTTATACTGAAATAAAACGGGATATATGAGGAGAATGACAAACACAGAATGTCAAATACAGCTCTAGAGAGGATGAGTTTTGATAATGAAATGTATCAGTTTTATTGGTAAAGTTGAATTAAAAGCAACATGAGCATGCACACTGATGCATGAGGGCCACGCATCACTGCTTTTGTGTGTGTTGAGCGCTTTTCAAAGGGCATGCTTTTGTGCAGGCACAGATGATGCAGCTGGCAGAAGCATGACTATTGCTGGAAGCGCGTCCACATTGGCACACTTACAGAAAGCCCTGGCTCCCGGGTCACACTTTATATAGGCTACATAAAGGCGGCCTGTCCGTCTGCTGTCTGGCCCTGAGATAACGGCTGGGACGCCCCTTCTTTTAAGTCCAGGGACACTTGGAATCCTCCTGCCTCCTCCTTAAGTCTTCAGTTGAAATCATTGTTTATTTTTTTTTCTATTAATTTTAATATTTAGAAAAGGTAAGCTTGCAGATATAGCACATTTAAGCAACTATACAAAGTGTATAACTTGAGAATTTCAGACACAATGACAAGACAATGATGAAAAGCATTAGAATAATTATTCGTTTATAAAATAAACCATTAAAAATCCAAATATAGATGAATTAAAAACAGCAAAAACAGTTAAAACATCAATCAGACATTGTTGTTATGCATGTGTGACAGTGACAATGAATTTTACTAGCATTACTTGCTAAATTTTGCTGGGAAAACATGGATGTTCCACCTGCAAACAACTGCCTTTAATTTAAGTTTTCCACCAAATCTAAGTTTTCCTTCACCCATGAACATTTAAACAAATCATGTTGGTGTTTTATATCCCTTTGCCTATTGGTCATCCTACTGAACAGACCTGAACACATGATTATGTAACAAGTAACCTTGTTGCTTTTATTCTGCTGATTACAAAACAGATTTCAACACTTTTTGAAACATGGGATTTGTCACAAAGTTTGAGTTATCTCACCTTGGCTGCTTTGAGTGGAAGAGGAAAAAGGCTAATGTGCAGCAGCGGCAGATTATATTATGATGTTTTTTCCAACATTTTAGTGGTTGCTTTACTTTATCGTACTTGAAATTGATGAGAATGCTTTTTAGTTTTAGTCATGATTTTATCATTCTTTGTACTTTCAGTGTAGCTTGAAGGGTAGTTTGGTTGGTATTTTGAAGTAGGGTTGGATGAGGTATAGGGATGGAAATCGAAAAGCAATCCAAATAGATATCATTAATCTTTTTGTCTAGCAATTCCCTCATTAGTTATTTTCATTTTTTTTTTCTTCATGCCTTGTAAGTCAAAGATGTCACTCACTCATCGGAGGGAGTCAGAAACAATGATGACAAAGAAGTCTAAGATGTGATCATGGCACACAGATGGCAGACGTAGTCAATATTTTGGTTTAATTTTTGACAAAAAGACACTTGCCGCACTATGTCTAGTGGGTGGAAACACCAGCAACATGCAGAGGCATTTTTCAGTGCAGTCTGGCACTGAATATCAGAAGTGGGGTTGCAAAATTCAATGAAGTTTTCAAGTTGGAAATTTCCATGGAATTGATAGGAATTCACAGAATTAAATGGGAATAAGTGTTAGTAAACCTGGAAGTTTCTAAATTGAAGGTTGGTCCTTATAAGGTATTTTCAGCATAGTTGGGGAAAATATATTTTATCACCACCTTGACTAAAACAATTAGATTTCATGCAAGTGTACTTGAGGATATCTTTGTTATTTTTAGTCACATGCACGTAACAGACTGCTAACTGCAGGGTATCAAGGCCATACACCCTACATGCACTGTTCCTTCCTCCATCACATGACCAGATGATTTCTAAAACCTCAGACTATCGAGGCCACATTTTTGAGCCCTGAGCAAACACATTTCATCTTATGGACTTTATAAAGTGAAGTTGAAATTGACTGTTCAATAAAGTAATTAAAACTTGATAAATTTATACTTGCAAATACACTGTTGAAATAAAATGTTTTTAAATGTGCTGTTTTGCATGAATGTCTGCCTATGTCAGAGCAAAATGTTTATATTTATGTTTGGATATGATGCACTTCATTTCCATTACTTCAATTTTCCAGTTAATTTCCATAAAGTCCCATGATTCCCATGGAAAGTTTCCAGTTTGGAATATTTCCAAAGTTCCCCAGCTTAGCTTTCCATGGAAAAATTCTGGAAAGTTTTGGAAATTAAATGGACATTTTCCACCTCCTTGCAAACCTCATTAGAAGTGCTATGTGTTTGGCATTGTTGAGACTCCAAACCTGTTGAGGCCAACTTTTGTCCACACAGATCAAATAAGGGAGTCATTGCAGGATTGTATCGATAAGCAGAATTGATAACAGTATTGGCATCAATAAAATCTTATCAATTCCAATCCCTGAGGTAAATGCCAAGAAAGAGACCCAAGACCAGGTCTGTACTTAAGAAAAACTAACCTGGTCCTTTCATGGCCACTGTCCATTTTTGTTAGAAATAGATGTGAAGCAAGAAACAGCAATGTTTTAATCTTTAATAAATGATCATTTTGATTTATTTAAGTGGACACTGAGTGATGATGAGGTAAACCAACATGGACCCACTGTATATTTTGCCAACATTACAGCCAGTATGTGAGATGTTTTTGGCAATTTTTTGTCAATGTATCAGCTGTAAATATCAGCAAAAATGTTCATATTTGCCAGTACTGATAATCAGCTTTTAAGGTAAATATCTGCCAATGCTGATATTGGTATGATGATATAGAGCATCCCCAGTTAAAATCAGGGTAAAAATTTTGCTTGAATAAGAAATAAGATGGCACATTTTTTGTTTTACAAAGAATCAAAAAATTTAAGTGCTGATGTTTAAATTGTGCCATTAAATAATTGTAGAATATCATATGCAATTTGTTGACCAATCGTTTCAGTGGTCCCAACCAATCAGTTATAAAAGCTACTTATTGGTTGCATCCCTTGTCAATAGAGCTTTTATTTTAGCCATCAGGTGCTACATTTTAGTATTATGCGCCTGATGTGCCTCATTCTTATTGGCCTCTACCCTATATAACCACAATGTACTGCACACACAGTGTTTTTCCACCAAGAGGTGCCTGAATTTAGCCACAGGTGATTGGTTTGCTTGTTGGTGTTCAGAAGTACTAACTCTGATTAAGTAACTCTAAAAGGAATCTGTCTAGCTTGTTGCCAAGCTATTAGAGCATCTGTAGATACTGATTAATACTTTCTCATAGCAGGTTAATCCAATTTTATACTTTAAAGTTCTTTTGTCTGAAAGTTTATTTGGTCTCTTTCTTTTCTTTCCTTCATTGTCAAAAATGATTACAGACTAAGCATTGCAAGATTTAATTTACGAGTCAGTTTCAGACATAAGAAAGACAAAAAACATCAGGCACGTACAATACTTCAGCAGTGAAATTAGGCTGTCTTAAATTTTTACTCTGAGCTCCTTTTCAATTCTCCACCATACCCTCAAAGTTAAACACTGTAATTCTCCAACACAGTAACAGGATCAATCATGTTTCCCATGGAAAGATAGCTCCATTTATTCCATAATTGCCTGATAAATTAACCAGCTCAGACACCTGTCAAAACAGCCGACAATCTTGGTGAATCCACCTCCCAACAGGCTCATCTTGGTGGGCTAAGTTGGTAATGACAACTCCCCAAGTCTGTCCCCTCAGGCTGAAGGATGAGAGCGCTATAGAGCTCTCTTTTCCCATCCGTCCCTATTAGGATAATGCATCAAATAGACATTTTAATTTGAAGTTCATTTTCTCCTCAAGGCTCAGTAAATGTCTGCTAGCTCGCACGCTGGAAAAGATAACCTTTCTTTGCTGCATGTGATCTTTTTATTTTTGTTTCCTAATGAAATGTTCGCTTATTATTTACTGCACTTAGGCGGTGTGGGCGGATGAGTGTAAATTCTGGTTACTCCTGCTGCTCTGTAGAAACCATGAGTCCTCCAGAAGCAGAAAAACAAATCTGATGTTTCATTCATAGAGCTCCTCCTCCAGTCTGACTACAAACAAAACTGCAGATGACTCATTGATTTCTACAAACAAACCAAATTGCCAGGAGTGGTTGACTCCATGTGACTCTGAGGAAAACCTCATCACTCAGCAGTTATATTGTTGTGCACTCGGCGACCTCCTTTTTACCATCGAGCTAGTGTGACGGTAACGTGCATGAAATGAGCGCCGAGGCCTGCCAGCGGTGCCTGAGCCCTCGCAGGGCCCGACACCTGCCCGCGCTCAGCTGTTCCTGCTACGCTTGACCGCATGTGGCTAATAAACAGACCTGTCCTTATCGCTGGAACTCCATTAACGGGGGTCGCAGTCACCTGATTCCCTCGCCGAGCGACGGCAAATTACAAGGCAAATGTAATGGCTTTTGCTATATTGCCACACACTGAGATAGTGAATTACACCAAAGGCCTGATGTTATTACATGTCCCCAGGACGCTGGCTCTGTGTTTTATGATGACTACAGTGAAAACCAGGTCAGTGCTCAAATTGTCATGGTCCTCGCCTCCATTGCTCCACTTCTATCTATCATGTCCATTCAAAGAGGAACAAAGGCGTGCAGCAGGTCGCGCACTTCATGTCACCCTGTTCTGAGCACTACAAATAAGTATCTAAGTCAGACAGATATGATACTGCGCTCTGAATAATCATTTGTGGGAGGTGACAAGAACCTTTTGATAGGAATACAAAAGCAAAGGAGTTAGACCAATGGTGCTGCCTCACCCTTAACACGGGGAGGAAAAAGTGTTTGTGTAATAGGCTGGGTTTATATCTGACTGAGAGATGGATAATATCAGTTTTTAAATTAGTCTTGTTCTGATGACATCTCAACTGGTGGACTCATTAGCACAGGGTGAAGACAGACTTTGAGCATGTTAAACACATCTTAATGCAACATTTTCGTACAATTTTAATAACCTTTGTTTAGGGCCCTATAAAATCTGTGTTATTTTTTTTCCCATTTTCCGTTTAAATATTTCCCATAGTACATTATTTTTCAGTTTTTATTTTTTGAGAATTTGGTTTGTAGTATTTTATGCAAATTTAACCCTGAGACACAGTAAAAAATAAAAAAGAATATAATCACTCTCTCTTCAGGTGGTCTTCACACGTATCTTTACGGGTCCAGTCAACAGTATGTTGACAAAATTTGCAGAACATTTGATCATCTGACACATAATATTCGTTGGGAAACTGCTCTGCCCTGTAATTTGGAGTTTGTGTGTTTGGAGCAGTGTTAATTTTGACAGCACTTTCTTAATTTAGTTTCACTCATCCAACCTTTCCACACAACCAAAGCAGTTGGGATTGGATATATTCCTAACTTTTCCCAACATTCTACATGACGAAATTAGGTCTGATTGGTTTAGTCTCTGTCAGACATTTTCGTCTAGTTTTTATCTGTTGGCGAAAATGACAGTTAATTCAGTTTTAGCTTTTGTCCATGTGCACTTGTTTTTATTAGTTACTGTCTAGTTTTCGTCAGGGGAAAAAAGGATGTTGACAAAAACTGTGGCGAAAATAATTAGTCAACAAAATTAACACTGGTCAGGAGTTTTGGGCTTCTTTGCCGACTTAGCCGGTGTCTCAGGCGGCCGCTTCGACATGTTTGCATTGTTAATGAGGGGAGGGGGGGATCTGCAATTCCGTGATGGCAGATTTTATAGGGCTCAGTTTATTGTGTTTTTTGCGTTTTTATATGCCCTTTAGTGTGTTTTACATATCTCTCCTGCATGATAAAGCCTTTCTATGCACAAGACAAAAACTCTGCAGTATCAGGACTTCTCCCTCTCACCCTCATTACAGCATTAAAACTACTTAAAAGGCTCATTCTTCTCAGTGGATCATGTCAAACTTTGTCTAACTAACTGGCACAGAAAACTTTTCAGTCTCTTTAATACAACTTTTTGTAATGAATGATATACACTGGAGAGTTAAGTTTTCATTTTCTACCTTTAACAAATCCCTGAACTGAAGTACGACTATCTAATTCAAAAATATGTCCACTTTTATCATAACAAAAATCAGCCTTGCAATATTATCAAGTGCTCTTAGATATATTATTTAAAATGAAGAGTGCTAACATGAATTAAAAATTAAAGGACAATCTGACAGCAGAATATTGCTATTACCTATTGTTTCCACGCTGCAGTGTTTCTCTGCACTGTTTTCTGCAGCAGTCTGTTGTTAATAAATGCAGCCTCTCTGTGGTCTACAGCTGGGGGGGGCTTGTAAGGAAAACAGTCAAAGACAGGGGGTTTGTTTTTGATTATTGAACCCTGTATCTTGTCTGTAGCCATACATCTTCCTCTGCCAGGCCTCCCAGGGGCTTGAGAACACACGGCACCACAGGGCCAAGTGTTGAGAAGGAGGCAGGGACAATGGTGCGCTCAGGTCCCTATCCAGGCCCAAGAGATACCACTGGGGCCTCATTGACAAATTGTCCTTGTCTGGCCACATGAGAGAGTGGGGATTGCGGTAATTGCATATTTCCCTCTAATTGCATTTGTCACATGTGGGGTCTGCTGCTGTGGAGCCAGGTCTGAGGCCCTTTCTCAGCGATGTGTTAAGCCAAACAGCTGAACTCTCACCTGCACCACAAGGAGGGGATGCGCAAGAAGAGGCCTGCAAAGAGGGCAATAAATTATGCAGTGGCACAAAACATCAGCAGAGCAGCAGTGGAGTCGGGCAACAAGGCAGCAGCCAGACGGAGACATGCTGCAGGTCCATTAGAGCCATGGCCAGGGTCGACAAGGGCTTGACTCTCTGATGCTGTTTAAGGACAATCAAGGGCTTCTACCACATGGCAGCATGCTCATAATGCAGTTAGAGTTGGATAAGGGCTGGGAAATATGGACATACATTTTTTTAGTAATGATGATGCACAAAATTTACACTCCTGATCAAAGACCACATTGAAAAACTGCAAGAATTTGCTTTGCACTCTTGGACAGGGATGCAGGATATTATAAGTTTGCTATCGGTATTGGCCGATATCAACCCTAACAGTTAAGTATCAGTATTGACCAATATTGAAATTTTTGCAGATGTTTACAGCTGATATATCAGCCACAAATTTCGGCCATATATATATTTTGCCTTCGTCATCAGGAGGTCATGACACTTTGAATACCTGACTGAAAATGACATGGAGTCCACATTTTTGCACAGATTTTGGCTTTTAAAGGCTGTGGTCTTAAACTTTTGATCAGCTGACAAAAGCATGTTTGAGTTTAAATGCAGTATTCAATAAATTACCTGTTCAGAATGTTATTTCTCTTACTCCCATTTCTTCTTTTTGCATTTTGAAGCTCAATTTAGAACCTTCTTAAGATCCAACAGTGCAAAATACAAATTCTTGCAATTTTTCCACTGGTCTTAAGACTTTGATCAGGAGTGCATATCACTGCTTTTCTGTTAAGAAATGATAAATGGTTGTTATATTTCCCAAATTATTAACTTTAATTTCTTGTATTAAAAATTAAATGATAATGAAATTACTTGATATTATAGTTTCAAAAATAAAAGTCATAGATACCCAGGATTGGTCAATCTACTGCTTTTAGTCATCAAAATTAAAATCCTACATTATGTCTTCCTTGTATAAAGACATTGACTGCCATTTTACATCTTGAGGTTGTTAACATTTTCTGCACTCTTAAATATGCTTTTTTTACAATGATTAAATCTCCATTATTTTAATGATTAGTGGTATTGAAAGAAAAGAAACATGATCATCAGACATTTAAACAAAAAGAGGGAGTAAATGGCACAAATATATCGGCAACAATTGTAAAAGTATGTAAAAATGGCTAGTATCTATGTTTTGTAGCAATAAATCCTCCAAAGGATGACATAATATCCAGCTTTAAGCAGAAAATACACTTGCTGGTAAGTACTGTACACTTGTTGACCACCTTGTGTCCCCAGCGTTGGTTCAGTGTGCCAGTTGTGCATGCAGTCCTGAATTATTGTGACACAGATGTGAGCTGAAGTATACGCACGACAGAGACGATCAGTGTAGAGGCATGGGACGTGACCTATTTAACACATCAGCTCAAACAATTAAAACAGGAAGTTTTAAAGACAAACTGTTAAATAAAGTCTACAGTAATCTAAATCATGCGTTAATATGACTGCAAAACCAAGCCTGTTAACCCAGCTGATGACAGATAAATTCTCCGTTAGAAGTCAGGATTTCTTTTTTTTTTTCTTTGTAAATCTATTTACAAAGTCAGCTGAAAGTCACCAGTTAAAATGGTCACTCATTTAACGGTTACACCAACACAGTTACACCAGAGCTAAGTGATGTTAAAAATTGAGGGCTAATGGTGCTGATAATGAAACCTGATGCTCGTCATCAGTTGTCTACACACATCTGATGATGACATTGATTATTGCTGTTTAATTTGTTAGTTGTACTCCAGGAATGGATGTAATTGTTGCCATATTTACAGTTTACTTCTCACACAACAGGTAGTTGCATACAGCATTGGGTCTTTGTTGACCCTCTAGTGGTATCCTCCAGTGACACCCATCACATACAGGCAAATTTATAAACAAAAACATTCATCATGTCAGCGGACACAAACACACTACACAAGGACAAAATGCAAGTATATCTCCAATTATAACAGAGGTTTATTTTTACACATTACAGTCGTGCACATGGCTTTTTTGTTTATTTGGTTTTTTGTCTCTTGCCAGTGTGAAGACAGACATGTAATGGTGTAATAGAAAGATCTCTGGGGACAAAAAGATAAATCAAGCCGTTTTATTTTACTGGCACATGTAAAACAACCAATTACTAAAAGTAGTAAAAGTGTTTAACATGAAATTTAGAATACATGGTACATCACAGAAATAATTTAAAATGGGATTTATTGTGTCTGTATCTCAAAGAAGGGCTAAAGAAAGGAAGAGGGGTGAGTTAAGAGTTAGTTAGATCATTAAGTTCCCATATTTTGATCTTTTACAACAAGTCTACACTGGCCCTTGATGTCCCCCAATAATATTTAATTTTGGCATGCCTATAAATCCCTCTGTTTCAGCACTGTTCAGAATAAGCTATTCTCTGTAGCTTCAAATCCTTATGAACTGTGTCTGACGATGCCCCTCTCTGGAGGTGGATATGGCTTCAGCTTTCCAGTTCTGTGCTCTCATGCTAACATTGGCTACACAGACATGACTTCACAAGTTCCCTCCACCGAAGCTGGCAGTGGGCTGAACAATACCTGGCTCAGTCAGTGTCTTCCATCTGTGGAAGGTGTCTTATAAGACTACCTGTTAGAGCCTGCATGGACGTGGACATATTTGTGTGTAAAAACCTTTAATATGTATATTTTGCATTACCATGAGACCCTTCATTTAATGTCTGAGACGGTATACAGGCTCAGGGCAGCAGCAGCAAAGGCCCAACTGCCCCTGATTTTGGGTTAATTAAAATCGTACATCAGTGGTTTTAAAACATGCTCCTCAGATTGATTTTTTTCAAGTACCCTCTAACCAGTGTAAAACATCTCTCTCTACAAAAATAGCTAATTTAAAAGGTACAATACAGCTCTGCAGCATAACTGTCTTGTTAACAAATCAACAGCCTTGTGAACACTTCATGAGGTGTGCTGGCTGCAGAAACTGTTGGCTAATTTCCACATAAATGCACAAAGACTTGGAAGGGTTTACAGTGATAATTAAAGCATCATCCAGTATTGTGCAGGCTATAAAGTTGTTATCAAACGCTCTTTTGCTCGTTCATGTTTCATATTGTTTTGCTGCTAGAAAACACAAATTTGTCTTGATTTGTGCTCCATCAAGCAAAATTAGTTTATGCAGGCTTTAAGTTTTTGTGAGTTTTTTGGCTGGGAGTACAGCATTCAAATTATACATATACAGACCTGTTGATTAAAACTACTTGTGATTGTTGGAACAGTCAATAATTCATTTAAAGATTAAAAAAAAAAAAGAGAACAGCACAAAATTGAGAAGAATGAAGTAGCAATAAAAATCACATCTCTTGTTTTTTTAACCTAAAATTTAATATAAAACAATAAAAAATGTGCTTTTTTGAGTAACGTATTATATTTTTGGACTTTACTATGACATCAAAACAGGGATATGTTAATGGGAGTTTCAACTCAGTAAGGTGATGGGTAGGATTTTTCTTTCTTTTCTTATTTATGTACGATAACATCGCTTGTATGTGCACAGGATCAGCAAAGAGCTAAACTGTCGAACAGAAGCCTTAAACAAAATCAGAAATAAAGAAAAGGGACATAACCGCTGTTGAAGTCCATCAGCAGAAAGATGTTAACCCCAGTGGAGGTTATGCCCACATTCTCTATGTTTAGAGCTGCTGTTCTGGGTGTGAGCAAGTTTAAAATGAGTCTGACCTGTGGCTCCTTTCCTGCATGTCTCTCTCTCCTTAGTTCCTATCTGTATACACTGTCCTGGTAGAAGCTGGATTTGCTGGGATTCAAGTCAGCCTTTAAGCAGATACATTTGCAAAACTTCAAGCCAAAGGAATTTATTATGTTAAAATCATTTATAGAAAAAATTTTTGGCATTTAGTTTGATTATTTACATTTATAGTTTGACAAAAGCAATAGTGCAATGCTCCAAAGTTTCCCAAGATTTACAGATATTTGCTTTAAATCACACTGAGGTGAATCTATTTCCTCAGCAAGAACCTAGGGTATTGATCCCTTTTATTATTGCTCCATTTGCTGCTCAGAACTAACAGGAAAATACTTTACTTTTTTTTTTTTTTTTTTTTTTTTGGAAAAAAAAAAAGCACGTGGTCATTGCAGCTTCAAGAGTATGCCTTCAACATAAATTGTGTGCAATTATGAGTCTACAAGCCAGACATATTCATATAATATAGTAGGTCTGCACAATTAATAGTGATTTCATTATTATAATGATATGAGCCTTCACAACAAACACCTTGCAACAGTGTGACTTTACCGCAGTAAATTATAAACCTGTTAAATGTGGTCAAGCAAAGTTTTGTGGTACAGGTCATAACAGCCCTGATATAACAGCTTTTGCTGCAGTCAGATGAGGCTGAAGTTGGCTGTAAGCGACCTTAAATGTATTTGTGACAGTTTAGTAAAGACAAAGTTTATTCCATATCTTTCAGATTCAGAAAGTCATGTTGCAAATGTTGTATAAAACAAGGAGGCTTTAAAGGGTTAAATCACAGCATGTATACACTATCTTTGTTAAATCATCATGATCTATACTGTAATCACAATCTTGAATTACAGGTGCCTCGAGAGCTCTAACCTTTGCCAAGGCAACTCCAACAATGTTAATTGGGGTAATTATTAAAAATGTGGGAGACTGCCCTTCTGTGCAGTGTTATTAAATACTTGATAAATTTTTAGCTCTTCATCTGGGGTCAGATTACCACCAAAATCACATCACTTTTCACTTGTGCCATGACAAACATTCTCTGAAAAATTCTTCTAAATCTGTTGGGAACATTTTGTGCTATCTTGCTCACAGATGAACAAACAAACAAAAAATGCATGAACACTGGCAAAAACATAACCTCCTTGCATGTTTTCCTCACATCGTGAAGGCCGATAATGCAAATGTAAAAAAGACTAAAGCAGCAACTCCTCAGGTGTTGGAGTTGAACATATTCTAAAAATAGCATCAGATTAATTTTCTGTCTTTTAAAAATATCACGTAAGCTTTATTTTTCACATGCTCTAGCCTTGTTGTCCTGCATCAGTAAAGTTTCACGTTTTGTGGAGGGAGGGGGTCGCAGGAGGGGCCCATAATAACGAGCAGCTCTCATCTTGGCTTCTGGTGCCTTGTGATATGCGGCCCCGGCTGCTGCATTATACAGAGGGGTTGTACAACTACATTTTAATCCACTCGTGTTTCTGGCCTGATAAAAGGATTCTCTCCATCTCTTTCTGTTTAATTCACACCATCATCAATCAAATGTGTCCCTGCCCCCACCACGCCACCCTCCCTTCCTCCTGGGTTTTGGGGGTCTGCAGCAGATAGGTTGGGGGTCCCCCGAGGGGGTTAGGGACATGACGGACCGGTCACAGATGCCGCAGAAATTAAAATGCAAGAGTCTGTGCAAGGTGTTACATTTCTCAGACATGCTCATTTGCGGTAATATCTGAGCAACATAAGGAGGCTTATCTGTGATTCCACATACGACTCTCTCAAGATTATGTGAATATGATTAAAAAAACACGCTCTATCTGCATACTGTGGCTACAAGTGTGGAAGATTCCCCGCACCGTAGATACACTGCTTTTGTCTTCCACTATTGTCTGCACATGACAGTCGCCACAGGCTACTTAGTAATGAATCTGTGCCTGTAGCATGTGTGCAGTGTGGAGCCTATGAATAGAGTAAATATGCACATCTCTGCACAACAGGTCAGCTTCTGAACACAGGCAGAAGAGAAAATGATCAGCGGCAGACTGAGCTCCTCAAACTACAAAGGAATTATGTATAAACAAGTGCTCGGGCTGTGACTAAAGTGTCACGCGATGATGTCTGATGTCCCAGCAAAGCCTTTTTTGTCTAAATAAGGCTACAGCTCTGTGTTCTTCATTGTCTTTCATAGATACCCACAAAGCTCTCTTTATGTGACACATGAATATACTCTCATCTGACAGCTAATACAGACTGGAACTAAAATAGCACATTTGTTAAAAGACTACATTCAACTCTTTCATGACATTTTTATAAAAGTAAATCATTTGCAGCAGATTTGTTCTGGAAACATGGCCAACAATGAGCTGCAATAGTTCCTGGTCTCTCAGCAGGGAATGGCGTAACAGTTGAATTTTCATAAATGCTAATCTCTGACAAGTAATATGATTGATTTTGTCGCTACTATCAAAGATACAACATTTGTACAGGAAATACTTGTTACAGTTTTACAAAAATATTGTCTTTATTATAGGGGCTTGGCAATCTGACCTTAATGTTTTGTCTAATTTTGTACTTTGCAGTAAAGTTATTACCTCAGCCAAGGAGGTTATGTTTTCGCCAGGGTCTGTCTGTTTGTCTGTTAGCAAGATTACACAAAAGCTACTGGATGGATTTACATGAAAATTTTACCAGAGGTGTGGTTTGGTCCGAGCAAGAAGCCATTACATTTTAATGCTGATCCAATCCAGACTGACGTCACAAAAAACACCGAAGTAATTTAGGTCATTATGGGGATTGTAGTTTGCAAACTGACGTCAAGGTTTTTCAAGCCTATGTCACTACATTTTCCAGCTTGCCTTGCAATGCCAGCAGAGGAGTTCTAACGGCTAACAATAGCCTGGTAGATCGGCACGACTGGACTGGTGGGCGAAGGTCTGTGCTCTTGGAGTGCTTTTCTAGTTATATCTCTATTTTACGAAATTAAAAGGGTGATACGTTTAATTGTTTTTTCAGGCCTTATATCCTCCTCCCTTCCCGTAGAAATTCTAGAATGGGGAAAAAAAATAACACATTTGTGTATCAACATAGATAAAAGATTTGTTATTTATTTGATTGCTGTAACTGCTAAATTAAAGGAATTCAGGGTTTTTTTATATTTTAGTTTGGTCTATAGCAGCTGGTTTACGGTAAGCATTTAGCCATTTGATTCTTCATCTCTTCATAACATTTAATGTTATTTTCCTCACTGGAACAGAAAAAGTATATCTGTGTTGTAGGAATCGTGCTTTGTACATTTACAATATAAGAAACCATATTTAATGCATAAGATGTTGTGAGTTTTTAAAACTTAAAAAAAAATAATAGAGCAGTGTTTGGGATTTTACAATATGTCCTAGATATCTACCTGAAATAATGTCTGTGATAAACACATAGAATGAGATTTGAAAGTTTGATTTTGCAACATAGAAGCATCTGATCTTGCCCTGCTTTTGAATTTTGAAGTGTTATTGTACTTTTAAGAGGATGTTTGCAGGAAAACTGCTAACAAGGATTACAAAAATGGCCAGAGACCCTAATGCAGTCATTACTGATAATTTATAATGAACAGTAATACACTCACCAGCCAGGGCACCAACTTCATCAGGTCATTTGATTAAGAGGAAATTCTCAAACAAGAGCTTACAACTTGGTCTTATATTTTGTAAGTGTGGTAGTAGCTTTAAAGTCCAACCACTAAGTTATAGTTCCATAACAGCTTAGTAACGGGTTTTTACTCTCAGTGATTACATTTAAGATTGAAAACTCTTCAACGTTAGTTTGTCTGTGAAGATTATCAGGATGAACAAGACATCCTGCCACAGAGCTTATTGATCCAAGAACACGGTGAAAAATCCCAGAGGCTTTTGGTAGAGAGAACCAGCGCAGTGGTAACTTCCTGGTTACAAAGATATGTCATCCTTGCACCACGCTATGGACAAGTACCTTTTAAGATCTTACTTTAAAAACCCAAAATATTCCTTTATTGTTTTGTTGTGAAAATATACTTTTAATACAGTTTTGTGATAAAATGAAAGCAGTTTTTAATGAAGGGATTTGTTGTTGTGGCCTGTCTTGGTGTTTGGTAGGAAGAGATTCGTGGGCCAGGACACAATGCTCAGTTCCTTACTTATCAATATATTATTCTGACAATGTATGCTAATTTCCCTCTATTTAAAGAAAAAAAAGCTTCCCAGTGTGGCTGCAGGAGTTTATTATGCTGTCTGTGTCGTGTAAAGGTGATTGCCAGGCTTGTATTCTGCCAACATTTATCTTCAAGAGCCGTGTTTGAAAATGAAAAAGGATGCTAGCATGCATTGTTGCGTTTTAGTTTTACAGGCTGTTTTTCAGCAGGCGTCATCTGTTGGAGCAGGAGACTGGAGCAGGAGACTGGAACATCTTGCCTTACCGGCTACAACTCTTTTGGAGCAGACCAATTTGAACAAAGGATTAAGTGTTCATCATTAATCAAAGGCTAATCTTGTAGATTTAGGCAAGTGGTTCTCAAAAGTCAATACAGCTATGATTTAATCAGACAGTGTCATCGCAGTTTATGGAGCAAAATGGAGAGCTCACAGATGAGGTCTTCGGCAAATTGTTTAAAAATGATCACCTCTGCACACAAAGGGCTGAGTCTAAAGACCCACTGTGGGTTTAAAAGGCAGTATGCTTTATTTTATAGTGAAATAAATCTGTCCAGAACAGGGTCGTTGCATTACCAGAATTCTGATCTAAGGTATGACCGAAAGGATGAGTACCTAAACGTGGTACCAAGGCAGCGCCGGTACTTACAAATCCAATACCAACAAAACCAAATCACAACACTTCATTTAGGTAACCTTCTCTGCGTCCTCTGCCCAGTTAGCTATCCAGTAATATCCCAAACAATATCATTAAAGCTATTTTATGAGAAGGTTATGTTTTTGCTGATGTTTGTTTGTTTGTTAGATTGTTAACAGAATAACTTGAGAAGTTAAAAGCAGATTATGATGAAATTTTCAGGGAATGTTGGTCATGACAAAAAGAAGACATAAGATTTTGGTCGTGGTCCAAATAGAAAGATTGATCCATGGATTTTTTAAGGATCTCTTAACATTGTGAGATAGGACAATTTTTCACATCTTTTCTGATCATCAGATTTTGATGATATTTTCAGGGAATGTCGATCATGGCAAAAGGGAGAAGCGAGTAGATTTTTGTGGTGATCTGAATCAAGATGTGGATCCAGGTTTTTGTTTCTAGGATTTGTTAAAAGTGTGAGATAAGGTGGTTTTTCACATTTTTGACAACAACTCACCTGACAGTATTGGAAATGCTTTGGCAGACTTTTGTGCTTTTGGAACACTTCAAGTGAAAATGTAGCATTGAGGCAGTAACTGTTTGGTACCATGCCAAAAAATAGAGCTATCAAGAACAGGCACAGATGGGTAGGACACAAATGCATAACACCAAAACCAGAGTCAAAAGGCAAAAAGGTTTAGTAATAAAACAGGCTTAGTTTAGTACACAGGTAATCAGTCAGCGAGGCGACAATGTCCAGAGGCTTGAGACAAAAATCAGAATCAGAATCAGATTAGAAGATAATAAGACAAACTATGAGTGCTGGGATGAAGACTGAAACATATGACAAACTGGCACAGGAGAAATGCAAGAGGTAATGAGGGGTGATGAGAGATCAGCATGCAGATAGGAACACAACTACGTCAGAGACAAGGGTCATTGATTTCAAAATAAAACGGGAAAGACAAGACACGGATCATGAATGTGTAAAAATAAAAGGAAACTCAACGGACATGACAAGAGTATCTTTGGGATGTGAAGCCAAAATCTCCAAAGTAATGTTTGCAGTTCCAAAGGCAGAAGGGACTTCTGCAAGGTGTACCTAATAAGGTGACCAATGAGTTTAATTGTATGGGTCACCATTTGGCAAAAATAATATGAAGTATAATTCTTGGTCCGTATCAGCTTGGCCTTGTATTCTATGTTTTTGTGCATTAAGGCAGTGTTACCCCGTTTGCCTGCAGAATCATCTGGTTGAAGAAAAGACCTAAATAACTAAAGTAAATAAAGTTTAGTCATTAAAGTAATACAGACTATATCCTTTTAAAACATGCTGTGATAAATCGTATGGGACATAGAAAAACTCAGTTTAGCATGAAATAAAACTTTGCAGCTACTGAACTTTATACAATTAGAAGCATAGCTCACAATATTAAAGATAATGGGTTGAAATGCAAAAGTGAGACCAATCTAATGTACTAATACAGTATTTTAACTGTTTAAGAGTTTTGGCTGAGATTGCATTCAGAGGCTTTTATTTAAAAATCCAGACTTTTTACATGAGTTCATCAGGAGACCTGTTGGTCTTTAATTTCAGGGTTGTATGATCTTAAACAGGGTCTTTATGTTGTAAGAGTAAAACACATGTAATGTAAAGTTAGCATGATTCTCTAACATGACTCCAGCTCTCTCTCTCCCTCTCTCTGTTAATGTAGCTCCACTTCTTAGTTGTAGTTAGTAGTTTGTGGGACAAAAGTATAAATATTTCATGGCGAGTAAATAATTCAACACCTGTGTATTCCTCTGCGGGTTCACCACCAGCTCTGATCCAGTCACTTCAAGACGTCTTTTGTGGATGGAGAGCCCTTCAGCCTAAATGACACTTGGCCAAATAGCACTTAAGTACATGCTCAATATTTTAACAGGGGCCACGCAAGGAAGCTGTGGAGTGGCTGAGCTATTTCTGCAAAGAAGAACAGGTGGATTGTTGCTCTTGGTGGAGAGGCCTAGACACACACTGCAAAAAGCTCTGCACAGGTCTCAAATACACTGAGCTGGCAGCTTGAGAAGATTTTTCAAGTAAGTTACACAAGAACTAGATTATTACAATATGTAACTCAGCACAGTAAATAATAGTAATATCTTAATCTGAACAAATCCAAACAAAGGCCAAAACCAGCAATATGACAATCTTTATTAAAAGAACGTAATGTAAATATGACATATACTCAAATGTCTCAGGCCTCGCAGAAACCTTTGCTTTCAGCCTGGCATGCACCTCCTTAAAACTGTTGAGCATTTTCTCCAAGTTTATCGCAATTTCACCAACAGTGCAGCATCCCATCCTTGCTGTGGCTTTGCTCCAGCATGGCCTTGCCCACTGGAAGCCTATTTACAGCCCTGCACCGCCAAGCATAGCTCCTAGCAGCTCAAAATACAATATCAAAGATGAAGAGAAAACTGTAACTTCTACAGTGAATTGTTGGATAATGATATAACAGGAAGAGCAACATGTAAACAACAGGTTGTATTGCCTGCCATTTTTTGTTGTTTTTTTGCTGTCTGTATCCATATAATTTCCACACAGTGTTGTTATATCAAACTAACAGGAAACTCTGAATGCATGTTTTCCTGTTTCTAGTCCATCTGCTTGAGGTTAACGCAAGTTAGAAGCGGCTTCAGCTGAAAATGGCCTTGCATTTTCAGTGAACTAGCACAGAGCTATGCTGCTGGCACACGCTGTAGATTAATGGACGTGCAGAATGTGGAAACTGACTGATTGACGAAATTGGATATAATTAATTACAAGAATATAAAACATCCTGTCTGAGAAGATGGTATAGTTGCTTGTTCTCTGTCATAGTTTTGAGTTTTGAACAAATCATTGGGTAAAGTTCACCTGTCTTGCTGTTATCATGGGCTACAGGTGGGCTGTCAGAGGCAAAACAATCTCAAATCCAACATATTTGATATTTATGATGAGGGATTAAAGGTTTTTAGTCAGGAATATCAAACAGAACACAAAATCATATTATTGTTTAGCCCAATCTGTAGCCAGCTTTCCTTCTTTGTTGGTCAGGTCGTTGCACTGGAACAAAGGTGCTTTTACTGTTTTGATAGTGTGCAGAATTTTGCTCAACTTTTGAACACTGAAAACAAGAAATTACCTAGTATTGAAATCTACAATAAATGCTGGATCCCACACTGATTGCACTTTAGAGTTGGGATGCAACAAAACTACAAGCACATGGTTTGGTGTGTACCCAGGGTTTTTGGTCATGGTTTTGGTTCAAGTTCTGTTGTAAAAACCTTGACCGTGAAATAAAAATAGGTATTATAAAGACATTAAAAAAATAACACTTTCAAGTGTTTTTTTACCACTAGTTAACATCTGATATATCTTTTTTTATAATGCTGGAAAAACAAAAAAATTGAAGCTCCAAACAACTGAAAATATTAACATTTTAAGACAAGCACAAAATTTTGTTTTTCTTAAAATAACAAGTGAACATATCATGATGAAACTTCATTTCTTTGTTTAATTGTCTTTTTTCTCAGCTGTCATTGCACACATCATAATGCAACTTTTGGTGCCTGTTTTTCAAAGCTTATTAAGGTGTATTCAATTTGTTTCTGATGGTCATACTGCCAACTTCAGAAAGAACTTAAAATGGATTACAATTTTTAACCAACTGGACTTTTGACAAAGTCTAATGTTTTAAGCCTGTTGTTGAGTTACCAGAGGTTTTTTTTTTTTTTTTTTTATCCCAGGTAACTGTGAAAAAGGCAAACGTATTGCTTATTTTGATATACAATGTTGATGTGCTTGGAGTTTATGTTCCCACCCCAAAACCTGTTGAATTGTCACACCAATATTTTACAAAAAAAAAACCCTGTGTTTCAGGAGCCAGGAGGCCCAATATTGCTGAGCTCAAACATTATTGATTTAGCCTTTAAATGCTGATCTGCACCCCTACTTCCCACAGAAAAGAAGAACGAGGGTCCCTATTTAGTGCGGGTGCTTGCTGCGCTCATGTCAAAGCAGTTGTGTGGTATCTTGGCCCAAGGAGTTTCCTCATCGCTGTGCACTGACTCACAGACACAGCAGAGCAAAAAGAATGAAATGAATGAAAGCTGTTATACACTCCAGTAATAAAAATACAGCAACTAACACATGCATATTTAACCATGGAAGTCGTACTTAACAGTTCAATATTTTATTGAGAATTATTGAATCCCAACTATAGACGCACAATTTTTTTTTACATTTTCCCACATCCATGCAAGCTGCTACAATTTTTGTTAACCCCACACCTTGTATTACAGGGCAAAACATTGGATACACAGTCCAAACTTGTTAGAAGAATCAAAACTCTGCTGCTTAATGCCCCTTCAAAAGGTGTATTATTATTTAATTTTACATCATATGAAAGAAAGAATGCAACTTAGCCCACATCAGCAGTTCCCTGCTCTGGTAATCAAATTTAGCAAATTGTATTCTGAACTGTGCCCGGATACGTGTAGAAAATAGCTATTGAGGAAGCCCTGATTAACGCTCTGTTGATGAGAAAATTAACTTATATACACTTCATTATAAACCCGGCAGACCTCAAGGACCTAGACTTTTATGAAGCTGGGACCAGATGTCATCCAGCCACAGCCCCAATTAATCTCCGGGCCTTGTAACACGCCCCTGGAAACAAAAAAAAGAGAGAAAACCCTGATTGGGTGTGCAGGGCAGAGACAGTGAGTAGAAAGCGAGGGTGAGAGATGCTATCCGGGGAGCAGCCGGCCCTGGCGAGTCTGCAGAGGGTGAGATAAGAGGGGAGGAGGGGGGCTGTAGCGGAGCCTGGGTTTCAGAGAGGAGGCTGAGGTTATTCATTGCTCCGCCGTGAAAGCTTGAGAAGATTACCCAGAGCCTGGTTGGCAGTGATACAAGGGGGACAGGCAGTGGGGGCCCCCCTCTCACCCCCTTTGTTCCCCATCCATCTGCTTGAATCTCACAATGGCTCATCAGGACCAAGTAGGGTGGAGGGGTGGAGCAGCAGCACAGGCTCGCAGAATGGAAGGAAGTGAACGGGTGGGGTGGGGCGGGGTGGGGCTGAAAGGGAGGGGGCAACCTGCAAGACATTGGGAGGTAATGTGAGGCAGCGTTGGCAGAGTGGGAGCTAAAAACAAGGGAGAGATAGCGGCGGACGGGGGAATGAATCCTGGAGCACGCCGCTTGTTGAGATTGAATGAATGGTGCAGCAGCTGACAAGCTCTGACAGACTACATTGAGAAAGGCCGGGGAGGCGGGTGTTCACATTGTTATTTCCTGGGAGGTAATGGGCTGGCAGCTCCTCTTCACTCTGAATAATCAGTACTTTGGTTAGACTCAGACACCACTTCAAACCATGATAAATACACCACTCCAAACCCTTGCCACCAAGAGGATAGCATTTGTCTCTAAATGCCTTGACCACCGTATTTATCTTGTTGAGGAATGATCAGATGATGAAGGGTGCTTTCTTCCATTACACAGGTAATTATAGGTGTTTTTACACCGGAAAAACAGCAGCGGCCGCTTACCTTTACAGCAGGGGGCTTTGCACAAGTCCCCTCTGCCCTGGTATTAGTGAGGGAAGTCTTTAATGGTGAAATAGGTTCAGTTTATTCTCGTCTGTCAGGGTAGCGTGCACGCTCAGATACAGTTAACGTGTTGCTGTGCATGTTATAATCAATGCTCTCGCTCCTCTCCGGTGCTTTAACATAATTATGATAATAATTCACTATTAGCTGCCACTGCAGGTGATGATTCACTGCATGCATCTCAGAGCGCTGTAGGCTTTTCTCGGGGAAAGGAGGGCAGTATCCAGCAGCAGGCTCTATTAATGGCACTTCATCATAATGCAAGGTTCACCTTCATGGTGCAAGAACAAGAACAACCCTACATCCTACAGTGTTGCTGCACCACAGTAACTGTAGGCCTGAATATTAAGATCCATTTCAATCATGAAATCGGTCCTAAATTTATGAGATTTGTGGATTCGATAAGGCACATAAACTCCAGTTCTGCTTTTTGGTCACTAACAGCAACGTAAATCTCTCAGGATTAAACCTCAGAGAGCTTGTTGGAGTCTATCAATTTGCCTGACAGGAACCTGCTCTGGTGGAGAAACATTATGTCATTTGTAATCTCAGTTTAAAGATGCTACATCTCTATGTAGCATCTGTACTCAGGATCATGATTTTCTGCACATAATGTGTTCTGGTTTCTTTTTATTTGTTATATATCTGCAGTCCAAGATGTGTTGACTAATCAGGTGTTAGCAGGCTTTGGTGTATGCAGATTATCAGTCTGTGTGGGAGTGACAGCAACATCCAAATGTGGCAAGCGACAGGTCACGAGGGGATTTGTGGTTGGCCAGTCTTTTTAGCGGCAGCTTGCACTTTTTTGGTAGAATGTTGCTTTTTCTTAGCATGACAAGGCAAGGCAAGGCATCTTTTTTTTTATAGACCACCATTCTTAAATATAGTAATTTAAGGTACTTACACAGGGTTCCCACTTGTCCTGTAAAACATGGAGAATGGTTGACCAATTTTCCAGTCATGAAGAACATATAGAAAATGAGGAAAAAAAGTAAAAATGTCCTGGAAATGCTCGAATTGTCATGGAAAGTTATTTCCCTTTTTTCTACCTTGTCAGTGAACAAAAATCAAACATAGAAAATGAAGTAAAATGTACTTTGGAACTAAAGCACACTTAGCCATAAAATATGAGTAGATAAAATAATGAAAGTCAAGGAATAAAATATAAAAACTCAAAACAGTGGTGACAAAAAAAAAAGGCAAAATAAAATTTAGGCTACTTAAACAGTAAATCAACAAAAAAAAAAAAATTGTAAAAAACAGTGTAATTAAAGATTAAAAAAATAGGTAGAAATAAGTATAAACCATAAATTTATAATAGTGGGACACTACATTAAAGCCAGACTAAAAAGATAGCTAGCAGACAATGTTCATGCCCGAGAGTTAGAAATAAATACATTTTAAGTTCAATATGATATGGTGGAGCTAGCTAGAGATATTGGTCACCAACATTTAATCTTGTTTTTTAGAAGGCTAGAGTAACCTGAGAATTGCCTACACCAACATTGTGATTTTAAATTTGTCATAATTTCTAAAAATGTCAGAGAATGTATGATATTTCATTGATTTGTTACAGCCATAGACTGCACATCTTGTAAATCAAATGTACAAAATGTAAGGCACAACTGTAGAGGGGGTGAAAACGTCTTGGAAAATGATGTCTAGAAAAGAGTGGGAACCCTGTTACAGAGTCAAAACAGATATTATGACATAAATAGCATTAAAGACATCATATTAGCTAAAGACAGACAATGCAATCTAAAACAGTGGACATGACAACATGACATGTTGCTCCTTATAGTGGTTTTTGCCTCCTTGCCAATTGGCATGCCACATGAAAATGTCACACAGCAGTACATAATGGTGCGTGGAAAAAATGATATGTATGTTTATGCATAATAGTAGTGCACCACTTTTAATAACATGATTATGTTATTTTTTCTTTGTTGACAACTTGAATGCTTCTGTATGAAATTTGAGAACAGCATCCCATTTATTATGTTCATTATCTTTATTTCCTGTGGTAATTGTGGTCTTTTCATAGACATAACACTCACTACTGGTCCAAGAAGGCTTGAAGCAAAATCACAGCTTAGAGGATAAGCCACTTAGCAAAAGTCAGTGAAGCCGCAGTCCCTCTTGAAAACATAGAGACTTCTGACTTGTGAACAATTTTTGAACAACTCCAAATTATTTACTTGTTGCAGTCACTATATCATTAACTATTTTTGCCTTTATATTATTAAATGGCTCGACATGGGGCTGTATGTATTGGTTACACCAGACGTGGTTTCACTGTAAGGTCGGTTGTACATCCCCACGCCCAGTTTAATGAGACAGGTCATGGACAGGAGGGAGAGTGCTATACATTCAGTATCAATAATTCCTTCCACGTATCATTACATACTACCATGTCACATTTTCATGTTGCATGCCAGAAGGCGTGGTGGTAATTCCATTAGAAGAGTCGACATGCCACTAAAAGAGTGGCAGCTGCTGCTAAGAAGACTGTCCTGCCATAAATCACCAACAATCTGTCATTTGTCACATTTGGATCTTGATGCTACTGTTGGCAACAAAGAACAGCTGGAACATTATCTGCACTGTTACGTTTCAACTGAAGTGAGCCTCTAACGTGTTGCATTTCCTACGGGATGCAATATAACCTTATCTTTCCTGCATTAATGAGAAATTTTGCTGGCTTTGAGCTATAGGCACAAAGCTTTGTTCATGGTGTGGCTAGCTTTTCCTAAGGATTTTCCTCTTTTGCCAGCCACAATCAGTTGTTGGCTGTTTAGGTTGAAAAGGATAAAACATAAACCCTGTAGTGTTGGGATGACTTAAAAGGCAAGGACATGAACTCAGTCTTTCATTGTCTCCAGTGTCTTATGATTTAGCATCTTGTTTGTGTAGCATCTGTTTACACGCACTCTTCCATACATCACCACACAGGTGTAGCAGCACCAATAAAAAAACAGCCCGCATTGGTTGTTTGCATAAACATTTATTTGTATCTACATTTTCCACAAGTGTATTGTGTACACCTTTCAACAGCTTAATAATTCAAATTGCTTATCAGCAAATCATATGAAAGCAACTAGAAAAGCACTCAGAGAGCGCAGACCTCCGCCAAGCAGCTTCAGTCCACTTTGGCGAAAATGGTCCTATCTGGCAATGTTAAAGAATCCTTTAAAAAATTCCTGGATCCAGACGGTGATCCGGATCACCCCCAAAATTTAATCAGTTCTTCCATATCCCATTTCTGACAATTCCTGAAAATTTCATCCAAATCCGTTCAGAACTTCTCAAGTTATTTTGAACACAAACAAACAGACAGACAGACAGACAGATAAACGCCAGCAAAAACATAACCTCCTTGGCGGAGGTAATAATACATCAGGGCATGTAGACTTGGACAAAGCAATATGCTGATGTTCAAACTGAGCTTCAGAATGGGGTAGAAAAGGGACTTAAGTGTCTGAATAATTCAGAATCGGATGATCTGCTGGGATTTTCACATAAAACAATCTCTTGGGTTTACTGAGAATGGTCTGAAAAAGAGAAATATCAAGTGAGCAGCACTTCTTCTGGCAAATATGCTTTGTTGATACCAGAGTTCAGAGTGGTTTAAGATGATAGAAAGGCAACAGTAACTCAAATGTCTACTCAACAACCAAGGCACACAGAAGACATTTCTGAAAGCAACACTTTGAGTCTTGAAGCAGGTGGACTGCAGCAACAGAAGACCACATAGTTTGCCTTTCCTGTTAGCTAAGAACAGGAAACCAATGCTACAACTCACTGGGGCTCAGAATTTTGGGTAAACAACATAAAAGCATGGATCCATCCTGTCTTGTATCAACATCTCAGGCTGCTTGTGATAATTTAATGGTGTGAGGATATTTTCTTGGCACACCCAGGCTCCTTAAAGGGACAATGTGTAGCGTTTTGAGTAATTTATGAGCTAAAAACAAAGTCTACGTTCATAAATATGTACTAATTTGTGTCAAATTGCCTCTGCCAACAATCTAACTTGTCCTCCGGAGTGAAGACTTTCTTATCTGTATTTACATAGAAAGGGTAAGTCCTACAGAGGCTTCCATGTCCTCCCGGTCTATGAAATCTATGAACAGCCGAGAGGGACATAAAGCACTACGTAATACTACTGGCTAAGGCTAAACGCATTTTCACTCAGAGCCAGCGTGACTGAAACGGAGAAGGAGCACAGCGAGATGCACTTGTCACTGGCCCCGGCAAATTTGAAAGCCTGCACTGCACTTTCGTTCATAATGCAAGATCATACTTATGCCACGCCACAGGAGAAGGAATCCTCATTGGCAAAAAAGTGAAAAAGACAAGACATAGCTTCCAGGTACATACCGACTACCGTAGAGTTCAACGGTTGCAGCATACATTTGAAAAAGCGAGGCGCTAGAGAGCACTAATCATTTGAATGCAAAATACAGTTTCACTACTAGATGGGAGAACAAACTACACAGAATGGCTTTAAGCATCATCTTAATGCCACACCCTACCTTAGTGTTGTTGCCAACCATGGCCATCCCTTCATGACCACAGTGTTCTAATCTTGTGATCACTCCTTCCAACAGATGTTCCATGTCTCAAAATTCAGATCATCTCAAACTGGTTTCTTAAACATGACAATAAGTTCATGTGGCTCCCATTGCCTTCATAGTCACCAGATCTCAACCCAAAAGAGCGCCTTTGGGATGTGGTGGAATGGGAGATATGAACCATGGATGTGCGGCTGACAAATTTGCACCAACTGTGTGTGGTTATCATGTCAATAAGGACCGAAATCTTTGAAGTATGTTTCCAGCACCTTGTTGAATCTCTGTTACGAAGAACCGAGGCAGTTCTAGGGCCCGACCCAGGACCAGCAATGTGTGTCTAATGAAGCAGCTGGTGAGAATTTGTGAGCCTTTATGAGGAGTCATCACAGTCATAAAGGATTCTTCAGGTGTGTGTTTCATTCTGCGTTGGTGCATAATCTCATGTTCACACATGACAACCATATAATGTTTACAGATTCAGTCATAAATGGATTCATCTTCCTCTGTACCCCTCAAATGAGGTTATATTTTCTCCCTGTGTTGCTTCAGTAACCCCCCTCCTGAAAGAATGACACTTGGGTCAAACCGTCTTCGGTGTAACTAGTTCATGTGTGACTGCATGAACAGCTAGAGGCCATTACACTGCTGAATATGAATAGCAGACCAATTACTATGGCCCAGATGGAGGTGCATGTTCCTCGGAGAACGCCCCATCCTTGCCTTTCACCCGCACACATGTATGTGCACATGCATTTCTCTGTCTTTAGTAGTGAAGGTGCAGAAGCATGAGGAAGCTAATGACGTAAAAAATATGAATTATAAAATCATACTACATCTTGAGAACATGTTGGATCCTCTGTTTCTCTCTCTGTTTGACATTTGTGTCCCAGCTACAGTGGTCCTCCTGCTCAGAAGACGCCCTGATTGAGATTCTCGTCTAATTGCTCTGCAGTGACGGATGACACTCAGCAAAACTGTCATTTTAATACATCCGAGCCTCAGAGGAGACATGCGCACTATTCTAGCATTTCAGCCGAATAAAATTGAGTGAACGGATGTCGCAGTTGATTCCCTCTCAGTCCCAGTGGAGCTTTTACTGGGACGCTCCCAACAGAATCCTATCTCAAACTGAGCCAGAGTATCTGGCGCTCACACACACACACAGCGGACATATGGCCAATCTCCCATCGTCTGCCGCGCTATTTACGGCTCAGTAGCCTGTCATTTGTTTTGCCTTTCAGAAACCAGTATGACACCTGTTTGAATTCTCAATAAAAGGCTTTTTTATGTCTGGGAGAAAGCTGTTGTCACTTAATCTTTCTCTCTACATCACTAATAATTGGTGCTGTGCTTTTCCTCGGGAGATTGACAGTAATGCTTCTCTGCTTTTTTTTTTTTGTTGATGAAAATTTGGCTCACAGTGATTGTCAAGTCAGCTGTCAAATGTCAGTGAATCAAAGAATTGTTGAGGCGTCCATGTGCATCTGCTCCATTTCCTCCAAACACACTGACAGCTCAGTGTAGCTGAAACAGAATTTGTAAAAACGTTGTTTAAAACTTTTTAACTGAGGGCAGTATCACCAGCATGTGGTCCATTAGCTCTTCCTCTTGCCATGTAACCCACTTAATGTATCAGTCTTAGCCTGAATGAATTTGAAAAAAAAGGCAAGGTGCTGGTTTAAAGATGAACAGGACATTAGTTTCATCTTGATTCATTTGACATATAATATATGTTATCAGAGCATACCATGAGAGTGAAGTTTGTTTATAGAATATTTTGTGAATGGCTGTCACGATTTGTCAAGGCTAAACTCAGCCACTGGCACAGTGTGAGCTGGGATCAGGTGGCAACCACAGGAATTGAAAAATTAACCCAGTGCTGTCAATAGGGGATTTCTGCAGAGCCGCAGAGCCACATCCACAGCTCAGCATTTGGTCTACAGATCAACATCCGGTCCACAGCTCAACATACGGGAAGGGTTAGGGTTAGACTTAGGATATGAAAGACCAACAATGAGCTATCATGTCCAAAATAGAGAAGGTGTTGAGCTGTGGACTGGATGTTGATCTGTGGGTGTTGGCTCTGCGGCTCTGCAGAAACACCCTACTCAGTGCTGTAACACAAAAGACTGCTGTTCCCAGAGCGTCCACTTGAGGCTGGCTGCACTAGAAGCATTGAATGAAGGGAGAATTGTTAGAAGACATCAGAAGCCACATACCAACTGCATGCTGAAATGTTTAGTTTTACAGCAGCAATAACATGTTTACGGCCTGGTTCAAAAAAACAGCTTTGGTCTAAAAAGTTGATGTGTTTATACTTCCCTCTTAGAGGATTTTTTTTGACTTATCCAGTTTAGTTTTATGAATGATTTGAGGTTATGCATTGTAAGGGGCATGGATGACATGACAACAGGCCAGATGGCGCATAGTGTTAACTCAATTCAGCCAAATTGTCTGTTGCTGTGCTGTTTCAGAGTTAGTTTAGGCAACATATTCATCATGGTGGTTGATGCAATTGGGTTCCAAAGCCTCTTCCAAAGGACTGAATTTCTTCAGTTTCTACAGTTATTAATTTCTACAGTTTGTGAATTTTGCTGGGGCAAGATGGTAATCATGCCCCAGCCAGTTGGATGGATGTTTAAGTGTTTGGTGTTTTGGTTGTTTGAGTTTAAAGCAGACAGGAAATGTGGGCGTACATAGTTTTAACTTTTGAAATGAAGCTTTAATGACATTGGTCAACGTTCTGGCCCATTTTTACTTGTATTGTGTGAGCACTCAGATCATGTCATGTTCAATAATCCTCTCATATGGTGTGAATACAAAATTGAGCATCTTGGTTGTGTTTCATGAATGATCCAGTCCAACGGTTAGAGCAGATGGTTCACCAAGCCTGATGAATTGTTTGCTTCAATTTACACTCTGCACGACAGATTGAACCCGACCCAGCTATAGCTCTTTTTCCCTTTCCGTCGGATTGATATAAAGTTGTTGGAGACAGAATTTTTAACATGGCAACCTCTGTGGGTTGGACTCAAAGGCCTACTAAAGTGATCAAATGGCTGATATCACTTAAGACTATATCCAGTATTTTCTTCAATCTATGGCCCAGCCACCTCTGACTCTGTATATGATATACATACATGATGGATGGATGGATGGATAGGTGGATGGAAACGTAATGGTTTCAGTCTGACAAAGCAGAGAGAGCTTTCTTGTGCAATATATTCAGATTGTCATGGATTTTATTCATGACAGGAGAAATTGAAATTATGCTAATTTCAAGGTTGTTGCTTAAGCAAGAGCTAAACTGCTGATTCTCTCAGCCACAGTGAGACAGCAGAGGCTTACACTGAGCTGCTTTTTTATATCTAGTGAGTTCCAAGTTTGAATGAAGAAACAATCTTGTGTATATCCACAGATGCAGAAAAAGTCCAGATTCTTTATGCCTTTCATTTCCTGTTTTAATCTGAATGCATATCGAAGACAAAGAGCTGTGCTCACAGCCTACTGTACGGAGACAGAAAATAAAAAACTCTCTAATGTGGTAATTAACTGAGTTTTTATTTCTATTACAATGTCCCCCAACTTCCATGAAAAGAAGGTGATCAAGATCAGTCCATTACTGTACTGTGTGCCATGTTAAGCTTGTATTGTCTACAGGATTTGTCATATGTGTTAAACTGAGCACACCCTCCATTTTCCCAGTGTGTTTTCTGCCCCGCTCACCCAAACAGCTCTTATTTTATTTAAGTTAGGAGCAGAAGGAGCTACTGCACATAGTCTGGTTTGTATGATAAGGGTGAAAGCCAAAGAGGATAACAGCAAACTGTGGCCCAAGTGCAGCTAGTTCCAAACAATTAATAATAATTGGCCCTCAGAACAACAAGCTTGTGTTTAAAAGATAAATCAAGACAAACTGATTACAGTATTTAATGGCAGCATGAATTTCCCTCATTTTTTGCCCTGTGTGGAAGTGGACAAAGAGCTTCTGCATCTCCTCTCTGATTTATAGAGGGTCATTCTAATCTTAATCAGGGTCCCATCCAGTGGTATCCACTCCAGGGCTAACTAGAGACCCATGAAATCTGATTGGCCTCCTCAAAATCTTTTGCAGTGATTGGCTGTTTTCCTTGGCAGGCGATTAATGCAAAGCATTAATAGAGGCATTTTTTTTTAACAATTAAGCACAACATAACCTGTATTTGCTCAGTTTTAACAACTGGAATACGCTAAAGGTTGAAATATCAAAGTGGCCCAATCATCCATATCTCATGTGTGGCCCTATGTGAAAAAAGTTTGGACACCCCAGTATAAAAGTTAGACATGGTTACAGTGATGCCATTCACTGGTATCTGATGCAAAGTTTTTCAGCCTAATGATGTTGGTTACTTTGTTCAGGATGCTGTCCTACACAGTTTTTAGTGTGTAATAAATATACAGTGAACTCTCTAATATTGCTGTTTAGCTAAAGAAACAGTCATCAGTTCAAGAATTGGAAAGACACTGGCACTGTCTTGAAAGTAGTGATTAAGCACCAGTATTAGTAAGAAGCAAAAGTCAGATTTAGGTTTATAGATGTAACAGACTTGATATATTTATGTATGTATGCACTATTAGTATCTCAAAGCCACTGAGGTCAGGTCGTAACCTGTAGGGGGTTTTCAGCACCCTGAGGGATTTTAAAATCTAAGGTCAGGACCCTTAAGACAGTATTTTACGCTGAATCAACTCATTCAAGGACCAGCACATTTAAATTCCTGGAACCATGAAGCATTTAAAAATCCATTAAGACTCTCATTTTATGGAACAGCAATTTCCAGGATAGATTCCTGGAAAGAAAAATACCTCGCATAATTGTGTCTCTTTCAAAGGGGAGTGAATAATTCAATGCAACATTTTTCCTCATTATTAGAGAATAAAGTGGTGTATTTAAGCTTGTTTTTTAAAATATCTTATTAAACAACACAAAGGCTAAAATACATTTACATCCAGGACGCTGTAAACATCTTTAAAAATTTTTGCCACCACCAGCCCAGGTTACAATTCTTGACTGTCAACAGTGGGTTTAATGGACTCATGGAGGGTGTTGTGTGTAATCTTTTCTCTGTTACCCTCTCTGAGTTTGGGTCTCCTTTAACCTGAAAATCATCGATCCATCGTGATAATCTCACGGGCAGAAGCTGAAGAAATGAATCATCCTTAACCTCACACTCTCACACCGGATCAATAAGAGGAAACCAGACTTCAGTGTTTCATTTTCTGTGTTTGTGATGATCCTTTTCTTCATTAATTTGACAGAGAGTCTGTGCTCTAGGATCAAAGGTTGTTTCCAGAGTAAAACAGATGTTTGCTCAGAGCTCTGTGGACCGGAGGAGGTGAGCGCTCAGGGGCCCAGGGGGGCTGCTGTGCCCTGGATGTGGGATCATCTTTTGTAACTGTGCTGAAATGTCTTCTTCCTCCACTGGCTATGAAAGCTGGAGAGAGCCACAGGCGTGATGCGCCAAATAGAAAGAAAAACAGGACAAAATATACTCTGAAATATAGATTAGTGCATGAAATTAGGTCAAAGAAAGGAGGGAATGCAGATTTTGTCATTCTACGAGGAGTCTGTCTTTGCCATTATTTAGTGCTCACTGCCTTTGTGGCTCCTTAAACTGTTAACCTACATTAAAAATGTGGATGTGTTTGCTTTTTACAAGAAAGAGCTGTCAACGTGGCTCATGAATATGAAAATATTGAATCTCACACATATTTTGATTAAGCAATGAACTAAATTAGCCTTGCAAACAGTATGCTAGTTTGTTTATTGACACAGCTCACCATCTGTAAACAGTAAGGCTGTGATGTATTCACATCTGAAGTAAAATATTCAATTTGCTTCCCTTTCTGGAGCACTGTTTCTGTGATTAAAAAAAGCTTCTTTAAATGGAATTAACTAGAAATATGCAGCTCAGATTTAGTATATTAGTCTTATACGTGATCCTTGTGGTATTTCGAAACAGAGTAAATGTAGAAGTATCTCCTGTAAATGCAAAACATATAGTAAGACTACAGTTAAAGATGATTGCTTGTTCATTCTGTCAGTCCTGTACATCACAGGCCTATCAGAGGATGTAGTAGGTCTGGGTTGCTGCTGCGGAGTATGGCACAACATGATAGCCAGTTTGTAAATCAGAATCATGCCTTAACCTGTCTGGAAAAAGGAGCAAAGTTATATTTTCCGTTAAGAAATATTTTCAACGTTTTTCTTTGTTCTGTATTTATTTAAGAAATGTTGTCCAGTTTGAACAAACTGACATTAAAGCCAGCAAGATCAGAACTGGACAACATTTCCTCATTAGATAAAGAACAATGCTGATCTCTGTCCAAGCAGCCGCTGTCTGCAGGCCTGCAGTTGCTTCTCACTGTCATCACGATCGCAGCTTCTGACTGTTTCTTGGCACTGGTTACTGATTGGTCTGGGCCTCTGCAGATCACTCTCAATCATTCCAGCCTGAAGCTTTGCAGGATGGATCTACTTTATTGCAGCTGCACTGCAGGTTAAATTGTGAAAAACTTTGGTCTTAACTATAACTGAGACTATTTCAGTTGCACAGCTATAATTACAAACCTTTTATCTGTATAATATTAACACTGCATGCACATGTGCAAGAGAGAGCAGGTAGAGAGGTCCACTGGTCTCTCCTGAAGGTTCACTGACCGAGGAAGGAAGACCGATTAAGTTGCCTCTCCTCTGGTCATTTTTGATGCATTTCAGATAATGAAGAACTCTTAACCCTGATTGGCTTTTAATCTGTGTTCAGCAGATTATTGGCTCAAGTTTAAATGTACTGTTTTATGCCGATATTTATTTACAGCAAATCATCGTTGTAATACTGTAAGTGGGTGCTGGTATGTCATTAGTGCAGATAACTTGCTGTCTGTTTATGTGAAATAAGTAAAGAAAGATTACACAAAGGTAAAAGTCAATGGAACACCAAAGTCTCCAAAGATGTGTGAAGCAATGAAACAGTTTTAAAATGTTGAAGGGGACAGTTGTAGCTGTCTGAATTGAGCTCAAATCAAACCAGCTGATGGGTACCGTGTGATTTGTTTTGTCAAAGCACCAGCATCTGGTTTCAGAACATCAGCCACATTATACTATATGTTTTAAAAGCCAATCTGCACCTTAATGCCAAGAAGGAAAGTGTGTATAACGGGATACACCGTACATAGTCTGCAGTATACGTTTTTCAATAGTCATGGCTCACTTGTTGCCAAGGAGTGCAGCATTATCATCAGCCATACCCTTGGTTAAATGCAGATCTGTCTGCAGTGTTTGTCCTGAGAGGTAACACGAACTCCTTAAATCACAAACTGCTCCTGGAGTGTCTGAAAGAAACTGTCAGCAAATCGTATCTCCTAACCGACACACCAAATGGATGCTTAAATATATTTCACTTGTCCATCTGGACAGCACCCCATCAAAAGTGTTTCTGAATGGGCAGACCTTTCAAAAGCATATACCGCAGGTGTTTGGACTGTCATTCCGTCAGTCACATTCATTAACAGCCAATGAGATAATGTAGCAGGTGGGCACTACTGCCCCGGTGTAAAGGATAAAACATGAGCCACTTCATCGGACAAACTCTGAACAAAACATGTCGGAATTGGAGTGAAAATATTCTATCTAAAAATTTTCTCAGGATTGTTTATTCTTCAAGCTGTTAGCGTGTGTGCTAATCTCTGTACAAGCAGTCACTTCCTGCTGTCATCACGCTCATAGCTCCCACATCTTCCTGCTCTAAAGGGTGCTGATTGGACCAGACTGGAGCTTGGCAAGATGGATCTGTTTGATTATAGACATTGAATCACGTGGATTGAATCAGCTGCACTGCAAGGTTAGATATCTCCAGCCTCAAAATCATGGCTGGAGTGGCATAGGTTGGAGTAAGCCTTGGGGTATCCCGTTATAAAACCCATGGCCTGCTTCAAAGTCTTGATCCTCTGGCTTTTTGATGTTTTTGCTTTTTTGACAGTGGATTTGCAGCAGTTTTGAGTAAATCACTATTACTCTCCTCATTCATGTTGTATACTTAGTAGCAAGACGACAAGCCTGTGGAAGTGAAAAGTGATGCACAGGGTGATTTCTATGACACATTGTTAAAACTGCAGTGGTGTGAATTCACAAACTTTAGAACTGCAAACAGTGGCAAGTTTTAACTTATCTTGTTGTAAAACTTTAATCTGAACTGGGATTTAAGAACGCAGCATCTGGAGACAATGGTTGCATGCCCAAAATATAATTGCCGTACATGATAAACTTGTTGAAACAGCTTAATCATATGGGTTAATCAACGGATGTGCATTGCCATAATCTCATTAATGTACCTCAACACACCTCTATGTCAACTGAAAGGTTTTTTTTAGCAACCAAACCGAGTCAAACTGCAGAACTTTAATTAACAAATCCCAATGACTGATAGATTCATTGACTAAAAGATTCCTGTCCCCGCTGCTGTTTCTTTCACTTGAGGATCACTTGGCTACAGCACAGGATGTGTACAGTATCCACTCTACCTGTTACAAGGGAGCAGGATGCAGCGCTCAGGTTTACAGTGTCACCCTGAGGCCACAGAGTGCTGAGTCAGTCGCCACTCACAAGGTCTCTTCGCCCTGCTTTCACCCTGACAGCTGAATTATTCATTAAAGCCGAGGAAAGCACAGGAGACCCTGCTAATTTCTCAATGGGATTGTTGGCTGTCCTCGCAGTTGCCCATCCAATGAGAAGCCAAGCTCGGAGGGTGGGTCCAAAATGATCTGTGTGTATTCGACTCAATATATTTATGAAATGGACATCAACGGCTATCCACACAATTAAAAGTGCTCTCGGTGACTCGTGGCACAGCGGACACATCTTGTGTTTCCTGAACTGATATGGCATTAGCTGCTTTCAAGGACGCTGTGTGGGCGTCCGAATCAGACCCTCGCAGATTTATTGAGTGCACTCTCACCGTGGGCACATCCAGCAGAGGCTCTCAGAGTTTTTAAAGGTTGGGGACTTTGCCAGTTGTCGTCATTCAAGAGAATGTCGTCATGTTCATGTCCTTTTGTATTTGGCACCTGGCCATTGAGGCACGCAGAGGTTAACTTAGCATATGACATTCTCCTCTGTATCTAAATACCCCATAATAAACTGAATCATGTAAAAGTGAGAGCAGAGAGGGCAGCAGTTTGAACATGTTTTCATCTCCAACTCGTCTACTTACTGAGCAGAAGTGCAGGCATGAGATCAATAATCTGTGTGAGCAAATTAAATAAATCATGAGAGCCTATAAACTCAATGTGGCTCTGCCGAACAACTCAGCCCTTTGATATTAACTAAAAAAAAAACACATAAAATCCGATTAACACCAGAACTACACACATATAATGTTGTTTCTAATGTATAAAGCTGGAAGGAAGAAAACAAACAAAACAGCACTGTCCGCTTTAAATTATTTATCAGTTAATTTTTTTTGTATTTCAGGTATGAACTGACTCTGCTCCAAACCACCCTGAATCAAGTTACGCACATCTCATCCATCAGATATTCAATATCAACAAGGTCAGTGGTCTCAAAAATCAAATTCCCATGAGCACTTTCTTCAGTGTAACACATAGCACACAAAATAGACTTTCAAACCAATCCAGAAACTTATACTTACATTTTTTACCTAAAGATTCAGGATTATAAACCTTTAGGAAAGGACCTTGTCCACTTGTGTGAGGCTTATATTTGAAAAAGAAGATTTTTCTTTGCATTTTCGCCCTCTGTATACACAAACTGCATACCTCTGAAAAATCTGCTTTTTGGAAAACTCCCTCAAAGATGCAGAGTTGCTGAAATTCCAGTCACAGTGTTTACATTGGGCCAGGGACAAATGCATTCTGGGATTTATATGTCACATTCTCGTGCTTCTCTTCTCTTGATGTCACTGTGCAGTGTTGCACTTCTGTTTGCATGTGAGTTACAATGTGGACGATATTATTTACAGTATTGCCAAACTTTTCCTGATTGCAACGATACCAATTTTGATCTTTTACATGCTTATACATTGACGCAAGAAATGTAGCAATTTTCAATAAAATATTAACATTTTTTTACGACATACAGTTCAGGAGTGAAAATTTGCAGTTATTTTCTGTTTTGGGTACAAACAACTGACATTCTTTGTTACTGTTTGCCTTGAATCAGAGCACAGGGGTGAGTGAACTCCTGCCTCAAGTAGCAATGCGCCAAATTTGAGCCAATAAACCACACTACTCCTGGAGGGGCAGCAATATGAACCCTCTGTCACTATACAAGGGACTCTTCATTCTTCTCATTTGTGCTCCGAGCAGGGGTGAAGATAGGTTAGTAATTGCCAAACCTGAAGACAGTAACATTTGGACTTATCAATACGCCTTTGGAGCCGCTTGGGCCCTTATACATTACATTTTTTTAAACTACTGATTCACAAACATCCATCAGGTTTTGCAGGGGGTCATAAACTCAAAGCACATCAGCACAATGCATCTAACTAAGTAGAAAATGTCACAACTTTTCCCCATAGACTGGAATGAAAACTCCACAACAGACTTATGACTAGCAAGGAAAAGATCCTGATCTGCTCAAAACAGCTGTGAAAATGTCACCAAGACTTTGTCAATAGTCCATTTGGTTAAAAAATGTAATCCATTTTTGAATCCTTGCTGAGGCCGGCAGGATATCCGTTAGAAAACACACAGAAAGAGCTTTACTGGGCCTTTACAGACGGGTATTAACAGTTATTTTATGATGTGTTCAATGTCAGCTCAGAAATTAAGATTACTACGACACATCGTCAGAATGTGTTTAAATATAACATCAAGAAAAGGAAAAGTAAGTGATTGTCTAAAAACTTTAATAATTACAGCTGTTACATGTATGATTTAGTTGTACCTAAAGACAGGTGCCTGCAGGCCTCTGGATGTCCTATGGGGTATTGCTCAGATGGACAAGTGAAACACACTCACCTGCCACTATATTGGGCACGCATGTTCTAATCAGCCAGTCACATGGCAGCAACTCATTGCATTGAGGCATTTAAGATGTAAGTGAAGTGATTTGAGTGCCTTTGAATGTGGCATGGTTGTTTGTGCCAGACAGGCAAGTCTAACTATTTCGCCAAAACTGGACTATAGAAGATAGCCGCCTGGTCTATGAGTTTCATATTCTGCTTCAGCAATTAGATGGTAGAGTCAACTTGCAGCGTGAACAAGATAAAAGCATGGATCAGTCCTGCCTTGTATCAGCAGAAGTCAGGTGGTGATGATGTAAAGGTGTGGGGGACATTTTCTTGGCACACTTGGGCCCCTTGGTACCAACTGAGCATTTTTCAATGCTACAACCTGTCTGAGTATCACTGCTGACCATGTCCGTCTCTTTATGGCCACTATTTACCCAGCCTCTTATGGCTACTTCCTGCAGAATATTGCACCATGCCCCAAAGCCTAGATCATCTGAAACTGGTTTCTTGAAAATGACAAGGAATCCAATGGTGGCCTCACCAGATCTCAGTCCAGTGTAGCACTTTTGGGATGTGGTGGAACAGGAGACTAGCATCATGAATGTGCAGCAAAAAATCTACAGCAACTGTGTGGTTTTATCATGTCAATATGGACCAAAATCTCTGTATGTTTCCAGCACCTTGTTGAATCTATGCCATGAATAATTAAGGCTGTTCTGATGCAGAGGTGTACCCAACAAAGTGGCCAGTGGGGGTCTATCCAATGGATATTTGAAACAGTTCATCTGTTTTTAGTTACAATGTGAGCTCTTAAAATATGTCCAACTAATTTAACAGCATTGATTTTGTAATGTATGCGTAGCGCTTTATAATACAGCAACTTCAAGGCTATTTTTATTTGTCTGATCTGCTGCCAATACTGGTTTAAAATGCTGCTACAGAGCAGGATAACAAGACTATGGGGAACAGAAGGACAACTTAAGAGAAACTAAAAAAATAAGGTAGTAAATAGAGCATTTTTAGAGTTATGATTTACCAACAGCATACAAAGAAAAACACTTTGTACAAGGGTTTTATTAAGTATTGACTAAAGCTGCTTTTTACCCAACAACAAATCATGCACTGATAGTTATACCTAAAGTTTTAGAGCATAATTTACTTATTGTTTTCCTTAAAATCACAACTGCATCTCTTGTTTTTTCCACTGGTTTTGTGTCTACCAGTCTAGCTATAAATTAACTTTTTATTTCTCGAGCATTCCCTTTGTCCTCTCCTATCTTTTCTTATTTAATATCATTAAAGTAAAACACTTAAGATAAATAGATGTCAGCAGTCCCTGTGACAAAAACACTTTCAGAGAGAGGACCATTATTCACTGCTCAGGGCGTTCAACACCACCATCAAAAGCCTTCCTATGTTCTCAGAGGGTTTAAGGTGTTCAACAGCAGCGGAATAATGCAGACTCAGCATGAAATAAAAATCTGTTGTTACAGTGCACCAGAACAAATGAATCTCTTTGTCCTTTTTACCTCCAGTTTCTGCACTTTATATATGTCTTTACATGTGGTTGGAGGGAAGATAAAAAGCTTAACATGCATGTTTCATCGGCATCTATAGGTCTAAGTGTTTCCTCCAGTTCTCTAATGCTACCTCTGTTTCTGCTAATTACACGCTCAGCATCTTGCCACATTTGTTTGTCACCTCATTCAGCTTTAAATATCAGTTTCATGATTACAGAGAGAGAGAGAGAGCGCTGCACCCCTGGGAGCAGCCGAGATGTCAGCAGGCCCAAATCACATATTTTTCTGCAGCCTCTCACTCCCCAGCACACACTCACACGCAACAGAGTAAAATGCCGACCTGTACGCAGACACACTCGCCCATAGCCACACATCCTCTCAGCAACAGATGGACGGCCTTGAGGCAGTGCCTGGGAGACGTGAGTGAGGGGCAAAGCAGCCAATTGATTGCTAAGATCAGGTGTACGTCTACACAAAGGCACCTCCTGCTCTTTTCAAGTAGCAGGGTGATACTAGCCCCAGGACAAATGGAGACGCAAAACAACAGTGGCATCTGTGGCAGGTAATGATCCCTTCACCAAAAATCTGGGTAATGACAAACCTCGACCATTTGTTGCAGTTAAAATCACTGTTGCTCTTTGTGAGCTCCGTGCCTGTCCCGCAGCAACATGTGCCGGAGCTGTGAGGGCGGTGTGGTCGACTTAATAGCCGTAGATCAGCAGGAGTTGGAGTATGGCCAGCAGAGAGCAGAGACAAATGAAATAGTGTGAGCTTTTATCCTCTGCTGATCCTACCTGCATCCATAAATTGGGCTGCACACGTTGCATGGGGTTAAAGGTGGATTAGAGCGCACTGCATCAGCTAATGACCATAGTACAGATTTTTCTCGCCTGCATATACATATTAGGACAAACACTGCATGATTTCATACTCTCAGAATTGTCCTCCAATAAGGATGACCACTTTCCTCCCCATTTGACCTATAGAGGTAAATTTGACAGGGAGTCTATCACAGCAATTAGAAGATCTTATTCTGGAGAGATGCAAGATCATTTCTAACAGACCTTCTATTAGCATATCACTATGGCAGCCATTTTTTATGCCTCTGTGATGAAATCTGGTGCCAGTGCTAAACTAGAACTAGAGTATGTCCAGAATACTTTGAGAGTTTTCTCTAGACTTTTTAGAAATCAACTCTGACTCAAAGATAGTTAGGACAGAATTTCAATGCAATACCTTAATGTTCAAGGTCATGGAGCCTCATGATCATCCCTGGCTTATAGGTGTTGTGCTTGAAGTTCGGTTGACCATAGAGCTGTCACCATATACTTGATATTCGAATATTCGTTTGGGCATGGGGGTAAAAATCCATACTTTAACTGCAAGTAAACATGCAAGTGTAAAACAGCTCAATAGCACGTAAGGGTGCCTGGAGCAGTGGGCCACCTGATCCAGCAGAGGGTGCTCCCAGTGCAACCCTTTCAGCCAGTGCTCGCTTGACTTCAACTACTAGCTGCATCTAGGCCCCGTTTATACGACAACGTTCTCACCAGAAACGGAAGGGTTTTTCCTTTGTGTTTTCAAAGCACCCCACGTTCACATGGAGACGATGTGAAAACGATGCATGTTCACATGGATCCACGAGACTGACTGAAAACGCTGTAACGTGCATGCCAGGCCAGTAGTTGGTGATGTAGATTTGTTGTGAAACAGCAGTGTTAGAACACGCGTACAACAAATCTGTCTGGATATTTTTGTCCGAATAACAAACTGAGCACAGTAAGCAGCACACATGTTGCTCGGTAGATGGCCAAAGCTGTTGTTGTTGTTGTTGTTGTTGTTCCTGGGATGCGTGCACAACCTTCATCTGAAAGAGTACTGTGCATGCGTCAGGCGTTTTCCCTGAAAACGCTGAGTCCTGTTTACACAAAGACGGATACTGAAGGGTTTCAAAACTTTCCACTCTGGACCCTAGTTTCAAAAATTTCAGATTCAGACACTTCAGGCACCGTTCTCTTGTAAATGGAGGCGCAAACGCAACGAAAACTCTCCCTTTTCGGTAGTTTTCATTGTTGTGTAAACAGGGCCCTAGTCTGCTGGAAACCAACAGAGGAAGAAGACACTTAAAGGAAATGTGGACTACAATAACACTGGAACATTTGAAGAGCGCTGTGAGGAGGCGCTTTGGGCTCCACTGTGTGTTTATTATGTGCAAAGAAACTGGCGAACTATGATAAATCTTTAGGCACATTTGTTTGCCTTTCACCCACCACAGTCCAGTGATGCCTTGTTAAATGCTTAGCACCGTCCTGTCAGAGGCATGGAAAAAGGCCATAATGGACAAGATTGCAAGCTTCATATGGAAGGACATGTGGCTCACCGGTGTGGCCTTGGGAGAGGTGAAAATTAAAATGATCTAATGGAAATGCCTCCGTGTGTTGTGGGGTGTTGATCATACCCGTTAATAACTGAGCATGTTTGATCTATGTGAAAAGGGACAGCCCTACTGAACTTGGTTCAGTTCAGGGGCAAAGTTGCTAAATTGTTGCAATTTCCCCTTGGTTTGGAGTTCTTTGACACTTCACTTTCTCAAGCGGACAAAGCCTGTCAAAGATGTAATCAAGCAACCTGTCGCTAGTTGGAGCTGTAGCTTCAGTCTTTGTTCCTGTCATCCAACCTGTTGCACTAAGACCTGGAAATGCACAAACATGCTTTGAGTAATAACATTGTTTAGCTCGAAGCAGTTTGAAAGTATACTGGGCCATAAAATAAAGATAAAGCTGGATTAAGCTGTGACAGGGGACAACTTCATATCAGCAGGAGCAATGTGTAACCATATTCCACATAGCCTTGTTGATGTTAATCTTTTCAAAGAAGCGGAGGTAAGCAGCGCAAGAATAAGTCAAGATCTTGATGTTGTCAGTGAGCACTCCATCAGCCTGCCTGCTCTTGTGATATTTGGCACTACTTTTTGGTTTGTGTGCATAGTTTGGTCCTTGGATGGTTCAGAAGGCTTTCACACCCGCTTTGAACCAAACTCTGGTTTGCTTGGAAACTGAGAGACCCCTGTTTTTAGGCGGACCAGAGCTTGTGTGAGCTTCCTCACAAGCCCAAATCAACCGAACTTTCCCACAAAAGCAAACCAGAGTTGGTTTGGTATGTACTCTGATTCAAGGAGGAATTTATAAGAATTTCAATTTCAAAGATTAATGGATTGATGTAATAAATACTTCTTTTTCATCTCTGTCAGTTAAGGTAATGTAGAGAAAACACTTGAAAGGATTATTTTTATACATTTTCTCATGTCCACTTTGAACAAAGATAAAGGACTTACTTCTGGATTGGTTTCAGAATAATATGCATTGTCATTTTATGTTGATCAGCTCACAGGTTATCTCATCATGAGTTATGACAGTGAGTGGAGTTACTCAATCCTGAGGTGTTTTAAATAGAAGCAGGTGAACTTTGACATAGGTGTTTACCTGAATAACTAATGAAAAGTGTTTTCTGGTTTTTACGTTACACACATCTCTTTCTTAACTTGTTTACGTTCACTTACAATGATTATTGTGATAGTCCCTGAAGCAGTGCGCATGAACCCAGTGCTGTCATTGCCATGTTTTTGCCAAAGTCTGTCCCCACCAAGGTCAATGCTCTGAGAAAGACAGGTGACCTGAACAAACAGAGGTTTGTTATCAGCAGCTGATTCCTTTTTTCTGACATGCATTGTCATGATAACTTCAAATAAAGTTTTATAGACTTTGATAATCTCATAAAAACAAGTTCCCATAGCAGCTAACTTTACTGATAGCTGTGACTTTGTAAATATTACCAAGTAATAAGGTTCACTGTATAACACTAAATTGTACCCATACAATCACTAATGTAATCACTCATATGATTTTGCTGGCCATTAAAATCATACGTTTCCAATAATTGAGCAATGTAGTGCTGTGTTATCAGTCAAGTTTCAATTTCAATTTGTCTTTCCACAATTATGAAAATAAGATGGTTAAGATTAAACGATTACTGCACTGCATAATTTACTACGCTGGTTCTATCTAATAGGATAAAGGTTTTGTCCTGTGTCATAAATCAAGCACACATTCTCCTCCTATATAGCACAGTCTGTGCTCTGGCCCACCAAAAAAACTCTAACCGTGGTTTAAGTGAGGAGCAGAGGGAGCAATGGCATGTACTTCAGTTAGATTGCAAAGTAAGAGAGCTGAAGGTGATGGCAGAAACGCTTGACGAAAAAAGGTTGAATAACCTCAGTCATGCAAAATACTAGGAGTGCATGATATTGGATCTGTGCTGATGTCCAATATGCTGATATTCCTGAACCCATTATCGCCAATACCAACACTGACACTGATATTTTTGGTCTCCACTTTCTTATAAATTACCTGTGACACTCTATTTGTGTTAGAAACAGATGTGAAACAGCATTTTGCCTCTGGAAATGATATTGATGATTTTTAAATGAAGACACTTAGTGATAATAAGGTGAAGCATTATGGTAAAGGCATATATTCTGTTGATATTTCAGCTGATATAAGAGATATGTGGCTGATATTTATGGCTGATATATCGGCTGTAAATACCGGCAGAAATGTTCATATCTCCAGATAAAGATCTCTAACATTTTTAGCTAAAATAATTAGCATTATTGTGAACAAAGAAATCAAGGTTTTAATCATGGATGACAGAAACAGAAACAGTCTAAAATTTGGCTTTATTTCAAACAAAATGATGCCAATGGTGCTGTGAACAAATTCTGTGGCTATGTTGTTACAAGCAAGGGCAGAAACAGCTGTTGAAATATTTGTCAATGGAGCACAGCATTAATACATGCCATTGGTGCCATGTGTTTGATGTTGTTGATACTGGACCTCCTTTTTTGTTGCAGAGAAAATCCATAAAAATCAATAATCAACAAAGAATTTAATGAATATCGGAACAAATGATGTCATGGGTATGTGCTCAGAGATGTAGGAGTTGTACCTGACTTATGCTCAATACAGATGTGTGATTTGCAGTCACACTCCAAGAAATAGTTCAACGTACACCGAACGTCCCGGCCATTTAAAGCTCAAATGACGTGTTGAAACACAATCACCACCTGTCTGTGAATGATCCTGTGTCATGTTTCCCCACAATGCCACTGTGGCATGGCTCAGACAAGGACCCCGTCACCCCTGGACGCAAACATCAACCAACAGGGTCTCGCCTTGATCCCCCTCTTCTCTGCTCTTGCTTTAGTAAACACGATAATAGCAGAGCTGTGCTGGTGTGGGCTCCATGTTAACACTGTGGCTGTCAAAGGCCATCATGCCCCTTCAAAGGATGATGGCTCTCTAAAGTGGGCTCTCTCGGCAGCAGCCATTTTCCACTTGACTGGACCCACACACACCAGGGGGAACTGGTAGCCCCTAGCAGCTGGGCTAGACTGGTCACTGGGGGTGGGGAGAAGGAGATGAATGGTCTGGATGTGAGGGGAGGGGGCTAATAGCAAGACGGGAAGGGTGTCTATATGCATGAGGTGTTTTTGTATATTCTCTAAATCTCAGCCTCTATTTCCCCTCTCTAATGCTGGATCTCAAATGAGTGCACCAAAAGAAGCATTTATTGGCACTTGACTTTCTTATGGTATGATGGGCATAACTCCAAGAGATTTACAATTTTAAAAGATCAGTCAACAAGAACTCATTTTATTTCTAATCAAATAATAATTAAACGTCCAATAAAGTCAGTAACAGCAACAATCTGTAAAATGTAGCAAAAATCAGGTCAAAGTTTTCTTTAAATCTTTTAGCATTTTCAGTCTCAGTTTACATTTTCAAGTGATTACCAACCAAACGCTTTCTGAGCAGTAATCAACAATAAAAAATGTTATAGAGTCTGAACTTTAGAAGAGAGACCTCCAAACTTTGGGGTCTGAAAAGTCACACATTTACAAGAAACAACATTTGAACATTTTGTGATGTTAGAATATTAAAAAAGCCTTTTGCATGGAGGAAAGTCAAACCTTTGTATCATGCATGCAGTTTTTAGCCTGATCAAATTGATACGTTTTACATGGACTGAGTGAAGAGCAAATATTTATGGTTTAAGAACAGAATTATCCCATTACCATTAGCATCCAGATTTTGAGTAGACATTGTCACAACCTGAGGATGTTCAGAGGGAATCGACACACTAATTTGGATGAAGTGATATTTATTGTTCATTGCAAACTACAGCAAACAGGGCAGGAGCTTGATTAAATATTTGAGTTCATAAAATCAAAATTTCAAACATTAACCAAACTAAAAAAGTGTATGTTTATTACTTTGTAAACTCAAAAGATCTCTGTTTATGTTTTTATAAATCTACTACTACATTCTCAAAAACTCAAAGTTTTGCTCTTGGAAATTACAAAATCCTTCTCACAAACAAGTTTTAGAGATGTTCTTTAATCTTTGCTCAAACTCAAGGTTAAACTGAAAACATGTTGGAGGTCAAAAGTCAAGGTCACAGTGACCTCAAATCTTGTAAGCACAGTATTTCAAGTCCATATCAAAAACCCAAACCTGCACTTGTGTTGCATTCCAGTTGTACTGGGAAGTTGGGATATCGAGTTTTGAGATGGGAAATTTCAACTGGAACGCCCCCCCGGAGAACCCTCACCACTCCCTGGTTTACAATCGAAGACGGCTGCCTCCGGTGTAAAAAGTTATTAAGCTCCTGTAATATTCGTTTTATTAGCACGTCTGACTAGTGTTTTTTGCACTAAGTCAGTCGTATACATAGTATTGTTTGATGTATACACGTGGAAATGCTGCTATAGCGTTATTTATATTCTTCATGTGGTATTTGCTAACTTTACAAAGCAGGGCGTGCTAACAACGGCTCACAATATCCTGGTAGATCGGCAAGTTCTTTCCAACTTTCACACTGATACAACACTGATAACTTGGAGATGACATGATTCCCACACTCCTTCTTCCCAGTTCTGATGTAAATGGAACACAGCGTTGGACTTAATTGGCTACTGATTTGATATTGAGGGTCAAATGTTACACATATGTCTTAGTTATTCATTCATTCATTTATTATTTTAGGTGATACTCTGGGGCTTAAATAGAGAAGATAAAGTGCATCAAGTCAGAAAGGGCGGTAAGAATGGAGGAAGACATTCCTGAGAGAGGCTGCATGTTTGATTCAAAGCCGGGCTGCCGGCCACGAGGCAGAAGCCTCCATATGTCAGGATCACAGTCACAGCCCAGCGTGGCCCTTTACCCTCACTGTCCTGTCACTGAGGACTTTGGTGTGTGCAGGCACTAAGTTCTCGTGTGTTGTTTGGGAAGTAGGCACAGATGGATGGAGGTTGTATTGTGTTTCTTAAACTGAAGCTTTTATCCATCCAAAATATATTTTTCCTGTCAGAGGGCACTTTGCAAAAATAATTCAAAGGCGCTCCTTTTATTGTAAATTTCTGAGAGCGAGCGCTCTGAACCCTCTGATAGAACAGCCTCTGCTCAGGTGTGCTTACACATATAGGCTGACCCGCTCTTTGTTTCTGTGTTTCATCTCCTCTCCCTGGCATTTGCATAAAGCATCTTTCTGCGTGTCAGCTGAAACATTTTGCTGCTCGGCAGAAACCTGCCAAATCTGCTGCACTCCCTTGATGAGAAACAGACAGCCAATATCTCATCAGGAGCTGGGAACAAAAGCCCGTGGAGATGTTATGATGTGAATGATAATTCAGAGAGTGTCTGTTTGCCGGCCGTGTGGGCTTTGTGTCAACACTCCGGGTCCAGCCAGGTCTCACTCGGGACACGTGGAGCGGGATGCATTTTCATAAATCATTTCTTGACATCACATCAAGGTTATGTGGTTGGCAGTGTGAGGCCTGTAAATTGCCTTTGCATTGACAATGCAAAAGAGCTCCACTGGGACTTAAGGAGTTCAGGAGCTGTTTAAGGCCAGAAAATTAGGATGACCTCTTACCAAGCTGTGATAATGGTGCCTTTGATATAGAGCTGGGAAATATCACGGTTTTTGAAGATGTCAATTTAATAAAAAAACATAATAAAATCAGATAAGACAAAACTCTTTATATCAATACAGCATATTTTGCTTTCGATTAATGTTATACATATCTAACTTCATCTGGCTGTCACTGGATGTGATGATAAATCAACTGTTCTGGAAAAAAAGCCAGTCCTTATACTCTGAGAGTTTAATTTACAGTATGAACCACTATCAGTTATTTGTGGTGGCCCTGAAGTGCAAAACCCAGTGAAAAATAAAATCAAAAAGAAAGCAACAAAATCAAACCATAAAATCGAAACTTACAACGATAAATAGGACAAACAACAACAAATAAGAAAACGCAATGACAAATAATAAAAATAACAAATAAATACAAAAAAATCAAAACAAATGGAGAAGTCACACAAAAGCACAACATGTATGAAATACATCAAAAACACAAAAAATAAAACACTAGATAAACAAATATTTTTGTGGGTTTTTTTAATTTGTTTTTGTGTGTTCAATTTTTTGTTGCGTTTTCTTTTTACAAGATTTGTGATTGTTTTTTTTTTAAATTGTAAGTTATTTGTCCTGTGAATTTTTATTTGTGGTCTCACTTTTTTTTTCTGATATGTATTTGTGTGAATTTTATTTGTTGTTGTGTTTTATGAGTTGTTGTGGGGTTTTTTTTCTTATTTGACATTGTTTTATTTTATTTTTTTTAATGTATTTTTTAAGGTTGACTTTCCAATTGGGTTTCTTTGGGTTCTTTTTATTTGCTTTGCAACTCTGTTATTGTTGTTGTTATTTCCTATATGTGATTGTCTTGTCTGATTTGTTTTTGTGTTCTTGATTTTTTTTTTTGTGTTTTCCTATTTGCTGTTTTGTTCTTGAATGCTTAATTTTGTTTTCAAATATGTTGTGTTTTTTCTTATTTGTGGTTGTTTTGTCTTTTATTTGTTGCTGTTTTTCATGATTTTCTTCATGTAATTTCCAGTTTGTTTTATATTTCTACTGTGTCAACTTTTTCTCTGTTTTCTTATTTATGGTTGTGTTGTGAATGTAATGGCCTCCTTAGGTATTGTATTTGCTCATTGACCACAACATAAATTAGGAAAAGTTCATAGTTGTATTTTAAGGAGATATTTCCAATATTTAGGAAGTTGATGAATTTGTTGGAGTTTTTCTTACTTTATAAGTAAAAAAGTGACCAATATCGGGTATGTAGGTGTTTTGTTGTTGACTTGGAATCAAAAAACAATTTTATTAGAGTCTTTCTAAAGTCAGGGCAAACTTTATAATTCAGGGATCATAACAACCAATTGTTATTGTCTTACTGAATACATTTGAATTTATTGTGTTTCATTGTTTATCTAAATAAAATAGATATGATATGTGGTCCATACTGCCCAGCCCTACTCCAATGATGTAATCATACCCTGTAAATAAAAACATTTTGTCCATTAACTAAACGCACACACACACCAGCTTTTGTTGCAGCTCCATGATGCTCAGGCTCTTTACTACCCACAGTGTGGAGGTAATAATTAGCTCACTAGAGCAGGGTAACAAGTTAGCACCCCGTCCTGCTGTGTCGTTCTGTAATTGGTCCCCTCATGTGGCACAGTCGGGCCCCAGAACAAAGGGTTCCCAGAGGGGGAATCCATGCTGACCCTTGCTGAACCCTCCACAACAATGACAGGCAGGAAGCATTTACATATGCTGACAGACTTGTCTCTTCCTAGGGTGGAGTGCTAGGCACTTCATTAAAGCAACATCAATACCTGCTGATAGAAAACGAGGAGTGGGCCGCCTGCATCACTGTCTGCTCACAGACGCTGGAGTGAAATGACATAGGGCTGTCACATCCAATTTTGAATAAATGCTCGGCGTTTATTAAATGGAGTGTGTGTGGAAATTGATGGGAGCGATGCTGTCTGAGCCGAGCTCGTCTGCGAATCGTCTGCATGCATCAGCAATCGGTTTACCCACAAGCTGTTCACCTGAACATCAGCTGCCAAAATCTGCCGCGCTGCCGGATCAGCCAAGCAAATTTACACACTTTCTGAGCATTGTTTTATCTACACCAGTGGGTCTCAACTGGTGGGTTGGGACTCAAAAGGGGGCTGAAATGAATGCTTGGAGGAAAAAAAGTAGTAAAAATTCCATGATGTGCAGAAGCTCTGAGTCAGGGATCATCAACTGCATTTGTACTAGGGCCTCTAAAGGTGAGATTAGTCCCTGTCTCCTATACTCCTGCCAGCCATGTGGAGCAACGGAGACATCTTGATTACTTATTTCTAGGGCTGTCATGTTTTTCATCACTGATTTTGACTCAAAGACACTCACTCTCTGGTTAAATATTGGCGTATAGCGGCTTACAGGTGGATCTTTGTAAAACAGATTAAAGGTTAAACTGTGTTTGGTGGGTAATATTAATATTGGTAGGGGTTTAGAACAAAAAGATTTCCCTAAAATCACAACTAGTTTTTCCTCCTCACATTTTCTACATTTAAAAATACTCTGGGGGCTTGAAGGAAGCTGTGAGGGGCCTAATGTGGAACCCACCCGGTGATGATCACTACCCTACATCCACATACACTTTATCCGAGTAAATTTTGCTTCTTTCCAGGTATGGATATTGGTTAAAAATGTTGATTATCAGTTTTGCTCATCTTTCAAACTCTTTATTAATTCCCTTATCAGGTCCTGTGGATTTTTAGTTTGGGAAAAAATAGACCTACAAAGTTTATTTTTTTTCATCAACAACATGAAAACGCATGGCGCTCCTGATATTTAATTCTGTGCTGGGTAGATGAATGCTTCGGAAAGTTGCTGGTGTTTACATCATTGATTAAGTTGTGTGTACTTTGCATTCTAAGTGTATTCGATTGTATTTGTTGAAATGCAGAATATAACACATTTGCAGGGCAATAAGTGTATGAACCTTGCCACTTCTTTTCTTTGGTTATTGTTATAAGTTAAAAGAACTCCTGCTGGCAAATTTTACAGATGTACAGTGCTTAGTAAATTTTATTAGACCATCTGTCATAAAAACAAAGAAACATAAATACTTTAGTAATCTTTCAAAAAGCTGGTATGAACCTGGAAATGTTATTGTTATTGGGCATACATTTGGAACAGGAGTGGGGAATTTTCAAAATCAATTCACCTTTTTATACCCAAAGTTGGTCAAAAATTAATCAAGCCTAATATTCAACCTCCAAGACCATTTTTCTGTTCAGGAATGCGAGTAAATAACTATAATTTGACATGAAAACATTAAGATGTGCTTTACAGTTTTCTCTGTGTTTTTGTAAAACAGTAAATTTGAAATTCATAAGTAACAGTAATATTATGTTTTAGCACCAAAAAGTTCTGTTATGTTTTGTACCGGTGTATGAAACATAACAGAAACATAAAAAAAGGAATTTGGAAATTACCAGTGCTGTTAATAAAGGACAGCTGTGACACAAACCCAACATTGTGTGGTGGCCTAATTAATTTGTTCAGCACTTTATGTTCACATAAGTCTAAGTGGTTGAAATTTAACAGAATTTAAGTTTTAGTGTAGTTTCCCAGGTGGTGGTGATTCCTGAGCTACACCAGTAAAATGACATTTCCTTTGTTGAGCCTTCTCTTACACCATCTCAGATGTTAACATGGCCCTCAGTGAACCCTGTCGTCCCTGCAAAGTCAGACAGGTGACTTATCTGTCGATTCAGCAGGAGCGCTCATTCACTCATCGCATCACGCTGCTGTGAATTTATTCTCTTATCCAGTTAAAGGAGGACTAAATCCTGCTTCCATTGGACACGCTGCTCATTTAGCTGAGAGGCACAGAGGCTGCGGGGAGGTGGGGGTGTCTGTGGGATGGGGGTGCTGCTGATGGGAGTGCTGCTGTCGTCCTGAGCAGATGGACCTCTCTGTAGCGTAGTAAGCGCAGACTTCACGTGGTGGAGGAGTCTGCAGGATCTCACAGGACCGGGACTCAGCATCCAGGTGGCCGCGGCCCCTCCTGACCAGCTGGAGGAGCGATGGGACCATCTGACACTCGCAGGGAAATGATACACTTTTCTTTTGCTGCTTTGTTTTGTCCGGACACAAAAGCCCCCAGCCCCCCACCCCCCAAGCCAATCAAGGACTTTAGCTAATGAAGCTTGGAGGCAAATCCTTTTGATTACATATAAATACTCGAAGGTCATGTTAGCATCAGGAGATCAGCGCTCATTTGCAATCTTCAGGTTGGAAAGACATCGTCCAATAATCAATATTTCAGTGCTTTTGTGAAAACATATTTTAAAACAACATAACCTGCATTATTTTGATAGCACTGAAAACGTGGCTGAGCATTAATAAGTACATACTTTTCTTTTGTTGAACTGATGTGTTGGAGAGTGATTAAAAAGAGTTAGGCAATAAGGACCTAAAATTACATGTTAATATATATTTTTAAACCAAACAGTAAATGATGCATGGACTTAAGCTTGTAAAACGTTTTCACAGTCATCTGAGCACTCAAGGCACTTTTACACAGCAGGTCACATGTACACGTTTACACCCTTTCATAACACATTTACTTGTAAAGTGTCCAGCACTGTGGGTTAATCACTTTCATATACTTTTCACTACTGATGCAGCAGGCACATGACTGCAGGGGCTGGGGACCAAACCACCAACCTGCTTAGATAAAAGACAGATTTTGCCACTGGACTACAGATTACCCTTTACATACAATACATGTCATATTTCCCATAAAGAAATAAAAATATAGTTGTTTCAATACCTGAATAATAAACTGTGATATAATTCTACTAAAAATCTAATTTTATTGAAGCTTGTTTGACAGAGTGCTAATGGTTATCTGCGGTAAGTCTGAGGTTTGACACTAGCCTAAACCCTCTCTCCCTCCTCACTCTCTAACATCTTCTTCCAAGTTTATCAATTTTGTTATCCTGTAGAAGACAGAAATGGTCCTGGAACAACAGGAATAGTAGAATAAATTAAGATAAAATTAAATACTTTTCTTTTATTTGTACAAAATTGCAGATAAATTCTCTTTACTGCCTGAATTATACAAAAACATTCACACTGTCATTTCTAGTCGTAATATTTACGCCCCTATGATGTTTTGCCTCCACTGTGAATATCTCAGAGATTGAATGGAGGGCGAGTTGACTGCACATTTGCTTCGTATGCAGAGGTAGTATAAAGGTGTACTATTTTTGAGAGGGGAGCGTGCAGACTCAGCGGGGGATCGTAGCACTGTGTGTGTGTGCGTGCTTTTGTCTGTATGTAAAACAAGCACCATTTGCACTCTCAGAAATGTATCACACTGTGAATAGACAAAAGTATAACATCCTCACAGAACTAGTATGAATTTCTCAAGGTGTAATTTGGACGGAGCTTTGCTGCGTCACTTTTGAGTAAATGCACTGTGAAAAGGGCTGGAAACATGTCTGTATGTTGAAGTAGCCTAAGGTTTTTTTAAGTCTTTGATGTCATGTTTTAAAGATGATTAAAATCCTCATAATTTTAGTGAATGATTGCATCTGAAAGTCCAGATGCATAATAAATTTTAGTAATATGTTTAACTAAAAAAGATTAATTATTGTCTAAACTGTGCAAATACTTTGTCAACATTTGGAAAGTGTATGGACCACCAGGTTTACTAAATGCTGCCGGCATTAGTTTGTGGTTCAGAAAGTGTGGAAGACAAATGTCTGTGTTGACAAATTTTCAGCATGTTGCCAGTGTTTTCACCCTTGCGTAAAATCACACTGAAACAGACTTTGCACTACTGACGTTGTGTTATATTTCAATGTACCCATACTTAAGAACATTCCTGTCTCCTCTTTGCCATAATTATGTCCTTAACTCCTCGATTGTTAATGCTGATTGCATCTCGTGAGAGTGTGATTTCATCATTTTTAATTGTACTATGCAGAAGGAAGTGGAAAGCACTGGTAGAGGAATTGTTCTGCATGAAGGCAAATCATATAGATTCCTTGAATTAGTTGGAACCCGTTCTCAACCAAATATACTCTTAATTCCCATTTCTACTTCTCTGTGTTTCCATAATATCAACAGGTTGAATTAAAATAAAGTAAATTCCTCAGACAAACATTTCAAAAATAAAATCTTGTGCTCAATTAGCAGATTATTGTGATTGCTTCTTTTTGTAAACAGTCTTTATATTGAGAATTTGGACTGGACTCATTTATGTTTTAGATCAGTATTATTGTAATTAACAGAGATATTTCTCCTTTATATCATTCCTTTATATATCAGCATGTTGTAGGGCTGCTCGTTTGTGGCAAATTCATGATCTGGATTATTTTAATAGATATTGAGATCATGATTATAAAACATGGTTACTAATTAATTTTACTACATGTACCACTTTTGATCATATAGCTTTGATGCTGTAAACGCTATCATTTTTAACATTAAAAAACTAGCAATAAATGACAATAAAAATGAAAAAACAAACACTAAAAATAATGTTAGATGGAAAAAGACGAAAGAAGTGTAACAGGTCACATGGCACAGTAATCTTTGAATCTCGATTACTCAGTTTTCATAATTGTGAGAGACAGAAATTGAAATTGAGATTGAGAATAAGTCCAGAAGATTTTGCAAGAAAAACTCCACGTAACAGTCCAAACGTCACGGACTCGCGGCATCATTTTGTGTTATTGAGACAACATGCAGAATTTTTTAATGGTTCCTAACGATTAAAAACAAGAAAGTGCCCAGTACTGGTTGCTCGGGGATTACATTTTTGTTTCTGTGGTGTCACAGCAGGTGTTGATATATCAGGTTTTTGGTAGAAACACATCAACATTTAAAATTCTGTTGTCATGACAGCCATAAAGTGAACAGCTGATACGATATGATGCACTTTAATGTCCCTTTGGGGAAATTAGTCTTGTACTCCAGGAGCTGCACACATTCATTTTCCACCAAAGCAATAAATAAAGCAAACAACAACAACCCCAGCTACACTCAGCAGTCTTCATGTACATGCAGAAGATGATAAAATGCAGACATGATTCCTGGATGCACGCAGGGCAGCGCCACCAGAAACTGAAGACACAAAAATAATTCTCATGCGTTGTTTTGGGTGATTTAGAGTTCATTTAATTCTGCATCATCGACCAACTGCAGCTATTCCTGTGCAGCTTGCTCCACACTGTGATGTAGATTCAACAAATCCAAGTGAGAAAGTCCCATCTGTGCTTCTCCTCCACTGATCCTCCGCCCTGGAGGCTACATCGGGCTAATTGTGGCCCCATTTTCCCTTTTCCTTATCTTTTTGTTTTTACTCAACGTAGGGGTCAGGGAGGCTCCCAAGTGACCAGCGGAAGGAGCAACAGCCATCAGCCCCCACTGAGCATCAGTAATTAGACCCCCCTCCTCCTCCTCCTCAGGGCTGGGGATCCTCTCGCTCTCCTTCTGAAGGGCAAAGGTTCAGCGAGGAGGAGCAGCTGCTGATGGGAAAGCACTGTGCGGTTCCCATGGCTGACCAGCGTCCCTGCGTCCTGCGCTGAGGATGTGCAGCAGCATCTCTGATAGGGATGATGGGGCCTCGGATCAGACGCGTTATAGGATCGTTGTCTGTCTGCTTTCTGCTTATCTTCTCCTCCTCTCCTGCTTTTTGTTTGTTATCAGCGTTTCTCGAACCAGATGATTTATTATGCTGGCAGTGATTTATTACTGGGAGCATTTTGGTTTGTGTTAAGGGGCTGTCCAGTGAGATTTAAAAATGCACAACATAAGAGCCCTGGCCTGTTAAATATACAAACTTAGAAAGCCTTAAACGATGATTTAAAAAAGAAACATCCTAATGGTTTTTAAATCAGCTGCTTGTAAGGATTGCTTCTCTAAGCCAAACTATAAAACCACTCCATTAAAGGCATCCTTAATCTCAATCTGCTGAGTAATTTAAATAATATATACCTAAATGCAGCACATTTCTTTCTTTCTCAACAGGTTTACACTGGTCCCAGATGGCCTCATAAATTATTTTTGAGAATAGACTCAAAGAAAGGATTTTGGTATGTCTGCTAACCCGTCTTTTTCAGCCTTGCACAGAACAGGCTGTTTTTAGAGTCAGTCCTCCTGTTCTGTGTTTGTGTTGTGGATGTGGTTTAAGATTAACCAGCAGCGTAAGTAGAATAATCTAGATATGTATGTTTGCTCAAATCAGAGCATAGATGCTTTTTATATAAAGATTCTAAAGGCCCATTTTATGCAAAATACACTTCATCTTTTTTTAAAGAAAATAATGTGTACCCTTGGCCCGTCTTCTACCCAACACCCAAAACATGAGAAAAAAAACCCTCCATCCCTCTGTAGCTTGCTCCACCTTTCAGAAAATCTGGAAATTGGGCAGTGGTCACCAACTTTTTTTAACATAAGATGCTACTCCAGAAATCTAGATCTTCATCCCCAAATTCAAGAAACCAGGACTAATAGTTACTTTTTAATCATCATTATTTAAATATACCTACATCTAAGCCAGTAGATATGAATTTTAATCCACTGATGAGATAAAGGCAAGGACTTACGTCCAAACTAACTGGATTTTAATCACATTTGCATTTTATGATTGATGCAACCCAATACAGAACAAAGCTTATAACTCAAGGAGTTCAAAGTTGGAACAGTGTATGCATGAACTGTTATAACAACCTGATCAAATAAAAATGCCAGTGAGGTTTAAATGAGGTCATTTGGACCAAAATAACCTTGCAAAGCAGCTGGATTCACTTGTTAAATCTGCCAAGGAGGTTATTTTTGTGTTGGCTTTGTTAGTTTCCTTGGTTATTTGTTTGTGAGCAATAACTCAAAAAGTTCTCTATGGATTTTCATCACATTTTTAGGGAATGTTGGTCATAGCATAAGGAAGAAGTGTGATCTGTACCCTGACATGTTATTTAGGACTTTTTAACATTGCGTGATAGTGCAGTTTCCCACATTTTTGACAATAACTCATGGAACAATGTTGGAAATGCCTTAGCAGAGGTTTGTGCTTTCAGAGCACTTCTAGTTCCATATGTGTCATAGATAAGTGAATAAGGGAAACACTTCATCCAGTGTTTCAAATTAAAACCTAACACATCTGGTCATGAAGATCCACTAGAAATGTCCACAAGATCTGCCCGTAGATCAAGATCTACAGGTTAGTGACCCCTGCATTAGCATATAGGACACCTCCCTTAAATGGAAGACAGTCCCTTAACCAGGTGTTTGCTCAGCTCACAGCCTGCACTAGTGGGAGCCACAGTAAACATGAGAGCACAGTGCTGGAGAGCTGAAGCTATATCCACCTCTAAAGGGGAGTGTAATCAGATGTTCGTAGCTCATGTGAATTTATACTGAAACAGCATGTGCTGGGCGGGGTGAAACAGAAGGGTTTATATTCGTGACAAAATCCGGTATATGGGTAGATTGATAGGTAAGAAACTTCTGAAAATATTTTGGGGAATATGTAAGACGAGTGTAAACTTGCTAAAAAGCTTGTGACCCATAAGTCTCGTTGGTCTCTGAACAAGAATCACAGAGATGTTGGCAACATGGAAAAAAAGGGAAAGTGGTAGATGACGTGCACTAATGTCAGAACCGGGAAGTAAACCTCCAACCAGTGCAAAAATCTAAGTGAGAAAATCTTCATCTGTCAGAAATGGTAGCTACATCTGTTTGCTGAATTATACGATACCAAAAATTATACAATTGATGCAATAAGAATATGGTAAATGCAATTTGGAAATTAAAAAAGATCAGGACAATTACCTCAAAAAATACCCAAAATGCAGTAAATATGGTCACCAGGAACAGAATTTAACAGCTTAACCATTTACAACTTTTACTTTGAATGTGCCCCACCTGTGGACAATGTAAAAATCAGAGCATGCATTGCTTTTTGCTTTCTTTTTTTTTTTTTTTTTTTTGTTGATAATCAATCTGCTTCATTGTTTTAAATTCAAGCGTACCACTTATCAAGCATTTTTGAAGTGGAAAATGTAACGGTCAAAGAAAGCTCTCCAGGATGCTTTTCATCCCTCTGTTTGCGTCCATCTACATCTCATTGGCAGCAGTTTTGGACATTAAAGACCACTTTTAGAAATTTCAGATCGTTATGCCGATGATCTTTTTTACTTTCACAGGGCCTAGTTTCAGACTCTTTCATAACCAATTTAAAAACACCTCACAGGATATTTAAACTTTGTTTTCTTCACAGTTTAGGTTGTGTTATTACTTTATTCATTCCCTGTTTACCATATAGAAGCTATTTTTCTTGAGCAGGAGCTTGTTGCGTACCTCTGTATGCAGCTGTCTGAGTCATTACTGGCTGCCTGTTTTGTTCACTGCTGTAAAATGCATCAGTTACATGTTTTATAGGCTTTTCATTTTATACATGAATGCTCGAATATAAAGGAAAAGCCTCTGTATTATAGGACAAATTTTAATCTTTAGCTTTCATGCATGTGTATAATCTTATTTCATGTCTTTGTTATTTTCCTCATATAGATGATAGTAATGTTTTTCTTGGGGGAAGATGTGGAGTCACTGGTTGCCTGCAGTCACAGGTGGTAATGTAAAAAAAAAAAAAAGGTGTGCTTATGCCATCTAGTGGACAAACAGATCAATGCAAGAAAATACCGATTAGGAATGAAGGAAAGAGTTCAACTTTATATTTTTAATTTAAATAAAAGAAATAATTCTCATCATAGTGTGTTAAATGGCACAATAATTATTTAGTTAAGTGCAAACATGACTTTGAAGTCACAAAGATGAAAAAGAACAAAAACAAATGCAAAAACATCACTTAAGCAAAGACAGTGGCGTGTCTGTAGTCCAACAGGCAAATGTTGAAAAGTGGCACAATTTAGGAATATGCTTCTTTACTGACACTGAACGGAGGATTGAAACCTTTTTTACTTTACAGATAAAGGCAAGAATGTGTTTCCCTTTAGGTTACTAACCATAAGGACCAGCAGAAGAATGAAATGACTAACAGATGCTTGGTAGTATCACTTTGGTAAATACACAAGTTTTATCTGTTCATTTGTACAGAATAGAGGAAATGCCCTAATATTTCTCAAGTTACTTACGCAGTTTTCAAACATACTCTTTGTCAATTTCTAGAAAATTTCAGGCAGACTGCCCCTGAAATCTTGTGTCTTGTATCTCACAGCAGGTTTTCTCTTAAGATGATGACAGAGGTTTCATGAGGCAGGAAATAATACTAAAAGAATATTAGAGAAATACAAAAGGAAACTACCAAGTATGGTGCAGCTTTAAAGTCTTCATAAAGCACAGCTAATTTGCTGCTCAGCAAAGTCATGGTGCCAACTGAACTAGAACATGCTCAAACCATATAAAGCAGTTTTTATAAAGATTGTGATGGTGAAGTCACGTTGGGTCACTTTTGATTACAGACACCATTTAGAAAGTATCACCTTTAGCTTGTTAATTATGAATAATTCAGATAGAAGTTAATCATTTGGCTATTGCTATAAAATATTGGAGTAATTAAAAAAAGAGCACCACTTGGAAAACTGAATTTCATACAAAACAGAGAAACAGAGAAATATCCCTCAGCTTTCAGTCTTACCGTCCTCATGCAAAGCTAAAGCAGGGCACAGACTTCAAGATAAACGTCACAATTTTTGGCCCAGTTCCCTCTGTCTGAATGTGATCAGCTAAAGCCATATTATTTGGTGGTATTAACAATTACTTTTGCCAGATTCTTCTTTGGTGTGAGGTGTGTTAAAGCCTCTGGGAACATAACTTGAATTTTTCTGAATTTTAATGGAATATTGAAAAATTAAAAAAGAGAAAAATATCTCTAAGTATTGAAAATCATTTTCTAACAAAGCTTATTTTAGAGTTAAGACGATTTCTCAGGACTGTGTGGACATAGTTGCTATCGCTTTGATGGCAAGCAGCTGTGCCTGTGAGTGGGCTGGACTTGGTGTGTTGTATTTTTTATTGGACGATCATTTATTACATCATGATTGATTGTCTTAAGCTCACCCTCACATCCAGTTTCAGACCACTCTCAAATACTTCTGCTGATAGTTTAATAACCGTGCTAAGATCAGTCCTAAGATTTTTAGATAGCTGATACTATGTATATATGCATACAAAATCATAAATGTCTTAAGAAGAAAGTGGTTTTTTTATTTGTTTTCTCAGGTACTTTAAAAATGATTTTCTCCTCATGGATTGTCTCATAAGAAGATCAAGCCACCCAAATATGAAATCGTAAATATTTAACATCAATAATCATAAATACTAGGAAGTCTTGAAATCATAAATACTGATGTAAATGTTGATGTGTGGGGAGGGAGAACACAGAGGACAGTGGAGCATGTTCTTTATGAATGAAACAAGAGCTAATCAGGAGGATAAATAGCTAAAGCAGGAGGCACAACAGAAATAGTCACAATAACAACAACGATTGTAAACGGGAGGCATACAGTTTAAGTTTTTGTTGATTTGTGCCAAAAACAGAAGTGTTTATACTGCGTGTCCTGTAAAAAATTACTGAAATGACATGGAGAGAAGTTGGAACAAAATTGCTCCACTATGGATGTCCCAGGAAGCTAACAGTTAGCCACAGTCAGCTTCAATTCTTCTTGCTTGTTGTCCGCCATGTTTGTTTACACAACGGTCAGGTTTTAGTGTGAGAGACCACGAGACTACAGGAGCAGTGACTGTGGTTGATGGTGAATGGGTCTTTTCGTGTGCGGTGGTCTACTATATCCTCATGAGTGAGGTCTCTCAGTTTTACAATCCATCAACAGTGCCAGGCTGGAGCTAGAATAGTTGTCACCCGCCTCTCGCCCAGTACTCAAGCATGCTGGATGAGTATCTCTTAAATTCTTATCCATCTCCCAGCAAAACCTGTCAAATTCTTCATCAAGTGTCCCTCTAGATGAAACATCAGGGGCATTTGGTGTTGCATAAGTCTCCGGCCTTAAACAGATGGTAGATGTTTACCAGCGGAAACATGGTGACCGAGCCCACTAATGAGCCTATCTGTGACGCAGCTCCACACCACACCAGGGCGTTGTGGCTCCGGTCTCTGAGGATGACACCCACCATTACTTTGACATAAGTCAGAGTACCCGTGAAGAAGAGCCATGAGAGCACCTGCAGAGGGCAGAAATAACAAAGTCACAGTTAGGGATGGAAATTAAGAAGATTATGTTGAAGCCAATGCCATTATTGACCCTGCTTATCGATCAAACTCTGTATCAATCCCTCTTTGATTCTTGTTGATTTTCTGTTGAGAGAAAAAGTCCTCCCACATGGATGTTCAATATCAACAACATCCTAGATAAGTGTGTTTTCACCCTTTCATATCATCTCACACACATCAGCTTAAATTAAGCCTGATTTTAACCGCCACTTCTTTCTCCTGTATGCCACGATCACTTGTTTTAACTTTTAGTTTCAGCAGACTTCCTATGATGAGAGCCGGACATCCATGATTTAAAAGGAATTTAGAACAAAGCTAACCTCGCAGTGCAGATGGATCCGCCTGATTTAATGTCTGTAATCTGGCAAATCCATCTTGCCGAGCTCTAGATTACAACGACTCAGTGGCCCAAAGCAGATGGCACAGCCAGAGTTCTTTGGGGCACGAAGAGGTGGGAGATACAAGCACGACCACAGCAGGAAGCAACTGCTCATACAGAGATTAGCATTGATGCTACCAGTTTCCATAGCAGTAATTTCAGATCTGGACCACATTTATTTATTAAATGAAAAACAAACAACACTACAAGTTTGTCTGTAGTAAGGATATTTTCGCTCCAATTCCGGCATATTTTGGTGAGATTTTTATTTTACGAGGTGGAATTATCTGATGGGCCCATAATGAATGTGATTGATGAAACGGTCGTCCAGTCACCTGCCAGACATGCTTTTGAAAGTTTCTGCCCATACCCAAACACTTTCTATGGACTCTTTCTCAGATGGATTAGCAAAACATATTGAACTGTCCATCTGGTTTGTCAGGTTCGAACAAAGTGGAAGGAACTGAAAAAGGAATTATAAAGCATAATGACTACTGATATTCTTTCCTTTAGCTAGTTGTTATCGATTCTGGAACTGGGATTGGTTTCTGATTCCCATCCATAGTCACAGTTCATCTGAATAATAACCAAACATCACTTTTGTCTAATAAGAAACTAGAACTTCTGTCTGGAGGTTTTATGCCTCAACAAAGCACACAGTTTCAGAACAATGAGAGGATCCACAGTGGTGGACCATGAAGACGGGCAGGGGTGATTTATTTGTGGGAATGTGATTGGTAGAAATCTTATCTCTTTAATTGGCGAGGTGTAGGTGCATAAACTTATAATTACAAAGATGATAAGAATTATAGGAGTCATATTGATGCATAAAAAAAATGTCAATCAGAGGGGGATAAAGCAAACAGTAAAAGTGTGCTAGGTGATTTGCATTCTCGAGTTATTGTGTTCAAAGGGCATTTTGATGGACAAACAAACATGATACCTCCAGCCCACCTATCACAGAAGCAGAACCATTAAAGAGTCTGGATTTCATGCACTGTCATTCAGAAAATTATCACTTCCATATGCATAACATGTTATCTCATCATTAGTTATGAGAGTGGCTCAAGTTACTCAATCCTCAGATGTTTTGTAAAGGAGGGTTTGAACTTTGTCATGGACATTCCCCTGATAAAAAAAAGACCTAATACTATTTTCATCTTTCTAGCCCACACACCCACACAGCCTTCTCCACATCCTTTTTCATGGCTCTTATTTAATGTGTCATTGTTTACTTACGATGATCGTCTCTCCCCACACAGACCCGTGAAGCAGTGGACACGGACTCAGCGCTGCCATGGCCATGTTATAGCTGCCAAAGCCTGTCCCCAGCAACGTCAGCACTCCTAGAAAGATGAGTGACCTGGAAACAAAAGAGGTGTGTTACCTGCAGCTGTTACCTCATTATTACACCCCTCTAAGAGATAACCTCAACAGAAAAGTTATAGACTTTTACAATCTTGTAGAAACAAGGTGTCATAACCACTGATATGAAATTTATATGATTTCCTCTTTGTAATGATCTTCAGGAACATATCAACTTTCATGGTTTTATAAGCCAAAATGGTGAATAATTGGTGAAAGTAAAAAGCTTTGGTTTAGCTACTCTGGACAACATGGTGGTTTGACTAATTATTAGTCACCGCACTTCCCATGTATAAGTCCACATTTTAATCACTTCTTTGAGAATGTCCTCTAAATCAAATGACCTGATCAAGTTGGTCCTCATAGCTCAGACAATGATGTATGTGTTATTGTTTATTAAGAAAAAAATCAGAAATGCTGAATTTGGGTCCACCGCCATTTTTGTAGTCCTCATTAACAGTTTGTGTGCAACCGTCATTGCAGACACACAGAAATGCTTTAAATTCAAAGTGGGGTGAGAATAGATGCCTTTTATTTTGCTTAAGTAAACATTAAAATCTTGCATCCATGTGTTCATCTCCGTCCTCATTTTGGGTATTTTTTTTGAAAAACTATGTTAAAATCCCATCTTCTTTTAGCCTTGGGAAGGAAGAAGTGCTAAATGTGAAATCACTTCCTTGTTTTTTGGGCTCATTCCTGCAGGTTCGAGTCCAGCTACGGGTGTCACATAGGGATGTGTCCTTGGGCAAGACACTTAACCCAGTTGCTCCCACTGCTGTGTCAGTGGTGTGTAAATGGGTATGAAAGGGCGTGAATGTGGTAGCCGATACTGATGGATAACTAACAGAGGCCTAGACTGTCGACCCTTCACCCTGTGCCTTCACTGCCTCTCCATAACATAGAAACTCCAAACATCAGTGAGTGAATGTGAGATGAATTGGTGTGAATGGGTAGATGTGACCTGTGGTGTCAAGACTGCGATTACACCTGAAAGAAACTCAAATATAAAGAACATCTAACCTGTTTTGGAGGAACATTGCGATGGTGCAGGCCAGTGGGTTGGCGACTGAGGACAGAGCAGCAGAGAGGTGATAGGCCAGGTTTCCGTAGGGCATACAGGAGTACGTCTGCACAGAGGGCAGCAGGCCGTTTGTTGCTCCATTAACCCACACCACCAGGGAGTAGATGAAGGTCAGCTGGAACACAGTGAGTGTGTGTGCAGCCAGCAGAGGCGTAGACTGTGCCGACCCTTCACCCTGCCCCTTCACTGCCTCTCCATCCCTCTCTGCTCCAGGGTTATCCAGCCCGGAGCTGACTGATGGTGCAGCCTCTGGTACAAGGTTCTCTGTGGACAGCTCGTACGTTCGAGGAAGTCTGTTCAGTGCAATGAATGCAGCAAGGCTGATGCACATCATGGCTGCCAGGAAGAAGAAAAACACCTGGGGGGAGAAGTTAGGAGGAAGATACTCGGTGTGTATTGTCCACGTGGTGGTGTTTCCTGCAGTCTCAGAGGAGTTCACACACTTAGCTATGCCCACGCCTTGAGCAAGAGCGACTACACCTGGAATAAATCCACTTAACCCTTCCCCAATATAGTAAGTGGTGATGTATTTTGCTGGGAGCTGCATCATAAAAGGCAGAAAGCTAACAGAGGAGGTACAGTCCACCAGTGAGAGGAAGAAGGTGATGATGAAGAAAGCTGTGCTTCGAGGTGCCCCTGCTATTATCGTAGTCTTGTCCCAGAAGAAGGCAAGCAGAACGCAGGCGACGATGCCAATGAAGAGGATGGAGTAAATGACCACACGCTCTTTGCTGCGACTTGGACACAGTTTGTGCATGAGCGTGACCAGCAGAGGTCCAAGGTTAGCCAGCTGGATGATGACTGTCAGGTAAGACGGTAGGTCCCAGCCTTCAGGGAGTGTGTTGACAATAAGGGGCAGCTCCACCCACAGACCATTCACTGCCACCCAAGAGCCCAGGCCGAAGCAGCAGGCCAGTACGTGGATGAGCAGAGCCATACTGCAGCTGGGTCAGTCCGAAGAGAGATGAAGAAGAAGAAGAAGACGAAGAAGACGTCTGCCTGGATAGTTCCAACCTCCAATGTTGGTCATACCTAAAAAAAAAAAAAAAAAGAAAAGAAAAATCAGAGTCATCACACTGAGTAGTTCTTCTTGTTCTGAAATAAGATATTGCACTGATGTACAGTAAATGCCCATCCACAAGGATTTATTTACAAAAGATGTAAAAAATAATAATAATAATAATAATTAATGGAATTCACTTTTATAAGCTCAGATTTTGGATCAAAATAAAACTGTCATTGCCTGGTGAGGTATGTCTGTGCACCTATGTGACGTGCACATGAAAAACTCCTCACTGAAGCTTGAATTACTCAGACAATCTATTAGATGTGTGTGGAGCAGACTTCTTCTATTGATGACCAAGAAAAAAAATTAAGATATTTAAAAGAACAAAAATACATAATCTTGGTCTTTTGACTTATAATTCCTCTCTTGCTTAGATCACATGAATCAGATGCAGTCAGTTATTAAAACTTGTGCACAAAGATGGAGCTGGATTAAGAGCCTACATCCTTTTTCAAAGCTGCACCTCAACAAACTCAAAAACCTGAAACATTGTTTAAGTGTTTGCTCATTGTAGTGCAACTACACAAGGAGGAACTCCAGCAAATCAACATTTTAATAATTTAGTCATGCCATCCTCCCACAGAGCTCACAAGATAAAGAGTTTTATTGAGATATCTATTTTTAGTTTATGGACTGTTAATCTATCCCTCTGTTTCAATGACACTATGAGTGATCAATTTCAAAACACTGACAACACATGATATCAAGATTAAAGAGAGTGTTTATTGTCTTTTGCACATAAAGAAACATGTTTCCCTGCAAAATGAAATTTCTACTCTGCTATCCACAACAAATGCCAGGTAAGAGAAACAAAAATAATCACAAGATTTAAATAGCAGCAAGAAAAAATACTGTCTAAATATAAACAAGATAAAGATAGATTCCAGCTATATACATGTATAAAAATTGTGTGGAAAGCTTTAGGTCAGTTTCCTGTTTAAAACCATGACAGTCACTGATTTCTAATTAAAACACAGATTACAGAAGAAAACATTTTGAAGCGGTCATATTTTGCTTTAGATCAGGTTCATGTGCTCATTTTTGATGACTACTGGGGTGAATTCACACTCACTAATGTTTGAATAAACCTTATAGTTTACATATACAGAATACCCCTGATATTGCTGCATTTTCTCTCTGTCTGAGGCGTTCTGTTATAGCTCCTTTCCCATGTGGGCCCAGTCCTCTCTGTTTGGTTTGCAGGTCCACAGTAATTTAACTGTTCGGTGCTGCTCCATGCCATGTTGCCAACAACTCTGCATCCATTTGAACATCTAAGCTCTGCAATAGGCTTGCTACCATGAGCCAGAAGACACTAGTACAGGGGTAACCAACCTTTTTTAGCCTGGAAGCTACCGGAAATATGAGGAGTATTATTGAGAGCTGCTTTTTGGATTTGGAGTGTTTGAGTAATATCAGTTTTATCATTTATCTTAAAATGATTAGCATGCTTTTGATAGGCTACTGATGACATGTTTGTATGTATGTTTACTTTTTACATGCAATGATTCCTGACTATAATTATCATTTGTAATTATTATGAGAACAGTATTCTTAAATTTATCTTTGATAATTTAGGTATCATAAAATCTGATACATACAACATTCACACTTTTGTGATTTCTTTTTTCAGCAATTGACTCTATAGGGGCTCTGACTGGCAAGAGTGTTGATAGAGAATAGGCATCAGTGCAAACATAAACTTTGACCCCACGCAGGTCACGTTAAGAGAAAGCAGAAAATGTTAATATTTAATACACATGCTACGCTTCTTGTTTTTTGTTTTGATGGAAGCATGATTTATTTGCAAAACATAAAATTTTAAGTTAAAATGGTTATTTATCTCAAGCTCTATGGTAGTGATGGAGATGCTTCTTTTAGAATCTTTTAGTTCTAGTGAGCACCTCAAAAGCACCCCAAAAGCACCCTGCGGGCTACCCCTGCACTAGTAGGTCTATTCAGGTCTATTAAACATCACAATGTGTTTACTGTGAAGGGTTTTATTGTGAAAAACATCAACATTTTTATGACACCAATCAGGCATAACATTATGACCCCTGACCACAGTGAAGTGACCTACACTGATCATCTCTTCATCATGACACGTTAGTGGGCGGGATATATCAGGCAGCAAGTGAACATTTTGTCATCAAAATTGATGTTAGAAGCAGGAAAAATGGGCAAGTGGAAGGATTTGAGCGAGTTTGACATGGGCCAAATTTGGAGCACTCTGGTGGGATGCTCCCAGTCTGCAGTGGTCAGTATCTATACAGAGTGGTCCACGGAAGGAACAGCGATGGTGTCATGGGCTGCCAAGGCTCAGTGGGGGCAAAAGCTGGCCCGTACGATCCACAGATGAGCTACTGTTGCTCAAATCAGAATCAGAATCAGAATTGTATTTATTGCCAAGTACATTTGCACATACAAGGAATTTGACTTGGTAAATTGGTGCAAAAACAATCAACATATAGTTAGAATAAAAATAAGAATAAGGGTCAAGGGGAATAAAATAAAGTATGAAATTAGGTAGAAATAGTGCAAAATTGACTTGGGTATATATCAAAAATATACAAAACATACAATAGGCACAAAAAAGAACTAAAACACAATCAAACAATATATACAAAAGGTGCGTTGAAGGAGCTGTACATATGAGCACTGAACTTTTTTACAGTATAAATATGATATAAATATAGATACACTGTGCATGTGTATAAAATAAATTTTTGGCTGGGTTACCTGAACAGTAGTTCATGATGCTGACAGCAGAGGGGAAGAAACTATTCAGGTGGCATGAGGTCTTGATGGACCGCAGCCTCTTGCAAGAGGGGAGGGTCACAAAGAAACTATCAAAAAGAAGTTGATACTGGTTCTGATAGAAAGGCGTCAGAATGTGCAGTGCATCGTAGTTTGTTGTAACAAACACAATATTAGACAGGTGGTCATAATGTTACGGCTTATTGGTGGAATTGCGTGGCTCTATTGACGACTGGATTTTGTGGTCATTTGAGTAGTTGATCATTGTAACATTTCCTAACACACACAAGATCATAAAGTCATGAGCCTTCTTTATGTGGAAGCGCATGTGTAAAATCATTTTAAGGCCACCATAATACAGTGAAACAGAATGGTTTAAGTTCTATAACAGCCAGATTCAATTAAGTACACCCCGTGTAACTATGATGGCTTCCACCATGGACTTAATGAATGGGACATGATGACATGCTTTATAGTAAACAAAGCAATGATTTATTTCTGTAAACATCTGACTCAGCAACACACCTAATAATCTTTGTCCAACAAGAAAATATATGGACGACAAAGTCGCTCTCAGAAATGAACTGAAATAAACTTGAAAGTACTAAAACATGGTCGAGAGAAGAAGCTGACCTTGCAGTAAAAACAGGCTGATATTTGATAAATCATGTTTCCTGTTTCTAAAGTGCTACTTTCTGTGGAGCAAATGTCAGCTGAGGCCAGTCGAGCTACTTAGTCTTTATCAGCAGCCATTTACAACTTCATGTGCTTAAATGTGACGAAGCATGTCACAAACTGTGTCTTCATGGAGAAACCCTGCGAAAAGATCAGTATTATCTCTACCTCCACAGCTTGTCTGCTTGTTTCAGACATCTGTCACTATTTTAACAACCCTCTAACATGGTAGATAAACCCCCAAAGCACATGGAAGCACACGCTCTGTCTGAGTAAACTGTGGTCAGTCTTACCTGTAATGTCAAAACAGGTCTGTAAATAAACTCTAAGTATGTTCACACAATGACAGTGTAAGACAGACTTTTGCTATGCCTTAAAAAGGTGAGGTAACAGTGGAGATATGCTGTGTGGTTTTAAAGAAGAAAACACATCATGTTTATAATTTAAAAACAGCCTGTTATGAACAAACATGTACTCACAAGTTTCTGTCCTCCCTGCAGGCGCTGAATACCACTTTGTGTCATCTTAACACTGAGGCTTATGACAGACTCCTCTGGCTGTTCCTCCACAGAAGCTCTGATGGGAATCACATGGCTCCTGGGGAGGTCAGAGTCCACTCCAGCTGTGATATAAAGCCTGCTGTGGATAACAGAGGGCAGTGAGTAAATCCACGGAGCTGTCTGCACTGCACTCACCTCTAAATTAGGTCAAGTCACTGCTGAACCACCTCGAGGTGCCAATGACATTACTGCTCACCTACATTCGCCTGCTCCAGCAGGACAGAAATATCTGTGCTGCAGTTGTTGTTTATGTATGTCCGGGACTGCACCGCCCCCTGCTGGCTGCAGGAGGAAGATACATTTATACAGGAAATATGCGTGTACACACTCCAGGGCAGGGGTCAACAACTTTAGAGCGCGGAGCAGGTTTTTGCCTAGACATACACTTAAAAATCAAAACAGATTATATGCATTTATTTGTTTTTTTGTTTTTTTAACTTTCATTTCTTTATATTCCATTTACAAAATCCAATTCTTTATATACAATCAATACAACTTACATTTACCAACAACCCCACCCACCCACCCACCACAACCATGGAGACCATGAACTCAGTCCACATGGCTTTGCTACATCAACAGGGTTCCCACACATCCTGGAAAACCTGGAAAATGCTTGCCCAATTTTACAGTCATGAAGAACATGTGGAAAATGATGAAAAAAAGTAAATGTCCTGGAAAAGCTTGATTTGTCCTGGAAAATTATTTATCTTCCTTCTACCTTGTTAGTGATCAAAAATCAACCATAGGAAATGAAGTAAAAATGTACTTGGTAACTAATGCACACTTAGCCATAAAATATGAGTAGATAAAATAATACAAGTTAAGGAATAAAAAATAAAAACTCAAAACAATGGTGACAAGAAGAAAGAATACAAAATGGCCAAATAAAATTTTGGCTACTTAAACAGTAAATCAACAAAATATATTTATTAAAAAAGCAGAGTAAATAAAGATAAAAATAAGTACTAACCATACATTTATAATTGTAAAACACTACAAAAAAGCCAGACTAAAAAGATAGCTAGCAGACAATGTTCATGCCCGAGAGTTAGAAATAAATACATTTTAAGTTCAATATGATACGGTGGAGCTAGCTGGAGATATTGGTCATCAGCCTTTAATATTGTTTTTTAGAAGGCTATTAACCTGAGAATCACCCACACCAATATTGTTACTTTAGTTGGTTATGTGACACTGGAATCTGTGGGTGTCATTGTGCTATTCTGTGATAAATTTGTCATAACTTCTAAGAATGTCAGAGAATGTCTGATCTTTCATAGATTAGATACAACAGTAGACTGCACATCGTGTGTGTGGGGTGAAAAAGTCCTGGAAAAAGATTTCTAGAAAAGAGTGGGAACCCTGATCAATAACAATAAGTAAATAAAAATAAAGTATTTACACCTCCCAACTTCCTCATGTACTCATAGTTGAGATGTATCTGCCCCACTTCTGCGTGTATTTTTGTGCCTTGTTAGTCATCCTGTGAGACATTTTTGATGTGCATTTCTTATACTTTAAAACAAGATCAGTCCCTGCTACCCATGCAGTTGCACTATCTTTCCAACTTCTTTCTGGGACTGCCATGTTTTCCATCACTTGCTAATAAGGATTGACTTTGATTTTTTGTTCAATGGATCAAACATGAGGTGTACAGCTTTTTAAACTAAAGATGCCCTTAAAACCACAACAATTTAATTCCCCTTTGCATGACTTTGATAATATTCTGAGGGCAGGATAGGAACTTGTGGAGGGTCTGATGGGGCCCCAGAGCTGCCAGGCAATGGTCACTGCTGTATGGAGTCCTCAGCAAAAGCTTGAAACAGATGATGTAGGAACTTGTAAACTTACAGTATTTCTCAGCTTATCTCAGCACTGGCCTACTGAGTTATTAGGCAAGAATAGGTGCAGTAGGTAGTGTGTGTGCCTTATAGCAAAAAGGTTGCTGGTTCAAACCCATGCCAGTTAGGGCCTTTCTCTGTGGCATGTACTCCCTGTGCATGTGTGGGTTCTCCCCATGGACTACAGGTTTTTTAGGTTAAGTAGTGACTCTCAATTGCGCTTAGGTGTCTGTGAATAAGTGAATAGTTGTCCATCTCACTATGTGGCCCTGTGATTGGCTGGTGGCTCTGCCTCTTGCCCAGTGTCAGCTGGCATAGGCTCCTGGCCCACACAACCCAAAAGGATATAAATAACGGATGGATGGAAGGTGCAGGATTTATAAAAAACAGACTCACAAATATTTTGAGATTAAAATAAACACTTAACACCCTCCAACTGATTAAATGGACTTAGACCTGAAAAACACTCTGCATGGACTAACTGAAGCTTTTCTAAAACAGTGAAATGAAAACAGTGTTATACAAAGTTATAACAATGTGCTTTATTGTTTTATGCATATCTGAACCCTTGGTCATGTTTGTTGTCCTGGAGAATCCCGTCATAACCTCTTCCTTTAAAACATACATCCATTCTTTTGACTTGTCAATCATTACCACAATGATTTTTTAAAGACATGTAAAGTTTCACTGCAGTTAACCTATATACTCTGAGCTGTCTCTGCACCATTATGGCAAAAGTGTGTCAAGTCTTAAAAGCAAGCATACACTAAGTGGCTGTGAAGTCTTTACAGTGAAGTGTGATATTTTTGTAAGTTAGTTTCCTCTCTGACAGGAAGTGACCTTTCTCTATTCAGTTTCTCGGCCGAACCAGTCATTGCATGTTTTTTTTTTAATAATTATTTTTAGCTTTTGATAAGTCAGGGTGACTGTTCCCCTTTTCATTTCTGTCTCTGTGCAGGGCTTTTCCTTATTTTTGCGAAAGCTGTCAGTCTTATTCAATCCAATTCACTACATAAAGATCAGAGGTGGGTAACTAGACTCGAGATCAGAGTCGACCCCCTCCTCACATCATGCTGCCTTCAAATTAATTCGAGCTGTGAGAAAAGAAGCAAACATGATAAAGAATGAAAAATTGAAAAGATAAGCATTATCTGTACACTAATTATTTACTTGGATATGTTCATTTACAGCAATAAAAACATGATAGCTGTAACTCTTTCTTTTTGATGGAGCATTACTCAATGCTTAAAAAAAATCCTACCTAAATACAATAATAACGCTTAGGTAAAAGATCCACTAATTTTCTTAAATTAATACATGAATACACCATGAATTCAGGCATGTATTTATGATGAAAAGTCAGTAATGACAGCATCCTTTGCCTGACTTTTTATATCAGTTGATTAATTCCTTGAGGTGTTTTAGTCATGATAACACGACATATGAATAACGCTCATGTTCTTGTTTTCTTGATAAGTCTGCAGTTAAAGGGAAAAGAGGAAACACTGACATATCAGGTAGATTCTCAGTGTTGTAATCATGATTACCTAATCATTACTTTATCAAGTTTGAAGACCCTTAAATAAGTGGAAAAACAACCTGTTGTTTACACTGTTAAACATTTGAACATGTATAATGGTACATGGACTTGAGCTTGTGTCGCACTTATCTAGTCGCTCTGATGCCTCATATTTTTACACTGCGGGTCACATCCACCCATTCACACCCTTTCACTCCCACATTCACTCACTGATGGTTCTGAATTTCTGTGTAGGTTGCCAGTAAGTATTATCAACACATTCACGCCCTTTAATACCCATTTAAACGCCACTAGCACAGCAGTGGGAGCAACTTGGGGTTAAGTGTCTTGCCCATGGACACATCAACTTTTGAGCTGGCCTCAAACCCTTGACCTTCCAACCGATGGCCTTTATGGCCATACTACCACCCACACCCGACAAACGTGGATGCCCCACATCGTAGGTAACTTGAAAATCCAGAAGACTGAAACAACACTTTTATGCCTTAATAAATATGTTAAATGAGGATAAATTGATGTTTTACTGATATCCAGTCATGAATGCATGCATGAATTCATGCTGTACTGTGAATTACATTCATTCATGATTTAAATTGGCTGACATTACATGTATATGTTCATTCAGCAGAATAAACACTAAGTACTTTTTGAAGTTAGTTTCATTACTAAGTAGGGATGTCGTGATCTGCTTTTACTTGCCCCTGATCCAGACAAGATTTTAAATAATGGGTATCTAGTAATTCAGAGTCCCAGTCCTATTTACATTTCCCTGACAATACAGCTACACGCTGTTTTTTCTTTTTTTTGTTTAACCAAATTAAGTAAACAAAGTAACAAGATGCCCTTACATGATGCATTTTAACTATTTCCAACTAGCTTTAATGTAAAACTGAAGAAAAAAATCCAATGGTATATGTATATATTTATATACTTATAGTGGCTGTTTAGCAGTGTTAATTTTGTTGACTAATTATTTTTGTCATAGTTTTCATCAACAACCTTTTTCCCCTGGATGAAAACTAGACAGTAACTAATAAAACCAAGTGCACATGGACAAAAACTAAAACTAAATTAACTGACATTTTCATCAGTAAATAAGAACTAGATGAAAATGTCTGGCAGAGACTAAATCCAATCAGACCTAATTCTGTCATGTAGAAAGTAGAGACGAGTTAGCAATATATCCAATCACAGCTACTTTGGTTGGGTGGAAAGGTTGGATGAGTTAAGAGGAACATCCAATCACAGCCGCTTTAGCTTGGTGGTGGTGGGATAAGTTGGGGAGCGATCCAATCAGAGCTCCTCTCTTTATGAATTGATATATTCATGTAGAGCAGGTTCACTGTTTGTTGTCAGTTCTGGTATTGTAACTGAGATGCTCTGCCAGGGAGCCTTAATAAAGGTGACTGCATTTCACACTAAAATTAAATTTGTTTCTGTTGATTTATACATTCAATAGCATTCAATAAAGGGTTATTAGATGTTTCATTTTATCCAAGTGACTTCAGAAATTCAAGGAAACATAAAAAATGCCTTACACTTTATATTTTAGTTGACTAAATTTACAGTAGATTTTGTTGACTAAAATGTTGTGAAATTTCATCAACTAAAACTAGACTAAAATTAAAACATTTTGGATGACTAAATTGTGACTAAAAATAAAAGATATTTTAGGCAAAAGACTGTTACTAAAACTAACTTAAAAAGTGCTGCCAAAATTAACACTGCTGTTTAGTATTGCAACACAGAAAACATTTAAGCCACAGGGCTGCTACATCACTCGCACTTTTATTTCACCTTTGGATTCATCTGCAGACCTACTGCAGGTTTGCAAATGTTTATATTCAGATTAGATAGAACATGAATGATGTAGACAATGTTCACTTCATGAGTAACTTTATGGGTATATACTAAACACTTTATTAAAAAAAGATTCTGCATGAGCCCCTTTCAACAAACGTTTTCATAATAGATATCTGCTCATGTATTTGAAATACTGTCTGTTCTTTAAATGTAGTTTCTTAATTGCACCTTAAAATACAAGAAATGTCCCTTTAACAGCCACAATCAGCTATGTGCTATTTTTTTAAAGATGCTGTTTTTAAGTGTTAAAAAATGAAAAACACACACAGATACACTCAATAAGATTATTTATGTTATTGTACAATCTGCATTTTAACAAATAATAATAAAAAAAGATTAGTAACATGTACAGTATTCGAATGATCAGATCTGGAGTGGACCGAGGACGCCACCTTAATCCACCCAGAGCTCCAGTGATGGGAGGAGGGGGGAGGAAGAGGGGGCCAGTGCCTGGAATGATATTCATGAATGCAGAATAGGTTTGTTTACAGATACATACAGTATATGTGTGTGTCGCTGCAAGTGTGTGCACATGTGTGTGTTTTTGTGTACTAAGTTGTCTTGCAGTGTTTGTGTGTATGTTTGAGTATGCTCAGCTGATGTGTCTGCAGGAGGTGGAATGTCTCATGGAGCAGGAGAGGGACAGAGGGGATGAAAGCAAAACAGTTTGAGGGGGAGGAGAAGATGGAGGCAAAAGTAGCAGGGGCTCAGTTGGAGTAGATCTGGCCCTCCGGTGGCTGAGGAAGCTTCATGTTTTCCTTGCAGGTCATGAGCCGTCGCAGCTCCAGCAGCACCATCTGGATACTGTAGGAGTTCTGCCACTTGGCCAGCGCAGTCACCGCATGCATGTCAACCTGCAGAGAAAAAACAAGAAAGGAAGTAAGGGAACAGAGAAGCCCTTTGAAAGTGTGCTCCTGCAACAGCCCTGCAAAAGAACTCTGTCAGCTTTCATTTTGCTTTAGCGATGGTTTGTTTCTGGTTCAGCCTCATTCACACTGCCATTTCAAGCTGTTTTATTTACATCACAGAGAGGGATTAGGAGGTTCTGTCAGAAGTAACAGTTGACCTCCATTTGCTTCATCTATGGAGGTAGTACCACAGATGTAATACTGGTGAGAGGGGAGAATGCAGACCAAGCTGGGGGAGAGTAGGACTGTGTTTGTGTGAAACAGCCTTTGTGTGTTTGTGAAACACATGCCGTGTCATGCTCCCTTGTGCACCCTAAAACTGTATCAAACTGTGAATTGACATAAAAAGCAAGTCCTTTTGGAATTACTGTGAATGTTTCTAGGAGTTTTGATGGCAGAGCTTCATCAAAGCACATTGTAAATGCACTGTGAAAAGGGCAACTGAGTAATTTCTTCCTACAAGGTGGTTATATTTTGTTAGTTTGTTTTTTAAAAGGATAACTCTTAAGATAACTCTCAAGTTATGAACCGCTTTTGATGAAATTTTCAGGATAGGTCAGAAATGGGCCAAGGACCAATCAGTTAAATTTTGGGGATGAACAGAATGCCGATGTGGATCCAGGATTTCTTTTTATAGATTTGTTTACATTGTGAGTGCAGTTTTCCACAATATTGTTAGTAACTCCATTCTCAACAGATTTTCATCACATTTTCTGGGTATGTTGGTCATTTGTATTTATTATGACGTGTTCTGCTGACCTCTTGGCTGGGTCATCCTTGTAAAAGAGATCATGATCTCAATGGAATTTACCTGGTTAAATTTTAAAAAAATGACACAAGGAAGAAGTGATGCAATTTCGGTGGTGATCTAAACCCGGATGTGGATTCAGAATTTTTTTTCTAGGATTTGTTTACAGAGCGAGGTAGGGTGGTTTCCACTTTTCTGACAATAACTTGCCCAACAAGTTGGAAATGCCTTGGTGGAGGTTTGAGCTCTTGGAGCACTTCTAATTATACTTTGCATCACGGTGTTGTGGAAATTCAAGAAAAAAGGGAATGTTAAACAAAGAGTGTAGGAAATACTGGACAAATTCTTAGAGATGTAGGACATTTGCTTGCTAAAACCAATCTGCACGGATCACTATTTAAAAGACTTTGTCGCAGTCTGTTTTAACCAAAAAATAGTTGAAGAAGTGGACCTTAAGCCTCCTGACATGAAGCTATGTAACTTGCATTCCTATTAAAAAAACAGATGCTATAAAACATTTAAAAAATCACTCCCATACAGTTTGTGTGTGTATGCCCATAACACCAAAGCTGTTTTTTAACCAGGCCGTAAACATTTTTACTTTTGCTGCAAAAATATTGGGATTTGCATGTTCCTTATAAATATGACACCATTTCAAAGGGAGACAAACAGGCTTTCAAATGGTTAAGATTTGTTGCAAAGGAGCATTGTTACAACAACGAAATAATCTACCAAACGCAGCTTTCGTTAATTTTTTGCGCAACTTTTACAGACACCCTAAAATGAACACTGGGGGAACTGCAGTTCTTTGCATTCCCTCATTGGCTACCAACATTGACATATATAGTACCCTGTAAAACGAAGGTTTAAGCGTGTGTGTTTGACATCAGAGGCCTTTTTGTTGAAGGATTCCAGTCTGCATTTGAAAGAACATGTTAGTCAGCTATATTTTCATGATTTTAGAAAGTGGAGCATTAAAATCTACACATTGTGACATTTGAGGCCTAAACATTGGTTAACAAGCTGTGACAATAACACACTTTTGAAAAGTATACATACCACACCATTGGAGGTGTGCACGCCATTCAAGTTTATCTTTGTCACAAATTTGACAAACGGAGGAGAGTCGGGGTATTCTGGACCACATTCAACCTTCAGATTGTACATCCTGTTTTCATAGCTTGTCTGTGGACAGAGACAGAGAAGAAGAGGTCAGAGGACAGTGCATGAAGACATCAACATACAGCAGATTATGGTCGTAGTTTATTAGTTTAGTTTGTAGTAGTTAAAGAGAATATATCTTATCTACATCATGATGGTTACAATACGATACTGTTCTGTATTAAATCCTTATTCCAATCCAGTTTATACTAATTTTTAAGTTATCTCCACATATAATTAAAATACTTAATCTTGATTTTCTCTCACTGACGACTGTGGATCATAATCTGCAACCTGTTGCTTCCTGGATTTTTGTATTATTGCTACGATGTTGCTCAAACAACAAATACAGTCGACAGTACACTCTAACATCTGCTCTACTTAGTTGGTGAGTTACTTCCTGGAAAATCTGTGGTTCTCACATGTGAGAATCATTCAACCTCTTGACCACAAAATACCTTTGCACCCTTCTCCTTTTAGGGTTAAAATGTAAACTCACCCTTGGAGGGCCAAGGATCACCCCTCTCCATCGTGTTAAGGTCATGTCCTCATCATCCTCCAGACCCCAGCTCACTGTTCCATCTCCAACACCTTTCTGGCCCTCCTCCAGCTCTTCCAGGAGCCGGAAATTGCGAGGAACTTTAACGCCTGCCAAATCAAAAGTCAGGCTGTGAGGCTCATACATGCACTCTGGCAACCAAATGCTTTTAAATGCAGCAGCTGTCCATAGACCTCTGGCAGAGCATGACATGTCAGGTCTTGGCATGACTTGCCCAGAGACGCACTCTATGATGAGAAAATAAGGAATGCTAGTATTGAGCAGCCCTGACAGGATAGTTGAGAGCTTTTGAAATGAGACTGTATAAGTTTCATTTCAATAGCAAATTCATCAGCCATGGCAATTTTGGTGAGCTTTGCTCCTGTACACAGGGAACCAGCACGGAAGATAAGCTTTATAATGTTGCAGATGGGGCCAGTAGCTCTGAATTATTTATTAAGTATTAGGTGAGAGGAAACTAAAGAAAACAGTCTTGAGGTGATTATAAATTGACTAAAAAACACTGCCTGTGCTATACTTGCCCTCTAGCTACCCTTTGTTTTGGTATTACTTTACAAGCAGGATGACTCTACTACTTTTCCACCGAGTGGTCTGGGTTGGTTCGGTACAGTTTGGAGCAGTAAACCCTGACCTTGTTTGTGTTTCCGCTGCCAGCTGTACCTTCGCTTGAGGGTGGGATCTGAGCCAGAAGGAGAGGGTTGCACCAGCTACATAACTGTGTGACATCACAGCAGCGCAACCCAGTGCAGCATTCTGAAGTAGTGCTCAACACTGTAAACAAAGAGCAACAATGGAAGACCTCCAGCACTCCATGGACAATTGTTCCATGTGAACATCAAAAGCACTGCTTAAGACATTCACTCTAAACCCACAGTTAATTTAAACATGGGGCAGTCTGTGTTTTTAGTTTTAGTTGCTGTTGCGTGGGAAGTGATGATTCTTGCAGCCAATCAACAGCATCTTTAGCTGCACCCTTTAGGGTGAACAGCAGGATGGCACAGATCAGTAATTTTGGTACCTTTTCTCCTTATTTGACTGCTGAAACTTCTGCAATTGCGTGCTGAGCAGAACTGAACCAGGCTGCTTGGTGAAAATGCACCATAAAACTACAGATAGTGCAGAAGTACCAAAACATGGTGGCTAGCAAGTAATAAGTAAAACATTGCAAATGTGCTCAGCACAATTTACAATCACCCACAGCTGTATTTTTTCTTAAAAGTCAGTAAATCAAGCAGGGCTCTCAGCCCCACCTGCAGAAATACATAGTGAAACTTCCATGCCATGTTCATGCCATGATCTCTCCTTACAGAGGCAGAGCTGATTAAAATCACTGTAGCGAATGTGTTTACTCCAGAAATGGCTTTCATACAACCCTGCTTCAAAAACACCGAGCAATACTTCACACATGAGAGATGTAATCCCATCCTCTTGTTTAGCATCTGGCCTGGGCTGTGCTGCATCACTTGGCCTCTGCAGTGAGATATAGTTGTGCAGTAATGATAACTGATCCATGCAAATTGAAGCAGACACGGTGCAGACTGCAGCAGCAGATACACTCGTTTCACCTGCAGCTCTGGATCCGTTCTCTGACATGAATCATGTTTACATGTCTGACAAGAAGTTCGACTCTAAAACGTTACTTATTTTAATGATAGACATGCTAAAAAATAAATATAACGGGGATTGATTTTAATTACATCTGTTGCAAGAGACCAGTAATCTACATCTGTTTTTATTGTGTGAATGTTGTTAGGGTGATGCTGTACATTAACGATGGTTGGGAGGCGTTGCTATAAGAACTCAGCCAAAAACCTGTTAAACAACGGTAATAAAATAGACCGACATAATAGCATAGTTAAACATAACCATATGGTAGATGCGTAACAACTCAGTCGATATAACGAAACCTGAAAGCGGTTATCTTCGGTCATCCTGCACGTCGTTGATTTAACTTAACTTAGGTTAGCTAAGCTAACGGTACCGCTCCTTATTCATTCTCTTTTAATATTAACGCCTAACGTTACCTTAAATCTTTTTACAGAGCGGGTACAATAGAAGACCAACGACTAATAACTGGACTCGACAACTGCATGGTTTAAATTAATTATGCTGATTGTTCAACAGCAGCTTATTATGGTGATTTATTTCTCTTACATTTACCTGATCCGGCGGCGACCGCCATCTTGTCGCTACACAGCGGGAACGCGCACGTTAGTTTCCTATTGCGGTCTACGGTGCGTGCGCGACACCGAGACGCACAGCTTCGTTTCCTTTGTTTTTGTTCCTGCTGCTGACTGTCTCAGCAACAGAAACGGAGTGGGGCTTTAAAAAACTGAAGTGAAAGAAACTGAACCCTGAACAAAAGTCTGACATACAATATTGGGCTTGATTAAAAAAACAACAACGTTATTTAACACGAAAAAAGGGTGTGCACAGATGGAAATGTCTAACTGAAGCTGCACAGTGAAAAAATCATTTTACACTTTAGTGGAATTAAAAATTAAATGTTAGAGCTTTTCAAACATTGAAGTGGTAAAACTATCATATATGTCAAAAATATCTCTAAGAGCTTGCGCCATATAACCCCTTTTAGAATGTGACACTCTAAAAATGCCTGTCTGGTACCATCAGTCTCTAAAATTAGTATGGGAGGTAGAGCTCTCAGTCATCAGGTTCCTCTTCTTTAGAATCATTCACCAATCACTGTTCGGGGGGCAGAAACCCTCACTGCCTTTAATGGTAGGGTAAACCTTTCCTTTGTGCTGAAGCTTTTAATTAGGGCTGGCTCATGCTTGGACCAAAACATGGTTAACCTGCAGTAGGCTTAGACTGTCAGGTGATTTGGCACACTAAGCTCCTCCCACTCCTATCTCTTTGTTCCTCTTTTTTTCATTACCCCCACCAAGGAGGTTATGTTTTTGCTGGCGTATGTTTTTCTGTTTGCTGAAATTTTCTGGAGATATTGGTAATGACCCAACCTGATATTGATGAGATTTTGGTGGTGATCCAGATAACCACCACCAGGGAATGATCAATTTGCTCAATAACTGTCTAATAATGATATCAACTTGATTCTGAGTGCTAGGTGGGGGTTTTCAGGGTCAAGGAATCTTATTATGATTGTAAGTTTATCGTGTAACTGTTGCTTATAGATGTAATAGCAATATGTGAGCTATCTTGGCAGAGGTTTGCACTCTCCGGGTGCTTTCTCGTTGCTCTTGTTCTCATCTCTGGTTGTGGTCTTGTAGGCTGCTTGGGATCATTGGTGTGGACAGCCTGCATAGCTTCAAATATAACAATTGAAAATGTTGAGCCTCTCCTTTAGCCCTGTCTCCATTATCATTTAAGTTCTTATATTATCTCCAGAATGACGAGACAATTAAAATACACAGTAGTTCCTGCAAATATCACAAATTTCTTGCTGAAGCCATGACTAGCAACATCTGTCTTCTTTACATCATAATCATTGTACCTGTTAGTGTTAATATTTGAATGCTCTCTACCCATGATTGTTATTGATTATAAAACCATAATAACTACCTTTAAAACCATTAGGCCACTCTGGAAAACGAGATGCTGAATTTCAAGGGGCTAACCTCTGATAAATTATTTTCAACAGAGAAATATGATAAAGACAAATTTATGGTCTGGGCATCTATGAGTGTCTCACTACCATGAATTGTCATTTTAGTCTTTGTCTCTGCCCGCCTCTGTATTTTTCTAAATCACTCTTAAAATTGTAAGAAAAATAAAATAAAATATAAAGGAAGAGTATGGCATCGACCTAGCTTTTTGTATTCATACAAATGAATATTGATTGATTGAAAACCTTTGAAACATGGTGCTATTTATCATTTTTTTGCATTTGTATTTTCCATTCAGAAACATGTCAAAATGTCCTCTGACTGGACTGTGATGAATAAATAGGATTTGACAGGCAGAACAAGGGTAAAGCAACAACAGGAAGTATAAAAAATCTAATCAAATAAAGTAAAAATAAACATTTCTAAATCAATAAATTGATGAGAAACACAGAAGAGTAATTATCAACAGTTTATTTAGTTTATTTATAAATACAGTTTGTTATATACATTGTACGTCTCCCAAATTGGAGACAACAAAAAGGCATCAAGGCATTATTCTGATATCGAAAACTCCGTCACCACCAGCTTACTTGACCAACTACAACATCCACATGGGTCTTGCCTCTTAAGAAAGTTAGAGGCAAGTAAAGGTCAATTTAAAGCCAGCCAGTTACTTGTTTTTTTTCTCCATATTGGCTGTCAAGATTTACAGAAAATCAATCAAGGGACAGGATAAGGCAATTTAATTCATAAATCCAAGGACAAGTACAAAACTGTTTTTCCACACAGCATGTCTAACAAACCGACAACGACTTCTCACGCCACTTACCAACAAGTTCACTTGCTTTGACAAACACACTGTCACAAAATACCCTTCAAATCCACTGATGAAAGCCCATTGTCGCAAAGCAGAAAAACCGAACACACAGCTTAATCACAAATTCTGCCTCAATAAGAAGAGGCAGGTTTAACTGTACTGATATATGGCTGCAGAACCTATGATGCTATTAAAATCATTTGGCTATTTTTGATCAACAGAATCTAATGAAAGAAGATTTAGACTATTTTATCTATTAAGGAAATATCACTAATGGAGTGTTTCTTTAATTTAAACTACATTAATTACTTTTACCACAATCCTGAGATTATCTGAAAAATGAGAATGAAGCAAAAATGAATGTATACTAGAGCTGTGCTCACAGAAACATCAATAATAGGCAATTATCCCAATTATTTCTTAGAGTAAAGCATATTAATGGTTTCTGTTTTTTCAGTCTCTAACTTCATTGTGTTATGTCTACTATTTCTAATCATAATCTTGAGCAACTGTTCTATTTTGAAGAATTGAAACTCACAATATTTCTCTAAAACTTTTATAATATCACAAAAAAGCTTTCTGCTGTAGCGCAAAAACATCCATTAGAGCAAATGCAAAACTTCTTATTTAGAAAATAACCTGTCAGTCAAGTTTAAATATGTCTAATGATTGCAAATAGTGCAGTGCCCAAATAATAACTGCCTAATACTGCTCTGAAATAGCTACAGGGGCAGGCCATTAAGTAGAATGCAGTCACACATTTTGACCTCCATTTGCCAGCATCTTCTACTTACGTGCATAAAACTGCTCCTGACAATAATCTACAAGCATTATACAATCTGCTGTGTACTTATGCTGCTGACCTATGGTAAATAAATGTATATGATCAAGTATAAAGGATTCAAAAATTGGAATACATATATCAAATAAAACATAATTTTGGCTTAAAAAAGATTACTATCATTAAATTGTTCACTTAGAATATTAAACCAGAAGCTTGTTAATCTGGCTTTTAACCGGGTCAAGCTAGGCTGAACAGCAAGGTTATCTTCTCCTGATTTAATCTGAAAACCTTTTTAAGGATTTCCTCAAAATGAAGATAACATTTTGGAGGTTCAAACCGGAAACCATTTGGTCAAGGATCAGGGTCATCTTTTAAAGGATATTAAAGGAAAGCTGGTGACCCAATAAATGTCTTTGCTCGAGCCAACATGCGTTATGCATGCATGCATTCTTAGGTCTGTGTGAGTGACATCTTCATTAGCTAAGAAAATCTGTCATGCAGTCTTGTACGTAGCTTTTTTTTTTAGCTCCAGTTGTCCACCATTTCCCAGTACTCTCACAAATCTCTTCTTAGGTAAACATATTCAGCTACTTAATACTGGAATATCTGACCAGCTAATAGCATTGCTACAACCAAAGCACTCAGGCATGTGGACATGGTCCAGACAATATGTGGTTCAAACAGAGCAACAAAATGGGAAAGATGAGTTATTTAGTGGTTACATATTATCCACCTTTTTAACAAGTTTAAACTGATCTCAGATGTCCAAAAATACAGATTTTTAGACAAGACAAGTATCTTGTCTAAAAATCCACTCAGTTGTTGGATTATTGGCATGCCTTTAAAACCCTCAGTTAAATCCCTGCTCAAATCAGGCTGCTTACTGCAAATCCTCCTGAGCTGTGTCTGACCATGCACCTCTTTGGAAGAGGATGTGGCTGCAACTTTCCATCACTGTGCTCTAATGTTTACTGTGGCCACACAGACATGTTCCTGCCACTGAAGCTGGCAGTGGGCTGAATGAACACCTGGCTTGAGGAGTGTCTCCCATCTAGGAGGGCTGACATATCCCCTGATGACATCAAAATGCGTATACTTTCTAACTGCCTGTTTGAGCATACATTTCCTGAAAGTAGAAGCAAGTAAAGCAGAGAGCGGAGGAATTTACTCATGTTGGGGTTGTAGACAGGCTATGAGCTCACATTTTTGCATAAAAATCTTAAAACGTGTATTTTGCGTCGTATGGAACTTTAAGTGAAACCAAAAATCATCAGACAAGGAAATGTTTTTCCAAACTTCTATTTTCCAATTTTGGTGAGCTTGTGTGATTGTAGCTTCAATTTCATTTTCTTGGCTGACAATGAGTGTCACCAGGTCTGGTTTTCTGCTGCTCTTAACCCTCTGCTTCAGGGTGTGACATGCTCTGCATTTAGATGTGCTGTTTTGCATACTCTTCTTATGATGCAATCTTTCAGAGTTATTGTTCCTTAGTTATCAGCATGAACAAGTCCAGTCAGTCTGCTCTGTCATCCGCCATTTACAAGTTGTTTTCACTGCAAGAACTGCTGCACACTGGATATTTTCTTTTTTCAGGCCATTGTCTGTGAACCAAGTATATAGTTGTGCATGACAATCCTGGAGGATCATCAGTTTTTGTAATCCTCAGATCAGCCCAACCAGGGCCGAATGGTACCTTGTTTTACATTGCAGTTGCAATGTTTGCATCTGCAACAGTCACATCACAGCAATGTCAGTCATGTGACTCAAAGCATGACATGCTGTCATTTATATGATGTGTTGTAAAACAATACCAACAGTTTTCTGGTTTTCCATGAATGTCTCAAGTAAAAGTCTATCCAATATCACTACCTTTGACTTAGTCAGAAAATGCAGTCCATGTAGTTTGTGCTTCCTGCAAGTAAAATTTGCTGCATCAATTCAAAGAGTGTCCATGTGAAACTAGGACTTTCAACTGTTTTTTAGCCTTCTTTTAATCATAATTATAAATATACTCACTAGATATCTTTGGTAAACATCTTAACAAAGAGACATTGGCAGGATAATTTCTCACTACAAAAATGGTCCCAACTGCAACAACCATTGACAGTCAGAAAAGGGGGATTGCATATAAAAAGAAAACGTATTTAGCTGGAAAGGTACCCCCTTAAAATTACTATATATACAATGCAAGAGAATAAAATATGTTGCATTGATTTTGTTCCCCAATATAGTTAGCCTTAAGCCCAACCGTGCCACAATCAAAGTCACTTATTTCACCCATCTTGATGCTCAGTTTGAACTACAGATTGTCTTGGACGTGTCTAAAAGCCTGAATTCATTGGTTGCTGCCTTATCTGTGATTGGCTGATGGCATAACTGTGTTGATAAGCAGGTGAACAGGTAAACCTAATAAAGTGAGCAGTGAGTGTATGTGTAAACAATTCTAAAAAAGAAAGGCATTTCAACCTAATCAAATGAGTTAAGACTTAAAGTTAAGGGCCTCTTATTACACTGCATAGTTATTGGCTGTACAACACATTTACAAACTACAAAGGACTACAGAGCATAAAAAACCTAAAATGATGAATTGATCTCATAATCTCATCTCTTCCAGGGTTGTCAGCCTCCACCAAAGCCTGTGTAACATTACGCGTTTCTGCCTGTCACAGTTACCAAGACGGTACACAGCAACAACATTACAGAGGGGAAATGTTACACGCTTAAAACAACCCTTGTTCCCACTGTACAAAAAGAAATAAGGAAGTGAGGAGTGAGAACAGTGATACAAACAGTTGGCACAACTTTGGAAAAATCTGTGTCCAGTCGACTGAGACACAAATCTTATAAAAGACAGGATGACTGCTGCAAAAACACAAAGATGTGCTGCGAAAGAAACAAAACAAGAGACACAACTACTGCATCTGTGGTGTGTAAGGCAGCTTGACAAAACTGAACATGCCTTGTTCTCTCTAAACTGTCAAAATCATGGAGTCCTATCAAAACTTCTCACAGAGGACACGTGATCATCATGTGAAAAGAAAGCTTAGTACAGTCAGATTGACTCCGCAGATCAACAGCACCATTTGTGTGTATTCACCCACCAACTGCACTTACACACAGCTTTATGACAGGGTAGCACTTAATAATAACTACACACTATTAAGCATTAATTAGTTATTAGAAAAAACTCAACTCATCATCTATGCAGCATTTCAGTTAGATTATTCATGTCAGTTTTAAAGATACTTATAAATGCTTTATTGCTGTATAAGCGAAGCATTTGAGGAGGGTTAGAGTTACAGCATGTCCTTGCAGCATGCAACACAAGTAAGTGTGAGCAACAAAATCCACCTTATTTAACTGTCTCCTATAAGGTCTGGGGATCTTGAACCAGTTTCATTTAAGAAATGGTTCCATCTAGCTGTAGGCATCAAATGCATTTTTATTTCTGCATGCATTCAAAACAGTGATCTCTCCAGAGGTGTAAGAAAATATTGATACACCAGTATATTGCAATTTTCTATGGTGTCATACTGTATGTACAATGTCAATATTTTATCAGTAATAACTGATTCAAAATCAGGAGATTTGTTTTGTATTTTAGTTAGTTGGCCCCCATTTGAATTGTGGGGGTTGGGGAATCGATTTCTCCATACACTCGTTATCTGTGTTGCTTTTCCCTTCTGGTGTTGTGCAGGGTTGGAGCCTATCCCAGCTGAGCAAGATCCGGGGTACACCCTGGACTGGTTGCCAGCCAATCACAGACCTGACACATATGGACAGACAACCATTCACACCTAAGGGCAATTTAGAGTCACCAATAAAGCTAACAAGCATGTTTTTGGTTTTTGGGGGAATCAATAGTTCCCATAGAAAAACCATGGAGAGAACATGCAGACTCAGTAACTTTCCAGCTGTGAGGCGTCAGCACTACCTGCTGCGCTGCTGTGCAGCCAGAGCTGAAAATCGCAAGGTGTAAGGTGTACCATTTGGGAGAGAGCTCACATTTCTTTCATCAAGCTTTAAAAAAAAAGGGACAGGACATACGTATCAGCTTTTTCACCAAACTAGGTGGAAGAGAAATTGATCGGACTTGGTCTTTTCACAGGTGAATTTCCAGTCCTACAGCTTATGCCAGATTACTTTTATTTTGTTTTCATGTTTTCTTGGTAATACTTCCTTTAATAAGAAAAATATTTAGCAAAAAAGAGCTAATTAAAATGACTGGGGATACTACTATGAGAAGCGAAAGCCAACTTTAGCAACTAAGTATCAATAAATACTGGTGCATGGAAATTTATGTTGTGAGCACTGCCAGCAAGAAACATCAGCTGTGGACACAGGTTCTTAATTAGGGAAAAAATTCATTATGGTTTATAGATAATGACTTAAACATCTACCAAAGCATCAATAAAGCCTTAGGCCTGTGGTGAGAATCACAAGAAGTGCTTTATATATAATTTAAGTACTTGTACTTTACTAATGTTTAAAAGTGTGTGTATATTAATAGTGCTACCAATGTCACTTTTCTTATATCAAGATAAATAGCCTCAAAATGACTCTCTTGTGTTTGCACTCTCATTAAAGATACAAATGCAAACACTTAAATCCAGGAAATCAAAATGCTGGAGTATGAAAATTATTTGTATTGACTCTTGCAGAGTAGCTGCAGTCATTGCCTCAGTTTGACATGAAAAGTTATTACATATGGCTCTGTCTTCATGAAGTAAATGACTAGAAACAGCAATGGCTATTGATTAGAATAAAAATATATGATTCATTAACAAATCTTGTCATCAGCGCTCATATTTAACAGTCCCAAATGTGCGAGAATCAAAAAATGTAACAGTTATTGACCAATTTGTTCTTTAGCTATAGATATCTGTAAAGCAACAAAACAACCTGCACTGCCTTAGCTTTGCAACTTACCAAAGACTAAATCCACTTTCATTTCCAAACATCAGCTTAAAAAAGTGGAGATGGAGTGTGATCCAGAGGAAACAAAGAAGTGCTAAAAATAATGTGATTTATCAACTCCAAAGGAACCGTTGTGTCTCTGGAGAGGAAAAACAAGCGAGTGTTCACTCTTTCAAGTACTCTTTCTCTGGGGTGTTTGACATTTTTTGACAACAGAAAGATTTTTCTCTTCTTAGAAAGATATTTAAAAACCAAGTATCTGACCATAACCTCTACGCAAAAGCAGTTGTAAATCACTGATAAGTTGTGTTTGACATGTACAAAGAGTTAAGGATATATTGCGTTTTGAAATAATGACCTCTGTGAGTGATGAAAAAAAAAATCCATTTACAGAGCCCTCCTCTTGTAAAAACAGACAGAATGTGCAAGACTTAAAGCTATGGCATTAGAAACTGTTTGTTAGGTTTTTGTCCTATGGAGTAAAGTTTAAGTGAGGCAAAAAAGGGGATGAGAAGCCTGGACGGAGCCAGCATCTTCTGAGGTAGGGTGCAGTTAGCCTGCAGCATTACTTGACTTTCTGAGCCCATTTCAGGTCATCTGCTCTCGGCTTCTCCCCTGTGACACCCTGGATCAGATCCTCCAGGTTCCTCCAGAATCCCACCTTCTCCAGAGGGTAGTTCAGCCATCCTAAAAAGGAGAAGATCTGTTACGTAACTGTGGAAACATTGCCTCATCAATAAAAGTGAGACTTTGGCCTGAACTAGATTTTACTCCTTTGCCCTACACTTTGTTTTGGGCAGCGTGTGTTCTCTCTAAAACACAAAATGACTGACACCACTATAAAGTTTAAGGCTTCAAGTTAAAGTTTAATCTTAGTCATGGTCAAACATAAAACACAATTATTTGATTTAGGACAGAGTTTAGATCATACTTTAATGTGTCTCACCAATAGAGATAGCTCCAACAGAGGCAGAAGTGACACACTCAAGAGGGACAATGTTTAGAGTTCAAATTATTGATTACATCTTTATTATTGAATCAATTAAAGTAACTTTCAAAATGTTGTTGCCATGGAAACACAGGATGTTATGTCCCAGGAAGACCAATGATCCATTTTCTGCTTAGGCCAGCAAAATGACACAAAATATGATGGGAAATAAAATATTATATTGAACAGATGCATATTGACTTAAGCTACTGCTGTTGGCAAATGTTTCTCCAGACTTCTAAATTCATCCAAGAATCTACTTTTTTCTCCATTCAATGGCCCCAATTGCTCTAGGGTTGACTGATATCTAGCTTGAGTGTCATCAGAATGCATCAACATTTTATGAGAGCATGTACATTACAGTCAGGCCAACAGGCGAAATGTACACATGCTGAGTGAGAAAGCTAACCCTTACACTGCAGTGGGATCTGCCTGATTCAGTGTCTGTAATCAGGCAAATCCATCTTGCCAAACTCCAGTCTACAACGATTGTGAGCAGCCCAAAAGAGGCACGGCCAAATCAGAGTCCATTAGAGCAGGAAGAGGTGGGAGATGTGCAAGGCAACAGCAGGAAGTTTCTGCACGTACAGAGATTAGCATAGATGCTAACAGCTTCGGCAGCAGTTTTATCTCATCTTTATCTATTCTTAATTAAATGAATAGCAAATATCAGCAATACAAACTTATCTATAGTAAGGATATTTTCACTCGACTTCCGACTGTTTGGCGAGAGTTTGTTTTACGAAGTGGCTCACGTTCTGTAGCGCTTTAAATTTTGCGATTGGCCTGTGATAAATGTGATTAGTGGAACGATCACCCAATCACCTTCCAGATGTGCTTCTCTGAAAGATTCTGCCCTCCCCAAACACTTTCTTGGGGCTCTTTCCTAGATGGACTGGTGAGATATATTGAACAGTCTGGTGTGCCAGGTTATAGTGAAGCATTGCTTGTTTTAACTAAATGTTTTTTCTCATAAATTGCTATGAATACAGACTTTTGCAATGTGCGTACTGTGTGAGCTCATATTACAATAGCAGTAAAATGGCACTGAATGTTACTATCACTGAAAGGATGTTAAAACAAAATCGACAAAAATAGTAAAAAAGTGCCAAAGACATAACCAAAAAGTTTCTAGCAACCTTCTTAAATATTACTTTGCTTCTACATAGGATGAGTCTGTCAAGGGTTTGAGCCCACCTCCAGCTGTTACGTGTCCTTGGGCAGGATGCTTAACCCCGAATTACTCCAACTGCTGCTTCATTAGATGGGTATGAAAAGGCGTGTTTGTGTTAGCTAATACTGACAGACACCTTAAATCATTTCCCAGTGCTATGTGAGTGAATGGGTAGGTATGATCTGCACTGTTAAAGCACCTTGAGTGGTCAGAGAGACTAGAGAAGCACTAATCAAGCTCATGTCCATTTATAATATAATATTCATTAGCTACATCCCTTAATCAGACTAATTGTACACCAGTCTTAAGGGCTTGGTTAAATTTAGGGTGAATTCGAATCAAGGTGCGCTGCTAGCCAAGCAGTATGCCAGTTTGCCCCATGTGCAGAAATCCACAGGTGGCGTGGATTCACATCTGGCCTGCACTCTCTCACCCCTTTGGTTCTTTCCATTGTCTTTCTCCCCCGCCCAATAAAGGCACCAGAAAAAAATAACTTAAACAGCCTCTTTGGTTTTTGCCTCCACATCTTGGTATGAGCAACAGGGCCACCTTAAACTGGGCTATTTGATCAGCATGGCAGATTATAAAGTCAGGATTAAGGATTATTTGACCACTGAATGCCTTCGCTTGTTTGTGAACACAGCTAATTCAACCTTTGATGGATTTTCAGACTGAGTCCTCCTGTTGTTTGTATTTCAGTTAACCTTTGTGTGCTGATGCCTTGCCTGAAGCTCCTTGTGATCAAACTACTGTGTATCTTAATAGGAATATTCTCTAGAATTAAGACTAAATTAAAGACAATTAAAGATTGTTTGCTCAGATAGAGGTTTTTTTCCCAGTAATAGCTTCATTCTGTGATATGAAGGTGAAATCTTCAAAGTGTTCAAGGAATTTTCTTCCACCTATCAGTTTGGTGTCTTCTGAAAATAATGCTCAACTCTTGAGAACTCAACAGACTAATTTACTGCTCAGAAATTTAAAGATTGGGTGAAATGGTAGAGCCAAGAAGGGGGTTTGGGAATGGGCCAAAATGTTCTTGAAGCCTTTTTATGTGGTTTTATAATCCGTTATGGTAGCAGCAGGCAGACAAACCTGTGGTGATGCAGAAATACGTCTCATGAGGAGAGACGTGGTGGACGCGGTGGTGCTTGCGAGGGAGGATGATGTGACAGTCCTGCAGGAGTGTCACCCAGCGAGGCAGGCCAAAGTATGTGTGAGACCACTTGTGAATCTGGTTGGTGAGCGTCACAAAGATGGCTAGTGCAAACAAGTAGCAATACCAGGGGTAGATATGATAAATCTCCGCTGCAAAAACAAGACACAAACAGTTAAACATGGTTATTTTGAGGTCTCAGACAGAGAGTTTTCATGTAGAAGAAGATGTCAGGCTCTGTTTGTCGATAGAAAACTCACCAGGGGAGAGGGTGAGGAAGTTGAAGGCCATGTTTGCTAGAGGGACTATGGTCAGCATGCAGTTGTCACCATTGGTCTCAATGAAATCGTGACGGGTGATGGCTGTGGGGTCGATGTGGTGCTCTCTAAATGGTCGTATAAAAGCCTGAAGGACGTATAACAGAGAGGAGAACAAAAGGAATAAAGCACACTGTAAACATAGGGGATTGCTTCAGATTATTTAAAGTACAAACAACAGATTATATCCAGGGATAAAATTAGATGTTGACTCATGAGTATGCTACCTTTCCAAAGATGGGAAGATCCACTGACCCCCACGTATCAGCCCCCCAGTGCACGAGTCCAGACGCAAAGTCTGCGGTCAGTATCCCCGCCACTGAGGAGGAGGAGGAGGGCAGCACAAAAAGAATGAGAGAACAACCATCTTTTGTTTGGACAGCAGCTCAGAGAAACAACAGAACTGACAACAAAACGACATCAGAATATTATATAATCCTCCTCTCAGGACTCACCAATGCTTAACAAGATGAACCACAAATGCCCCAGATGGAAATTGGCAAGAAGGTGAATGAAATTGAAGGCCATGAGAGAGAAGCAGAGGAGAACACTTATCCATTCTTGACATCTTTTACCTTTGGAGAAATAAAATAGTCTTATTAGTACATTAAGGGCATTTCTACTGAACAGTCAGGTTTGAACCAATATAGTTTAGTACAGTAAACCTGCAGACTCTAGAAAACATTAGTTGAAGTCAGAGAAACCTCAGCCATTTGGTTCCTGAAGAGGGCTTTTTAGTGCTATCCGTGGCAGTGGTCATGTTGAAATCACCGTCTTAATGTAACTTGAGGTCATCCTTAGAGCAGAAGAAGGGGCAGAGCCGAGGCAGGACTGAGCAGCTCTTTTACCAGCACATGACAGCCTGAGACATTCACAGCTATTCTGTGAGAATGTCATAGTTTTGTTAATTAACAGAACAATGGCAATGGGAAATGCAAGAGCATGGCAAGGGATGTGCTTTACACACAGTGACAGCGCTGCCCCTCACTGGTTCTGTGTGCTCCACTCCTATCTTTATTACATTGGCTAGCACTTTCTTGAGACGGAACGAATCGGGGATCAGATTAACCCCAGAATTGACTATTTCCGTCAATCACGGTAGCCTTGTGCTAAAAAATTGATATGGCAATATATTTTAACTTGTTCCTTTCCGATGCTTGTATTGATACAGCTCTTACAGAATCGACACAGCTGCACCTTTTGTAAAATCACTCATGGTGCAGTTCTAAAGGTGGCAGTTGAAGTAAAACTTCACAATGCAGCACACATTCAAAAGTTTACATTATTTCTAAGACCTGTAAAGACTAGATATTTAAGTTGTATGATCTGTTAAACCATGTCTTTGATGTTTTTTGTTTTGTTGTTTTTTTTAACCAAAATTAACTACATTTTTCTATGTAATAGTTGAAAAATGAAGTTAATTTGTCAGGTTTAAGCCCCAACATTCAGGGACATTAACATACAGACCAGAAATTTTTTCAAGTCAGGCTGTAAACATGGTCATTTCAGTAAGCCTCAAGTTGACACTACTGCTGTGTTTTGCACCTCCACACTGGCTTCATTTTTCAGTACTGCAGGTTGCAGCTTAAACAAAACCTAATCTCACTTGCATTTCCTGATAGCTTAGCTTTTAGGCTCAAATATATAGTAACCTGTGCCGGAGAAGTGCAGTAACATACAGTTACTTTGATACCCTTTCCAAATGTGGAAAAGCAAATAAAGACGTACCATCACAAACAGGACCACTTGATGGAAAAGCACCATAATAGTTACTGGTTTGGAGCATTTTCTGATAAGATTATCTGCTGTAAAGTGGACATAATGGGGTAACATTAGGGCTAAAATGGCCAAAGTTCAGAAAACTTATCAGCCTGATTTACTATCAGATGCTCCTTCATAACAGAGACAGCCAGCAGTGAGGCAGCATTCCTTTGTACTCTGCCTGTTACATGTCCAGCCAGCAGTTAGGCAAGAAATACCTGTCCAAAAATTACAATTCAAAGAAGACAGAAAATGTTGAAAGCTATTAAAAGAAATTATATTGTAAATACAGTTAATGTTTAGTTAGGGATGCATGATAACATAACATTATGATATCTATATCAGCAGATAATAGTTCAGAGGGTAATTATCAGTATAGCTGCCAATTTAACAGCTCTGATATCAGCATAATAAATGAATGGTACCTACTATGTTTCACCTTATGATCTGAAGCATCCAGTTTGAGGATTTTCAAGCAGAACAGATAAAACTGCCCAGCAGAAGTTTTATTTAAATCTTTATCCCTTGATTTTGTGTGTTTTGAGGAGTAAAGTTTTTAGCCTAGTTTTTAATTCCATATTTGATTATACATTTCTGTTACTTGAAGCTCTATGCACTGTCTCAGGGTGCCAACCAGTTGTTTAGCTGAGAAATTGATTTTAATGCCATAGAGTAATAAAAAAAGGGTCAGACTTTTGATTAGTGCTGAAAAGGGGTCAATGTCTAACAGCAGGTGGGCACAGTGCAGGTTTATAGGTCTCAAAAAGGCTGATGAAATTTGGTTTTACTGTTACTGTACCCTTCTTTTTTGCTTTGACTGCACTTTTTATCCCAAATGCTAACTTTCTAAGTTTTGTGATTTAATGTCTTTATTTAGGAAAAATGCATTGTCTTGTTTCATGCCCAATTCAGGAACAGACAGCCACACTGAGAATATCTAAGATCAGTGTAATGTCGAAAAGACTTTGTGACCTTTGTCATAGAAAGACTTGTGTACTGGTATTGGTAAAGGTGAATTTGGAATTATCAGCATGTTAAATATCAGCCAAAATCCACTATCATGCATCCCTTGGTCTAGTAGTTAAAGCAGCTTGAGTATATTCCTACATTAATGTGAGGTGCTCACAAGACCCTTAGTATTTGTACTAAGGGTGTGAAAGGATTTTACTCCCAGCATTCAAGTCTGAATCACATGCATGACTGTGAAAGAACTTGCCATGATCTTAAAACTATCTACACCCTCACTTTCTGGTTGTGCATGGCTCTCTGAGTTGCAGAGAGCATTGGCTGACTTAGCAACAGCCCTGTTATGAAAGGTCACAGCAGCTCTATGGCCAAATGAGGCTTCTGAGCCTAAAGCAGAAGCGGTGGATTCTTCTAACCTCTGCCTGATGCTCGAAATGTCAAAGGACAACAGCCGGTCCAACACCAATTCACCCAATCTCACATGATTCCTATTGTGAAACGACAAAAGTGAGACTGTGCAAATACAGAACTGTGGCTGATTGTTCGGTTGCTCTAAACGGAGGCAGTGAAACGCAAACCTACCTTCCTGTTTGAGACTAGAGTAGTTTTTCTCAGTTTAGTAACTACGGTATGCGAAGACTGTCGTTATGTCACGCCACTCGTGGGTACTTGAACTGGGTGAACAAGCCCTGAAGACGGAGCTGTGGAGGTTATCGGCTCACCTGGTGAGTATAGATTGGCCAGCTCTCGGGCCCCGGCGTGTTGTGGACCCCATCTAGCCGCACCCCGACCCGGTCCCTGCGGCTCCGGGCGCTCTGTTTCCCCTCCACCGCCGTTCTCGTTTACCATTCTCGCCATTTCTCCACTGTGGGCCCAGCCCCTTCAATCTCTCTCTACTCACAGCCAGGAACCAACGAAATCATCAACTTCTCAGCCCACAGACAGCGTAGGGTTTTCAGCCAATCACGTCAAAGCCGATGAGCGCAGCAGCCAATCATCGCAGGAGCAGATGTTCCATGTACGACCGAGTGTCCAATGGGTGTTAAGATTTGGAGGACCGCATTTCCTGACCCCACCCGTCCTGTGTTTCGTGCCTGCTGCGCTCTCAGGCCTCTGCTGGATGTACAGCAGATGGAGCTGCTGCTGTGTGTTCGGAACATGACATGAAGCACGTAAGAGCTTCAGCAGGTGTTACGGCGACATCAGCCACCTGTCAGGTTTGATGCCGCAGGACAACCAGACCACGGGGAGTTGGCAACGGCGTCAGGTGAGGCGTAGTGAGGGCTGTGAACAGAAAGGAAATCACTTCAACAAACTTAAATGAACATATATCTAAAAAAAACAACTAACATGATGTCCCCAGAGTCCATTTCATGAGCATTTAAGCGGTCTTTGTTGCCGAGGTACTTGGTCAAGATTGACTAGTTGCTAATGGCGGCTGATGTCAAACTTTTAGATTTCCTGTTTAGTAATCGGGTCCATAAAAAGGACTTATTCTGACAAACTGTCATCATGTCTCTAAATGTTCCAGGCCACAGGCAGGCAAACACCACACTTTTACTAAGATGATGAATTTTTTTTCTTAATATAGCCAAAGTGACTCAAGCGTTTACCTGCCACTTTGTTGCTACATTTGTTGGGGGAGATCGGGGTTGGTTGTCTCATTGTTGTTCATCATAGCCAAACTACAGCGCTCAGTTGCATCATGTTTGTATAAAATATTTGGTGGCTGTCAGCTGATTGTTTTTGTATTGAAAGTTCCACATCTGTAAAACCTACTTTTTAGAGTTGCTTTTACATGATGCTTTTTATTGCTTACATACTCGATTATCAACCTTCTTATTTATTTTATCTACATACTTATTAAACTAAACTATTTTTAATCTCTGCTGTTTTTACTCCCCTCACCGGTTTCTCCGGTTAGTCCTGTTTTTACCATCTTTTCTTGTTTTAATATACTCCCTTTTTTCATCCGTCGGCTATATTAAGCTTTTTTTAATGTAGCCAAGGTGACTCAAGTGTTTACTGATATGTTACCTTGCCACTTGTTACTGCATTTGTCAGGGGAGATTGGGGTTGGTTTTCTCGTGGTCGGAGGTCATGCTGCTGCATCATGTTAATATGACATATTTGGATGTTGTCAGCTGATTGTTTTGTATTGAAGGTCCTGGGTGATTTGTCAATTTACAGCCAACATATATAAGAAATGGAGGATAATGACTTTGATTTGGGCCAAATTTTAGCTTTTCTTACTCCCCTCACTGGTTTCTCATCGTTATAGTCCAGTTTTTACCATCTTTTCATGTTTTAATAAACTCCCTTTTTTTATACGTCTTCTGTCTACCCTTTTCTTTTTCTTCTTACTAATGTGATGTTGAAATTAGATAGAACTTTATTTATCCCTTGGAGAGACTCCCTCAAGGAAATGAAGGTTCCAATAGCATTGTATTGTACAAAGGTGTAAAAGAACACAGGATATCTAAAAGTAAAAAGGAAAAACAATTCACAGATATAATATATATATTTATTTACGTATATTTATATATGTATATATATGTGTGTCTGTGTATATATATATATATATATATATATATATATATATATGTGTGTGTGTGTGTGTCTGTGTATATATATATATATATAAAATCTAAATAATAAGAATAATATTAAAATTAATAAAATATGTTACGTTAAAATATGTGCATGTTGACATATTAATTTCTAGTTTACCATTTTTATTCCTTTTTGTTGCTTTATCTTACATGAACCTCTGTCCCTTTTCGTTTGACTCTTTTGGTCTCTGTTTGACCTGATTGTTCATTTAGTGTACCCAGAGTTGTGTCTTCTGCCCCTGTTTTGTCCACTGAAGCACTGTAAACATCTGTTTTTCAGGGTGCTATACAAGTAAAGTTATTATTGATTTTATTATTATTTTTATAAGTGATTTGTCATTTTACAACCAACATACAATAAGAGATGGAGGATAATGACTTTTATTTGAGCCAAAATTTAGCTAGCTATCTGGACCCATGAAGTTAGTATTATGATTCTGTTTTGGCAAGATTCCGGTGATCCCAAAACAGGTTGACAAAATGACACAGGGCAATGTATCACAGCACTGCAAGTAATAGAGCAACTTGAACCAAAATACTTCTTATTTTATAAATAAATATAAGTATAAACAAATATAAAAATACACATATACATGTACAGTGATTAACAAATTTAATTGATGACCACCTAATGTTTATGCAACAGCTGCCTTAAGTAACAGAATTGGTAATTACCAAAATCATTTATTATGTTTCTGTAATGGTTAATACACCAGTATGTTTTGATAGTTTTAATGCTAAAGTATAATTATTATTGTCATCCAGGACTTTAAAATTCACTGTTTTACAAAAACAGAAAAAAAATTAAATCACATTATTATTTCTTGATGAAGATATCAAATTACAGATATTTACTCACTTTCCTGAACAGAGGTTGAATGTTATGCTTGATAAATTTCTGACTTCTCAGAGAAGCTCAGTGAGCGACTCAACTTCAGGTATAAAAAGGTGATTTAGTTAGAATTCCTCAATCCTGTTCAAGATGTATGTTCAATAGCAATACAGTTTTCAGTTTTAAACTTCTTTTTGAAAGATTTCTGAAACATTTGTTTTCTCATTTTTATGACAGGTGATATAATAAATTTGTTAAGAACTGTACAGGCCATTGTCAAATAATCTTTAAAGACAGAGGCCAATGATTTTTTTTTCTGTGAAATATAGTTTTGTACAGAGCAAAACTTTGTAAAAGTCTTACAGTTTTGTGAGATTGTGCAAAAGTTGGCACTTTCTTTCTGTAACTTTTTTATCTGCTTTATTCCTTTCCTGGGCTCCGTTCTCTCGAGATGTCGAAAAAGTTCTCTATTTCTCAAATATAAAGAAAAAGATCCGTTTTTGACACTAGCCACAGTGTTCATGTTCAACAGAGCACTAGAAAGGAAATATGGGAAAAAAGTATTTATAGGAAAAAGAGTTGCAGACTTTTGCAAGATCTTGCAAAGTTTTGCGAGAGCCCGTGTGTCCCCTCCAGAGCTTGGTTTTGTGGGGCATAAAGCATAAAATATCTGAAATACAAACTCTGGAAGTTCTTTTTCACAACAGGCCAGCATAAGGTCTGTCCCTTCCACTCCCTTTCACTGTCACATGTCCTTCTAAAGCAAAGATAAGCAAATGATTAAAGAATGATAAAATGTCAATGGCTAGGAACATTTAACTGGACTTAAGAAGAGGTTCTTTGTTGTTTTACGGCATTGTTCAAGGACACAGAGGACAACGCAGCAAAAGTTTGTGCAACAGCATCTCAAGTATGCAAATTTTGACATAAAGTGCTGTGCATTCTCAGACAGGTGTGAAAAATGCTGTGAAGAGTGCTTCCACAAATAGACATGTAATTTTTTTCAAAGAACAAATGCAAAGTGAATTAGCAGAAGAGAAATTACAGCAATGTTTTATGGGACGCCCTTTGCCTTCAAAACAGCATTAGTTCTCCTTGGTCCACTTTACACAGTTATGAAGGACCGTGTCAAGTAGGTTGTTCCAAATATCATGGTGAACTAACCGTACATCATGTGTGGATGTAGGCTGGCTCCAGTCCTTATGTGTCTTCATGAAATCCCAGACACACTCGATGATGTTGACATGGGGACTCTGTGGGGGCCATACCACCACTGTCAGGATCCCTTGCTCTTCTTTTCCCTGAAGACATTTATTTTCCTGTATGTTTTTGGTTGTTGTCCTGCAACAGAATAATTTGGGGCCAATCAGGCACCTCTAATGGTATTGCATGGTGGATAATTATCGTTTTTTATTTCTCAGTATTTCCTACACTGAAAAACTCAGATCTAAGCGATTGTGTTTGTCTATTTTCAAGTCAGAAATATCTAAGACACATATTCAAATCCACATTCACTTAACAAGTCAAGGTAAATATCTTATTTTAAGGAATGAAAGGCAGAAATAAGACACTGAATTGCTTGTGAAGATAAGAAAATATCTGCCAATGAAACAAGGAAAGTTTGACTCAGTAAGGATGTTAAATTAGGGTTTAATATCTGCTCTGGAGAGAAAATTTCATTTTAAGAGAACCTTTAAGTTAAATTTGCCTCGTCTTGTTGGCAGATTATTTTACTTATTACAATCAACTCAGGCCTTATTTTTAGTTTTTATATCTTCAAATAAGATCTTAATCCAGACATGTAAAGAAACTATGGCTTAGAATTAGTCAAGTGAGATTTTTTGTTTTGAATTTGGACAAATATTCTCTCCTAGATCTGAGTTTTTCCAGGATTGTAGCTCCAAGCATGTAAAAAACTTCCACCATGCTTCTGTAGCCCAGTTTATGCTGCAAAACGTAATATTTACCCATCTGTGACATTTTGCCTCTCCTATGAACATAGCAGAGATGGAATGGGGTGAACGAGTTGACTCCCCCTTTGTTCCTTTTCCAGAGGTAGTAACAGAGGTGATATTGGAGGGGTGGAGCCACACAGACTCAGCGGGACACAGGAGCGCTGCAAGAGCATCTCGTGGATGTGGGGGCACACACAGTTTGCACACATGTGCGTCATATTGCAGCATGAAGTGACACAGATAGGTGATCACAGGATCAATGTGAATGTCCCTAGATGTAAATATAGCTGAACCTCGTTGCGGCCCTTTGCGTAAAGGCTCTGTGAATTGGGCTCCTGCCTGCAGACACTCAGTACTGTGCTGCTATCCAAACAACAAACCGCCTTCTGCTACAGACTCTTTTTCCAATATTGATTCATCAGTCCAGAGCAGCTGCCTTTTTTCTGCACCTCAGTTTCTATGTCTTTGTGCGTATGAGTCACTTGGCCTTGTTTCTGCATCAGTTGTATGACTTTTTGGCCACATCCCCTCCATGAGAACTACTCTTAGCCAGACTTCTCAGAACAGTAAATTAGTGAGTCTGGGTCCCACTGGTTTCTGCCAGTTCTGAGGTGATGTCACTTCTGGGCATCTTGTGATTTTAAAGGGAAGTAAACATGATGCGTCTTTGATCTGCTGCACTAAGTCCTGACCACTGCGTCGACAGTCCTGAAGGTTCCTGTTTCTTTATGCCTCTTTAATAGAGCACGAACAACACATCTTCGATCTCCAGTCTGCTTTGGAGTCCTTCCTGAGTGTAACCTTGCTGATGTAGTATTACTACCTTGTGTCATTTTTTCTCAGTCTTGCCACTGTGTATAACCTGTGACATGAAACTGTCTTCCACAACCTCACTGTGGTTGCACAGCATGGCTGTTCCTTACCAGTTTTAAGCCTCCTACACAGGGTTTCTGTTAAAGTTGATGTCTGTGGTTCATCCTACATATGGAGCTGGTGATCACCAACACCTGTTTGGTACGGCCGGTTAATCATACACCAGTCTACAGTCCTAAAGAATTCCTGACTTGTGCTAGTATACATCTACTTGCCACACCAAATATTGATTTAACTGAGATTTTTCTTCATTTTACTTACTTTGTATTTTGTGAAATAATAAAATTTTGAGAGCATTCTCACATTACAGAATTTTATCAAACCTGTCTAAAACTTTGCCCAGGACTACTCCTCAGGAGTCCTTCTGCATTAGCACAAAGTATTGTATTATTAGATAGAGCTTCTTTAATCCCTTGGGAAGATTCCCTCAGGGAAATTAAGATTCCAGCAGCAGCATTATATAGCACAGGGGTGTCCAAACTATGGCCCAGGGGCCAAAAGCAGCCCACAGTCCATTGAAATTGGCCCTCAAACAATAAAAAAGCAACAGCAGCAAATAACACTAACTATACTTATTTACTGTAGTATTTGTTCCAACTCAAGGTCCATTGATAAAGCACATTACACAATTTCACTTCAAGCACCAACAATCCATCAAAGTTTGCCAGTTTCTTTCAGTTTTTTCTTGTTTTGTGTCCGACTTAAGATTAGCATTGTTCTTTTCCTTACCTGGGGTGAATCCCGTGGGAGCTAGGGCCAACCAGGGGCCCTTGAAAACAAATTGGCCACCAAATCTTAACTTTTACACCAAAAGTGAGGTGTAAGTGGCCCCGTCATCCATGTATTTCTCTGTGTTTGGCCCTTGATTAAAAATATTTCTACACCTCAATATAGCAGATTAAAAAGTATATGAATTAGATAGATATAAATAAAAATATATAATATAAATAAAAATATGGCTACTGCTCCTTCCCATCTTCAGTGTCACTGTTACTCCTTCTCCCTCGGAGTGAGGAGGCAAAATAATATAAATGTGCCACATACAGCCATCTTCATTTCCACATTATGATGCATCGATTAAAAGATGAATTTTGACACCCCTACTCAACTTGGATGTTTAAAATGAAGTGGTAAAAATGTAAGTGGTTGATACATTTTTGAATCCACCAACCACAGCTACTCTCTTGCAAAAAAAAGGATATTTCCAGCCCTGACATTCCCTGATAGCTTTTGTATTTTCTTCATTCAGGGTTGGAGGAGACGGTGCCAATTGAAAAGCCGCACATCAGAGTGCGAGTCACTGAAATGTGTTTTTATTGCTCTGTGTGTGTACCGTGTAATAAGTCAACATTTCTGGGAGCAGCGAACTGAAGTTCATCCAAACCAATTAAAGAAAACGAAATAAAGTCAGGAAGAGACTCGCACACTTGCTGAAGGGTCTGCTTGGAATGCATTTCCGATTTCTGTGGAGAGTCCGCATGTATTTCTGGGAAAGAGAGAGGCTCTAGAGAAATTCCCATTGAAGTGACGAATGTTTTTTGGCTGAACACCAATGAAAATGTTTATAAAGAGGTACACAAAGTAGGCTCCTGAATACTGCTGCTGTCATGTTATGTGCACTTCAGCGGCTGACCACAAGATGGCAGCATGACCTCATATCAAATTTAAGTCTGTTGCCTTTTGGCTCTTTAACAGTAAAAGGCAAAGCTGAGGAGGCCTGTTCTGCACAACTCCTGTGTTTCAAGGCCCTGTAGACCCACCAAGCACACATAAATGATGCTTAGATTAATGTAACATCCATGCCAAGTCATAGTTTGCAGATGATCACATTTTTCGCCAATTTACCCTGACATTATGTTCTGATATGAATACTGATGTAAACAAACTAGGGTGTTCTATGGTGTGTAAACAGACCTGGGAATTTTAGCTTGACAGAGCTGAAACTTGAGACTTTTTGGAAACTCTGAGCAGTTTGAAAGCCCAACCAGCCTGACTACATTTCTCTTAACACTCACCATGACCCCCCACGACAATAAAAGAAAATATGTCTCATGCACAAACACACTGGTTTCAGTTGTGGATGTTGCTGGAAACCATCTGTTCAGAGAAGTGTTTATGCTTCTTCTATTACACAAGAAGTTACAACGTGCCTAGGATGCTTCCATTATTGTTTATTTAATGAAATGGGATCATGGAAGGCTTGAATGAATTTGCTATCTCTTCGGTTAGAAGAATTACAGTTGTTTCCATTTGGTACAGGTGTAACAGTTTGGCATTGCCTTTAATTTTCACTTTTCCATTGTTAAAATTTTCCTTTCTTTTATGTCCAAGCTTGGGCGATATTGACCAAAAATTTTGTCTGGGTTTGTTTGAACTCTATGAGATCTCAGATACCCAATGCTGGACATTTTTTCTCTTTTAATTATTGAAATTTGCAGACAAAGTCTTTCACAACATGGGTATCAACATGATAAAACCTATTATTCGATAAACAGTGGAATCGAGAAGAACAGAAATGACATTATTTTTGTCTTTTTTTTTTACTGGAAGAGAGAGCTATGTCTATAATGCACAAATGTTGGCAACATTTGGAAACATGGGTGTAACTTCACACTGCTGAACCATTTTACCTACTTTTCCAGCTGTTGCCAATGTTTTTGTGCATTACAGACAATATGCAGGAGTTTGTCTACAACATAAACACCATGATGAATTATATGATGTCTTGTAGCGTATTTCACAGTGCTGTCTCAAGCCATAATATTTTCATCCCTGTGATGTCAGAGAGTGAAAAGGTGATCCTTCCTCTGTGCCAGAGGTTGTATCAGACTGAAAGTCAAATTATGGAAAGTGTGCATTTAGGTACATCCACACCAGGCAATAATATTACCACTTAGTATCTGAAAGGCCTAAACGGATGTGATTCCATATTAATGTTAGGCCTAAACGAGGTAGAAGCATTTCAGAGGTGAAAGGAGGATTGGAGGAGCCAAAGGGGGAGCACCGTCCTGTGTGTGCATGTACGGCTCCCACTGTGCCGTGCCCTTGTTTGCTCCTGCAACACTGCAATACAGTATGAGTGAACAGACAGGGGCACCAAATAGTAAACTGTGAGGATATTGACATGAATGTTTTAGGGTGTTGTTACAGAGCTCTGTCACTTGATTGCAAAAATGCATGGTCAAAACTGGGACTTCTGTTTTGTAGCTGCTGTATCAAGGGTGTATCAATGCATCTTTTCCTAATATTGGAATTTTCATTGGCTTTTCATTTTTTTTTTTAAATATCCATTATTTTGTTTTTTCTGTTCAGTTTAGATTATCTGCAAGATTTTGTTGATACCAATGCCTTTGTCAGTTTTGCTTACTGATACAATCCTTTACCAATTAATTTTTTCCAATGTCTCTCACACCCATCTCAAGTAATTCAAGAAAATGGTCCTAAAATGCCTTTTTGATCGTCAGAAAAGAATGGCCAGAGTGGTGTCGAGATGATAGAAGGTGACATGAACTCAAATGACAACTCTGACACGGAGACAGAAAGGACCCAGATGCGAGACAGTGTTAGCAGTTCACAATAAACAGTCTTTATTGACAGGCACAGGAGAAGTGGAGTCGGGAGCGGGGATCGATCTTTTGAAGCAGGAAGTGATGTAGATTGCCAAAGATCAGACGACCACCACAGATTAGGACTCACAGATGGGTGCTTGGCGTCACAACAGGAAACAGGGTCGGATACCGGGGATCAGACGGCCACCACAGATCAAAACTCACAGACAGGTACTCGGCGTCAGGAACAGAAGGCAGGGTTGGCAACCAGGGATCAGGCAGGCAGGTGAGTGCAGGGCAGAAACCGGTCGGTACCTTGAGGTCTAGCCGAGGAACAGGCGATACAGGCAGAAACAGGAACAGAACAGGTCAGGCAACGGGTGATCAGTCCGGATAGCTGGTCTGGTGTTCTTGGCATGAGAGACGATCTGACGCCGAGTGAGTGTGGAGCTGGGGTTTAAGTAGGCAGGTTGATTGCAGCAGATGAGGTGCAGGTGTGAGCAGGAGCGCAGGTGACAGGAGTTGAGCTGATTGCATGAAGGCGTGATTGTGGCAGGCTGAGACTGAGGCTGTGGCTGTGACAAACTCATTACAATCAAGATATGCAGATGACCTATTCTAAAAGTACAACACCCCAAATCTTGAGGCAGAAGTTACAGCAGCAGAAGACCTCTCCGGGTTTAGTCCCTGTCAGCGAAGAACATGTGTGTTTGACTGGCATGAAAGATTTTGTGATGGCAGAGAGGATGTCTAAGCTGGTGAACATCCCAAAGCACTCCGTGATCTCTCATTCTGAAAATGTGGGGCCTTATTCCATCTGCTCCAAAATATTGCCACAGATTTGCTGTTTCTTTTTGATCAGGAGTCAGAAGTTTTGGGACAACATCCTGGGTGCCCATGCACATCAAAAACTTCTGAAAACATTCAACAAATTAAACAAATCAGCAGTTTGGTTGATGTATGAAAAGACTCATCTGCTGTTTTGCACTTCGGTCAGCAGCTAGCAGTGAACTAAAGAGATGACTAATTGAAAACTTGCAGCAGTTGTGCGTGAAAACCCAAACTGTAATTTATAACACTCGATGTGACTTTGGCAGTAGTGTATGAATTATTGATTATTAAGAATCGATCAGTGAGGCTTGCAGCAGGGTCCCTGGCCATTTTTGTAGTCCTTGTTAGCAGTTTGTTAGCAACTGTCATTCTAAACACACAACAACGGTCTACGATTCAAAGCAGGCAACATCAGATGCATTTTGTTATTACCCATTGAACATTAAAATCTTGTGTGCATATATTTATCCGAAATTGATATTCTAAATCCTATTAAGTTTCACGCTTGGGAACCAGAAGGTGCTAAAAGTGAACTCACTTCCGTGCAATCATGTAGAGAGGAGGACCCTCTTAACCTTGCACAGCAGCTGAATCTCCTTGATCCAGTTTCTGTAATCAGACAGATCCATCCTGACAAGCTCCAGTCTACAACAACTGCGCTCCACCCAAAGTGGCACGGCCCAACCAGCATACTTTTGGACGTGTTTCTCTGTTTAACGAAAAACAAACAACACTGAAAGCATTTCTCAATGGAAAGGAAAATTTGCTCCACTTTTGCCATGTTTTGGAAATAGTTTGCACTAGAAGTGGCTTACGCTTTGTATTTTACACCTCGGCAGTAGCGCTCGCCTATACTTCATTATCTGGTTGCCTGTAACGAATGTAATTGATGGAGCGATCGCCCAGTCGTTTGCCTTGATTCTCAGATGCTATCTATGTGCTCTTTTCCCAGATAAACTAGAGAGATATATTGAAAGGTCCATCTGGTGTGTGGACCCTCTGTCAATTTCTGTCCTTTTTACATCCTCTTGAAGAAAATAAATAAATACATTAAAATATAAATCAGAGAGGAAGAGTATGGCATTAACCTACTTTTGTAAAGCATTTTGAGATAACATTTTTTATGTCTAAGCACTACACTAATAATAATTGACCAGAAGGTGTACCTAATAAAGTGGCCGGTGAGCATATGTTTTTATGTTGATGTGTATGGGGAGTGCAGGGGGGGTTGAAGTAATTGTTCATCAAAGGGAGAGCCAAGAACATTCTGGCAGCCTAAATTTCTTGGATTTATATTTTTAAAAATCGGTATATTGTCCAAACTCACTCCAAATGTAAACTTTTTTATTCTGTATTTTAAATTTTCTTGTAGAACCAAACCACCGTCTTCTGTCTGTGCCACAGAGGAGGCTCATTAAACAGTTTTTATGATGTTCAGGACAGACGAAATCATTTTAGTGCTCGGGGGAAATGATTAAAAAAAAAGTAGCACAGGTTGTCCAGTTGGCTCCTCGCCGCTCGCGCGTCACTCACCTGTGCCCCGCCCCCCGCGCGTAATAAAACCCCTCGAGACAGGAAGATGTGTCAATTCCTCCTTATCCATGCTCGCTGCCTGCCGCTCTCTGTAGTTTCTCTTTGCTGTCAGTCAGAGGCGGTGACACTCGGGATTTTAACTCTCACATACCAACACTTCAGACGTTTCACAACAGAAGAAAGTGAACCAAAGAAGAAGAAGGAGAAAAAACTCAGGGCGTACCACCTCAGCCCTCCATGCTCCTGCAATCCGGCGGGTGTTAAGATCCATGGAAGTGGCCGGCTTCTACGACGAGGGCAGCTTTGCTATCCACGGTAAAGACAGCATTATCAGCCCCATCAGCTCTTACTGGAGGATCGGGGACTCGATGACGGAGCTGGGCATTGAGGAGCGCGAGAGAGCGATAGACTTCAGTGTTTACCTGGACAACCTGCACGGTCCTCACCCTCCACAGCAGCAGCAACAAGCGGACGTTTTCAGTGACTTTTTAGAGGAGAGCAAGATTAAAAGAGTTGCAGCTCTGCCGGGGGTTAAGTATTCCCTCCTGAACGAGCTGGAAGGGAGCCAGTGCGACAACCTGAGGGACCCCAGGGAGTCTTACGCGCTGGGTTACAACGGGACCTGCGTGGATAGCGCGCTCAGCCCTGAAGCCAGAGGGTACAGAGCTGCTGCTGCTGAGAGAGAAGACAGCCAAGAGGGCGTAAAGATGGAGAACGGGTCGTCTGGCTTTGACATGAGATCCTACCTTCACTACCAGCCCACAAGTGGCAGCCTGGGGAACATCTCCACTGCGTCCTCGACCTGCTCCAGCCCGCCTGGCACGCCTGCGCCTTCAGGGAAAAGCAGGTCTCCCTCATCCTCCTCGCACAGCAAGATGTCCAGCAGCGGGAAGTCGAAGAAGCGGCTGGATAAGGACAGTGAGGAGTACAGGATGAGGAGGGAGAGGAACAACCTGGCAGTGAGGAAGAGCAGGGACAAAGCCAAAATGCGCAACTTGGAGACGCAACATAAAGTCCTGGAACTGGCCGCGGAGAACGATCGTTTACAAAAGCGCGTGGAGCAGCTGTCCAGGGAGCTCGCCACGCTGCGTAACCTGCTCTCAGCCACCGGACAGTGTTAGAGAAAGACCCCCCACCACCCCCTCCCCTGCTGTGAGGCTCCAAGGGGGGTCTGCTTGTCTTATCATTGATGGACTTTAGAGCCAGAGGTGATCCACAGAGCAACGGTACGCTTTCCCCCCCACCAGTTTACAAGGACACTTTGAATGAAAAGGGGGGCGGACTGACTGAAGGAGTGGGTGCATGGATTGAGCAATCATTCTTCACATGTCACCTCAGCTTTGTAATTTTGATTTTGTGTGTACATGCAGTATTCCTGTGCAGGTTTTACATACATGCTGAGTGAATTTCTACATTTTTTTGTGTTAAACTGGAGCAGCGTTGTCAAGGGAAGAGTTGTGCTGCAGTGAAATGATGCAACTCTTTGTAATAGTATTGGCAATGAATGAAATAAGTCTAATTATTTAATATTAAAACAGGAAATGCTTTAATTGTACTTGATATTTTATTGAATTAAACAGATTTATACTTTGTCTAAACAATTTCCTTTGTTATTCCTTCTTTTTCTGCCCATTTTTGCTGCAGGTGCAGACAGTCAGACAGACAGGGGTGTTTTCCGTGCATTGGATATTCACATACATGGTAGTCATGTCTGTGTGGTTAAAATATGCCTAATACAACATTTTTACAGATGAGACTTTGCATGCAAATGTGAAAAAATTGAAATATTTGAAGATGATGTGCACAAAAACAGCACATAGGCATTTGCTGGTGAGATGTCTTTCGTATGTCGAGGGTTTTTGGAAATACAGTCGTCATAAGTTGTGCTGCATTTGTTTTATTCATCTTTAAGATATACATAATTCCAGTATGTTGTAAATTAAGGTTTACATAAAGCAGAAAATGGCAATTAGGGCAGCTTATGGTGACAGAAATATCAGTTTCATAGAACCTCATTTAATATTAATAATACCATTATTTCTAAAACACTTTTAACAACAATAGTTTTGACAAAACAGTCAAAAACACACAGAAACCAAGCATAAAAGCTTCTGCATAATGACACACACCAGCAGTAACTATAACAAACAGAGAACCCTTAAAAACATACCCAAACAACATGACAAACCCAAGAACGATGAGAACCTGTGTATGTGTAATTAGAATCCAGCTGGTTCAAGATTATACAAATTAGGGTGAATATAGAAAATTGTGTTTTTCTTTGTGCCAGAAAATATTCATCTATTTTTCTGTCATGTAACAAAAGACAAAAAGTGCACATATTTACTTACATACATCCGGAAATAAAATGGTTTCATATCCACATAACAGAATCACAGAAACAGCAAAACTGATAAGCAAACATTAACTTATATAAATCATTTCAGTCAGTCATTTTCAAACATTTTTTACTCAAGGCTCTAAAATTCGAAGGCATGCCATAGTCATAATAGTAAAAATAGCGCTTTTAAAATGTGATGAATTATCTTATTGTTCTGATCATATCTAGCACTCTATAAAATCAGACAGAAAACTGCATCACTTTTGAGATATCTAGCCAAAAAATATGCAATATGCATTTCAAACATAGTAAAAATTAAAAATTCAGAACACAGATTTGAACTTTACAGGACACAATTCATAAAAATTACAAGATATATAAATAGGAGAGAGATTAAAGAAATTCATCCACATTCTAGTTCTGTTAAGTGCAAAATAGTGGGTGCCTTTTAAGAGTTAAAGATCATTATAAGTTACAGAATTTTCAGCTGTAAAAGACATTAATTCATCTCAAAGAGTCACTGTTGGTAGTAAGTTATGCTTAGGCTTACGTGTACTAAGGCACACCTAGACTTGCTTCAAGGCGCACCAGTGTGCCCGGCCACAACATTCAATTACAACTGACTTAAGTCATCCAAAAGAGAATTCATATTTACATTTTAAAAAATCCAGACAAGGTCAACCACAAAAATGTAGTAGTAGTCAAGTCAAGGTTTATTTCTTAAGCACGTTTAAAAACAACCTCAGTTGACCAAATTGCTGTGCAGGGATATAATATCATCATGCATACACTTAATATTACACTTAATAATAATAATAAAAACAGTAATGGAATAAAAAATGAACACAAAATTAAAAACAAATATATAAAAATAGAAATAAAATAAGATAACAAAAAAGAACAATAATAGTGACTAAAAATGCATCCAAGGTCTAAATAAGAGGTGGGCCACAGCCTGCGTGTCAGTTTTAAATATTCAACAATTACAACATAGTGTTGTTGTCTGATTTGCCACTACAGCACCATTAACACTGACAGAATACATTAAAACATGAAAGATTTAAAATATTTCTATGAAAGTCTTTAAAACAAAAGCTTTAGTTTGTATTTTTAACCACAAATTATATTTCATTTGCTGAAATGGTTTCTGTAAAGGCCTTTTATAAAGTATTTTGAGTGCATTTGGGCAAAAAGTAAGTCAAATAAATTAAAATAACCATAATTAACCAAAATATTTTAAACTGCGAGTAGGCCGGGCTACTTTAAATAGAAATGTGTGTAGGACTTACAGATAAAATGAAGGTTAAGTAAATAAACCAGCTAACAAAAAATATACTAATCTATTGCATTAAAGAAGTTCTTTTGATTGATTCTGCCTCCTAAATTTAGCTTTACTGTTTGCTTTTGAGCTTGAAAATATTAATATAATCTGTAGGAAAAGCTAGCTATTTATTTATTGTTAAATTACAGGAATTCTTTACTGTTTTCATCAGTAAATCATTATCTTTATTTGTATAGCACCAATTTATCACAAATGTTATCTCAAGACACGTTACAACAGAGCAAACCAAAGCCATGCCCTTCATTTCATAGATATTTTATTTGTAACAATTTGGCCCTAGAAAGATGACTTTGGTGTCTTAGATCAGGTGTCCCCAAACTTTGGGAACACCTGATCTGTGACCCCTAAAACAACAGCGCCAGAGTCAGCCCACTGTGCCGGACGGAGGTTAAAGCATGTAGTGTCGCACAAAGCTGCAGACACTGAAGGAAAGGCCCTTTCAAACTCTGGCATAAGAACAACACAAAGAGCAGGACAGCTTAGAAAACAGCAATTTATTTAGTTTATGAAGTTTATTACAAAGACTGGACTGTAGCTCATAACATATACTCAAGCTGCTGTGAACAAGCAGCTTTGTGGGGGGGTTTCAAGTCAGTATTTTTGCTTTTACTAAAGTAATTTCTCTGTGAAGCATTGCACTTTGTTACCTTTGTCATTGAATCCAAGCATTAAGTAAATTAATCAGTCTTTAACAATCTGTCAGTCTCTTTTTATATAGCTCTAACTCATAACAAGTGTTATCTCAAGGCACTTTACAGTAGAGAATAAACTTACACGTTTGCATTTATACACATACATATAAATACACAAATACACATGTACAAATATGTATAAACATATATAAATATCCATTCAGACAGAGACAAAGGGACTAAAAATACGAATGTGCAACAAACCCACAGATGCTTGGATCATAAATCTGTTCTCATCACATTTGTCTCTGCTGAATA